>CM056054.1:144022871-144384866 GCA_029574335.1 Rana kukunoris | reverse complement strand
AATAAACTCGAATATTCGGCAAAAGGAATATCGCGCAATATTCCTTTTGCCGAATATTCAAGTTATTCTGATGAGGCTCTGATGCAAAAGAAGGGCGGAGAAGATAATCGCGCCAATATTCCGTTTGCCGAATATTCGAGTTATTCTGATTGGCTCTGATGCAAAAGCAATGGCGCATCAGAGCCAATTCAGAAGTAACTCTCGCAATATGCCGGCAAAAGGAATATTGCGCGATTATCTTCTCCGCCCTTCTTTTGCATCAGAGCCAATCAGAATAACTCGAATATTCGGCAAAAGGAATATCGCGCAATATTCCTTTTGCCGAATATTCAAGTTATTCTGATTGGCTCTGATGCAAAAGAAGGGCGGAGAAGATAATCGCGCAATATTCCGTTTGCCGAATATTCGAGTTATTCTGATTGGCTCTGATGCAAAAGAAGGGCGCATCAGAGCCAATCAGAATAACTTGAATATTCGGCAAAAGGAATATTGCGCGATTATCTTCTCCGCCCTTCTTTTGCATCAGAGCCAATCAGAATAAACTCGATTATTCGGCAAAAGGAATATCGCGCAATATTCCTTTTGCCGAATATTCAAGTTATTTCTGATTGGCTCTGATACAAAAAAAGAAGGGCGGAGAAGATAATCGCACAATATTCCGGTTTGCCGAATATTCGAGTTATTCTGATTGGCTCTGATGCAAAAGAAGGGCGTATCAGAGCCAATAGAATTAACTTGAATATTCGGCAAAAGGAATATTGCGCGATTATCTTTCTCCGCCCTTCTTTTGCATCAGAGCCAATCAGAATAACTCGAATATTCGGCAAAAGGAATATCGCGCAATATTCCTTTTGCCGAATATTCGAGTTATTCTGATTGGCTCTGATGCAAAAGAAGGGCGGAGAAGATAATCGCGCAATATTTCGTTTGCCGAATATTCGAGTTATTCTGATTGGCTCTGATGCAAAAGAAGGGCGCAATCAGAGCCAATCAGAATAACTCGAATATTCGGCAAAAGGAATATTGCGCGATTATCTTCTCCGCCCTGCCTTTGCATCAGAGCCAATCAGAATAACTCGAATATTCGGCAAAAGGAATATCGCGCGATATTCCTTTTTGCCGAATATTCGAGTTATTCTGAAAAAATTGGCTCTGATGCAAAAGAAAGGGCGGAGAAGATAATCGCGCAATATTCGTTTGCCGAATATTCGAGTTATTCTGATTGGCTCTGATGCAAAAAGAAGGGCGCATCAGAGCCAATCAGAATAACTCGAATATTCGGCAAAAGGAATATTGCGCGATTATCTTCTCCGCCCTTCTTTTGCATCAGAGCCAATCAGAATAACTCGAATGCGATTCTCTTATGTTGCGAAAATTCGCAATGCGAATTTCAGCAACATAAAAGAATCGCATCAGCTACTCGGCCAGGGTCTCTCTCTGATCATACCAGCCATGCTTTTAGACGTCGATGGAGATCACTAGGATGTGATCTGTTTTAAAAATAAATTTGAAAAAATAGGAATATTCGCCATAGCGAATATTCGCCGCAATATTCGAGTTATTCGCGAATACTCGAATATGCAATATTCGTAGCGAATATTCGCAATGCGAATATTCGTGAGCAACACTATTTATTACTGCTGCAAATCGCAATATCAGGCTCACTTCTGCATAAAAACCAATAATCTTCTAACACCAGCTTGTTCAGTTAAGCCAGGTTAGAAATCCTGGAAGCTCATTGGTTTGTGTGCAGAAGTGACCCTTCTATTGTGTACTTAAACGTGGGGTATGCCTGTAATGTACAATTGTGGTTATTTACTAAAACATGACAACTACATTTGGCACTAGAAGTGCACTAGTTCGAGAACCAAGAAGACAGATAAAAATAGAAAAAGCAATAATGACCAAACAACTGTTCTATCGAGTCCATCAGAGTCAAAACTGTATTATTTAATTATATTATTTTGGAATATTTTCTTTCTTTGGGGATTAACGAATTAGAAAAGGAAATATCGATCTGGAATAGCTATGGCCCCTCGACATGAAGTACTCAAATTATCAGAATAACTTGAATATTCGGCAAAAGGAATATTGCGCGATTATCTTCTCCGCCCTTCTTTTGCATCAGAGCAATCAGAATTACTCGAATATTCGGCAAAAAGGGAATATCGCGCAATATTCTTTCGCCGAATATTCAAGTTATTCTGATTGGCTCTGATACAAAAGAAGGGCGGAGAGGGATAATCGCGCAATATTCCGTTTGCCGAATAATTCGAGTTATTCTGATTGGCTCTGATGCAAAAGAAGGGCGCATCAGAGCCAATCAGAATAACTTGAATATTCGGCAAAAGGAATATTGCGCGATTATCTTCTCCGCCCTTCTTTTGCATCAGAGCCAATCAGAATAACTCGAATATCGGCAAAAGGAATATCGCGCAATATTCCTTTTGCCGAATATTCAAGTTATTCTGATTGGCTCTGATGCAAAAGAAGGGCGGAGAAGATAATCGCGCAATATTCCGTTTGCCGAATATTCGAGTTATTCTGATTGGCTCTGATGCAAAAGAAGGGCGCATCAGAGCCAATCAGAA
Source organism: Rana kukunoris (assembly GCA_029574335.1). Classification (NCBI taxonomy): domain Eukaryota; kingdom Metazoa; phylum Chordata; class Amphibia; order Anura; family Ranidae; genus Rana; species Rana kukunoris. The sequence continues at coordinate 144,382,275 of CM056054.1, read as the reverse complement.
TAACTCGAATATTCGGCAAAAGGAATATTGCGCGATTATCTTCTCCGCCCTTCTTTTGCATCAGAGCCAATCAGAATAACTCGAATATTCGGCAAAAGGAATATCGCGCAATATTCCTTTTGCGAATATTTAAGTTATTCTGATTGGCTCTGATGCAAAAGAAGGGCGGAGAAGATAATCGCGCAATATTCCGTTTGCCGAATATTCGAGTTATTCTGATTGGCTCTGATGCAAAAGAAGGGCGCATCAGAGCCAATCAGAATAACTCGAATATTCGGCAAAGGAATATTGCGCGATTATCTTCTCCGCCCTTCTTTTGCATCAGAGCCAATCAGAATAACTCGAATATTCGGCAAAAGGAATATCGCGCAATATTCCTTTTGCCGAATATTCGAGTTATTCTGATTGGGCTCTGATGCAAAAGAAGGGCGGAGAAGATAATCGCGCAATATTCCGTTTGCCGAATATTCGAGTTATTTCTGATTGGCTCTGATGCAAAAGAAGGGGCATCAGAGCCAATCAGAATAACTTGAATATTCGTCAAAAGGAATATTGCGCGATTATCTTCTCCGCCCTTCTTTTGCATCAGAGCCAATCAGAATAACTCGAATATTCGGCAAAAGGAATATCGCGCAATATTCCTTTTGCCGAATATTCAAGTTATTCTGATTGGCTCTGATACAAAAGAAGGGCGGAGAAGATAATCGCACAATATTCCGTTTGCCGAATATTCGAGTTATTTTGATTGGCTCTGATGCAAAAGAAGGGCGTATCAGAGCCAATCAGAATAACTTGAATATTCGGCAAAAGGAATATTGCGCGATTATCTTCTCCGCCCTTCTTTGCATCAGAGCCAATCAGAATAACTCGAATATTCGGCAAAAGGAATATCGCGCAATATTCCTTTTGCCGAATATTCGAGTTATTCTGATTGGCTCTGATGCAAAAGAAGGGCGGAGAAGATAATCGCACAATATTCTGTTTGTCGAATATTCAAGTTATTCTGATCGGCTCTGATGCAAAAGAAGGGCCGAGTAGCTGATGCGATTCTCTTATGTTGCCGAAAATTCGCAATGCGAATTTTCAGCAACATAAAAGAATCGCATCAGCTACTCGGCCCAGGGTCTCTCTCTGATCATACCAGCCATGCTTTTAGACGTCGATGGAGATCACTAGGATGTGATCTGTTTTAAAAATAAATTTGAAAGAATAGGAATATTCGCCATAGCGAATATTCGCCGCAATATTCGAGTTATTCGCGAATACTCGAATATGCAATATTCGTAGCGAATATTCGCAATGCGAATATTCGTGAGCAACACTATTTATTACTGCTGCAAATCGCAATATCAGGCTCACTTCTGCATAAAAAACCAATAATCTTCTAACACCAGCTTGTTCAGTAAGCCAGGTTAGAAATCCTGGAAGCTCATTGGTTTTGTGTGCAGAAGTGACCCTTCTATTGTGTACTTAAACGTGGGGTATGCCTGTAATGTACAATTGTGGTTATTTACTAAAACATGACAACTACATTTGGCACTAGAAGTGCACTAGTTCGAGAACCAAGAAGACAGATAAAAATAGAAAAAGCAATAATGACAAACAACTGTATATAGAGTCCAATGGTCAAATTATTTATTATATTTTGGAATATTTCTTTCTTTTGGGGGCCGAATTAGAAAGAAATATGATCTGGCATAGCTATGGCCCCCCGACCCATGAAGTATCAACATATTTGTCGCATACCTCACGAGCAGATTGGGTGGGAGCCAGCGCGACCAGTGTCCAGCCCAGGAAGGGTATCTGAGGGTAGTCCTGCTTCAGCACCGATGTTGGGTAGGTACGTCTGGGAATGCGCTGCGTAAAAAATTGTGCAATATGCAACAGGCAAAAACAACATGGTTCAATTTATATTCCACCAGGTGTATCGCTGTCTGGAACAGGCGAACCGGCTGGCGAGTATCCCAAAGGCATTCTCGACTACCCTCCGGGCCCTGGCTAGCCTAAAATTGAACACCCTGCTCTCCGGGGTAAGGGTCCTCTGGGGAAAAGGCCGCATGAGGTGAGGTCCAAGCCCGAAAGCTTCACACACTTCACACACACACAAAAAAAAAAAGGCTAGGGTGTGTTTGTCCCTAGGATAGCATGCTGGACAGGTTAAATAGTGATGCAGGGAAAAAATATGTAGGTAGGCCAACAAAAAGAACATGGAAAGCTTATCACCATGCATGCATGGGGAGAAAGGGAACATTCAACACACAGCATCGAAAAATCATGGTCATTAGGGAACAAATGCCAAAAAAATAAACAATAGCTACAATTTGTAAAGACAGAGATTGTGAGCTTCATAAAAGAGGAAACTTACCTTCAGATACTCCTCCTGCATGACTTGTATGACAGCAGAACACGTCTCCGGTATGATGATCCCAAGCGCCTGGGGAGAGATGCCTGTTGAGAACTTGAGGTCCTGCAGGCTCCTCCCAGTCGCCAGGTACCGCAACGTGGCAATAAGCCTCTGCTCGGCCGTGATCGCTTGGCGCATGACAGTGTCCTGCCTCGTGATATAGGGGGACAGAAGATCCAGCAGACGGTTGAAAACGGGGTCCGTCATATGGAGAAAGTTACTGAAGTCATCAGGATTATTCTCCTGGATTTCCTAAGCAGAGGCATATGAGAGAATCGGTCACGCTGGCGCAACCAATTCTTGGCCCTGGAAACTCCTCTCTCCCCTGTTTCTGGCCAAAGGTCTGGAATAATGATAACATCCAGAAGCAAGCCCATATCCAGCACAAACTCTAGCAAAGTTACGCTGCTGCTCCATAATGGCTTCAAACCGGCGGCTGGTCAGTCAAGAACACACTCAAACAGAAAGCACCCCCAAATCCAGCAATACCTGCAAAGTACGCTCGACAAAACAGATACCCGCGGACAGGACGCCACTGCAAAGCAGAAACGACGACAGCCAGCACTGACTGCCAAATACGCACCCACAAGCACACACTGAACCCGAGAATATGACCTGTAAAGCGCGGAGACCGAAAAAGCGCGAATCGGCTCTAACCAAACCTTTGCTAACACGTTACTAGCAAAATAGGAACAGAGGGCGGCGCCGTAAGCTTTGGTCTTCCCCTTTATAGTGACGTTGTACGTGGTTTACGTGCACGCCTTCTGGTCCGGGGAGATTTCTATTCGATCGTGTGTACGCACAGCAGACCAACAGACAGATTTGCCGCGTCTGCTGGAAACGGTCGGGGCCGACACATTTGCGCAGATCTGTCTGCTCGTGTGTACGAGGCCTTAGATATCCTGAGACCCTGGACTTGTCATATCATAATTTCCGGGAAAAATCTACAAAACACTCTATTAATTCTGGGATGCATACCTGTTACACATCTGGGTCATATGTGAGTTTCATTTAAATTTTGGGTGCTCCAGTTTTGGCCATATTCATTGTATTCATTTTATTTGGTTCCTTACTTTTATTATTCTTGAGTGGTAACTGTCACTTGAATTTCCTCTCTTTTCTCCTTTCCTCTGGTGTGGTTGGGGTCCCCTAAGTCCCTGGGGTGTTCCATTTTTGGATTGGACTATGTTATGAACTCTGCGAGTTTATAAACATACTATGGGCAGATTCAGGTACATGAGAGTATCTTTCCTCTGGAGTAACGCTTCTCATTTACGTTACTCTGAAGACCCTTTCAGCGCAAGTCCTGTAATTCACATAGCAGTTGCGCGTAAACTTGCGCCAGAGTAACGATAATGCGCTGGCGTAACCCGACGCAAGTGGAAGTGGGTGTGATCATATGTAAATGATGGGCGGAGCCAGCTCAGAGGCTTACGTTCAGCGCATCAACCACGGAGCATGCGCAGTGAGTGAGGCTCCACTCGCCCCCTTTGTGCGCATGCTCACAACTTCCGTCGGCACCATACACGGGAAACGTCAGCGCAATGCCTTCTGTTGGGCGTGTAAATGCGCCCGTAGAAGCGCCATTCCGGCACTAAAGTATATCCTGCTCCCCCTCCCCGCAGTGATGTTACTTTTGTTCTGAGATGGCTGCTCCCGTTCCCCGCAAACACACAGGAGAAAGCTGAACTTTAATGGCCGGGAGCTGTCAGCCATCATCTCGGCTATGGGACCTATGATGTCTTCCTCCATGGCTGTAAAATTTGACAGACAAGCATGGACAGAGGTGTTGTCCTGCAAGTTGGGGTGCTCAGCTAGCTCTTATCGTCGGTAACGCTGCTGTAGCTGCTCTCCTGCTGACCTGAGGCCCATCTGGAGTAAAGATAAAGCAGCCTTTTGTAGAAATAACTTTGCGCCGGACGGACGAGATACGCGCGGCGCATGTAGCCAGCGTATGGTGCTAATCCGTTCGTGAATTGGGAAAAATCCCTCATTTGCATATTTGCAGGGGAAATCAATGGGCGCGACTGATGCGCCCAGCGAAAATAAGCGCTGACGATACTCTGGCGTCGGAACGTTCTGCGGTCGCAAATGACCCGTTATTGGGCGCATCTAGTTTGGTGGGTACGGGCACATAGAAACGACGGCGCATCATCACAGTTACGCGGCGCATATCCAAATACTCCAGCGCAAGTGTTCGTGAATCTGGCCCTATGTATTTAATACCATTGTCATTTGATATTTGGTTTCAAACTATTTATGCTGCTCTGTTATACTGTGTTAAAAAATGTTGCTGTTTTTTTGTAGAAAATACCCTCTTTGCCTCCTGAGTAAGACATTTAATGTTGAAATCTCATTTAATGTGGATTGTAGGGGTATATATGTTACTCATGCATAAGAGGGAGTGTATTTTTAACATGTATCTGTTTTTAAACATCATGTATTAATAAATGTTTTACATTTTATCTTGTTGTAATTTCCTCTTGGTGCTGTAAAAATTACATACATTTTTTTTTCTGGTATTGCCAATTCTTAGGGATGTGGCTTCATTGTAAAAAGGGTACCGACCCATCTGACATATGTCTACCACTGCTCCCAGGCGCTCTTTTTCTCCATACTCATGTGTAACGGTCACCACCGTTTTACGATTTCCATTTCCACCAACCCCAAGACAGCTTATCGAACACTCCACAATCCAGCAGACACAATCCATTCCTTTTCCAGAATAAACGAGACACACACAACTCCGTTCTCTGGTTCCAAAATGAATGAATACTTTAATGGTACTCTCAGCTGGTTATTTACAGTTTAGAAATCAAGTGAACAATGAATCAACTCCACACACCACACTACTCAAGGAACTCAATACACATTCTTTTAGAAAATGACATTCAGGTGAGTAAATTATTAGTCATTCCCCAGACGTCCCCGTCTCCGACAATAAGCTATTCTCACCGGATACACAATACACAGATGTCTGACCTTTAGAGGGTGCTAACTCACAACACATATCTATCATCAATAGTATTTTCCCACAATACAGTGTCATTAGCATCCACAATGAAAGGTCTTTCAGAAGCCAGACTCAATTAACACCTCAAAGTTAGACATCTGACCATTACAGACTTAATTAGTACAATAGACACAAAACAGTATTAGAATCACACAATGGACAATGAAATATCTTAGGAGCCCGACTCAATTAACACCTCAACAGTCTATTGACCTGTTCATAAGGAACAACTTGTAATATTTCAAGATATCCTGCAATACATGAATTATCATTAATGTCCCATCTCATGTAATTCATTAAACCATTTATCAGTCCATCCTATGGCCCTAAGGGACATAGGATGACCTAGACCCAAGAGTCATTGTGTGAAGCTGGCACAGGAGTACACCGCATCCTTCAAAAGTCTCAGAGTATTACGGGTCATTTCGTTACATCATGCTCACTTGGAAACACATAAATCACACAGAAGGGATCCCATAGCGTAAAACCATATTAAAACCGTATTAAACTCACAAACTTATTCAGGTGCTGCTCTCTTAGGCACTATACAGATTGCTTGTATGTATAAGAGTGCCACAGCTCTGATTTTCCCCAGAGCCGACGTGCATTCCACTGCCCAGAAAGCTTAAAATCAGAAGTGACATGCAGTAACCAAGCTCCATAATCATGCAATTTGTGAGGAAACACAATGGATGGAGCCAGAAGCTGTGACGTCACTGCATGCATGACATGCTTCAGGATTCCGGGTGATATCGTTTTGAATGCCATTTTACAAACTACATCTATGTGGATGTTTTTAACTATTTTAATAAATATATCCATCAAATTTACACTAGCTGGAGCTCTTTTTATTTTCATGCCTTTTTCTATAACTACTGTGGGGATGGAGAGCTGATGTTGGTTTGTGGAGTATACATCACAGTCCATTTATCTTTCAATAAGTGCATTCTACACTCATTATTATGATTCACATTGCTTGGAAATTGTGGACTATGATATATGGAATTTTAGTTGTTTTACTATTTGCTATATTATTTATTTTTCACACTGAGCACTGCATTAGTGTTTGAGAAGATGTAATATATAATGTATCCTATATTTATGTGCTGGCTGCTTTTTTCACTTACGTATTTTAATAATATTTTGTTTATAGTGCAGTGGTTATATATCCACATCTTGTTTCTTGTACTGAAACTTGTTAAAACCTAATAAAAAATCTATTGAAATGGAAAGTTGTTATTTCTTCTAGCCTTCCTGTCTAAAATTTGGAGAATAAAACTTTTGGAACAATTGCTTCAAAGCCTGTGTGAATGCGATATGAATGAGGTAAGATCATAACATTAATATTTAGGGGTCCAAGCCTAAAACATGTGCTGTGTGAATATCTTAAAGCGGTTGTAAACTAAAAAAAACAAAAAAACAAACCTGTAAACCAATACATAATGAGCTAATATGCATCGTTCCGAATCGCAAAAAGGGGCTTGGTCAGGACTTCCAGGACTGAAGTGGTAAAAGCATAGCCTATGGAGAATTTTAAGTATAAAAGTTTGGCACCATTCCACGAGTGTGTGGAATTTTAGGTATCGAATAACTCTGCGTATCATCATCTTTCACAATATACAAACAATTTGGGGAAAATATTGTGTTTTTTGTTTGTTTTTTATTCATTAAAGTGTTTGTTTCCCCCAGAAAATGGGTTTGAAAAATTGCTGCACAAATACAATGTAACATAGCATATTGTATTGATCACCATTTTATTCGCCAGGGTGTCTGCTAAAAAAATATATATATATGTTTGAGGGTTCTAAATAATTTTTTTGCAAAAATATATATAATTACTACATGTAGCAGAGGAATGCCAGAATTGGCCCAATATGAAAGTAGTTAAAGGGCAGAAGTCTATTTTATACGTTTTTGTATCTCTGTGCACCAGTAACAGTATGTTTACTTTATGTTGGTTTTAATAAAATTAGGAATTTTTGTTATACTATTTGCACGATGATGGTTCCATTTTTTGTTTCTTTGAGTATCTTGCAACCAGGGGCGTAGCCGCCCTGGTGTTCTGTCACTCTAGGGGGGCCCCAGTGGTTTCTTGCTGCAGGGTTCTGAGATAAGAGCGTATCTCTCACATGGCTCACAGCCTGCACTGACAGCCCCCCCTCACATGAACAAGAAAGGAGTGAGCCGATCTGCTCCTCTCCACCTGTGTGCACCATGGGAAATGTAAATCTAAGCATCTGAGTTTGATCATACAGCTGCTTAGCTTAACACTTTCTGCAGTGCACACAGGAGGAGAGGGGCAGGAGGAGAAAGAGAAAATCGTCTCTCTCCTGTCCTGTATGTGCAAGGGAGGAGGGAGTGGGAACTGTCAGTGCAGGCTCTGAGCTGTAGGAGAGAGATGCTCTCAGCTCGGAGTCCTAGTGATGGGTACTGATAGGCGGCATTGATGAGCAATGATAAGTGCCACTGATAGAGGGCATTGATGAGCACTAATAAGTGCCACTGGTGGGAACTGATTGGGGGCATTGATGAGCAGCTACTGCTTCTGCAATGGTGAATGTGTTTTGCAATAAGATGTCCCACTGTGAGACATGGCTGCGGGGAAGAAGCTGTCTTGCTATATAGAGACTAGTGTCGATGCTGCTTGATAGAGTGTTTCTCTGTGTAGCATGGCTGCTTGCTTCGCCTACCGCAGGCCTGTTTCTTTAAGGCTTCTGACTGTATGGATATGGCATAGCCCTGGGCTGTACAGACTTTCGAAGTTAGCTTATCTTCCCTTCAGAGGTCAGTTTAAAAATGTCACTATTCTGTCTCTAGGACAGATAGCTAAACCTTGTTAACCTATAAACTTCAGAACCCTTGCGCGATACTCTGCACAATACCCTGCACAATTCCCTATGCAATACTCTGCAATACTCTGCAATACTTCAATACTCTGCAATACCCTGCGATACTCTAATACCTTGCCAATACTCCGCAATACCCTGCAATATTTACCACTCACCGCTACGATCGAAGCCAGGATCATTTTTTTTATTTTTATTTCAGGCTTCCCATCCTAGAGGTGAGATGTGGGGTCTTATTGACCCCATATCTCACTGTTAAAAGGACCTGTCAAGCTATATTCCTATTACAAGGGATGTTTACATTCCTTATAATAGGAATAAAAGTGATCAAAAAATGTATTTTTGAGGAAAAAAGTGTCAAACTAAAATAAATAAAGTAAAATGAACAATAAAATATATTTTTTTTTTTAAAGCGCCCCTGTCCCTGTGTGCTCGCATGCAGAAGCGAACGCACACGTAGTCCCGCCCACATATGAAAACAGTGTTCAAGCTACACATGTGAGGTATCTCTGCGAACGTTAGAGCGAGAGCAATAATCTTGGCCCTAGACCTCCTCCATTACTAAAAACATTTAACTACTAAAAATAATTAAAGCGTCACCTATGGGGATTTTTAAGTAGCAAAGTTTGGCGCCATTCCACGCGCATGTGCAATTTCGAAGGGTGACATGTTTGGTATCTATTTACTTGGCGTAACTTCATCTTTCATATTATGCAAAAACATTGGGCTAACATTATTGTTTTGTGTTTTTTTTAAGCACAAAACTGTTTTGTTTTTTTTAAAACGCGCGTTCAAAAAATTGCTGTGAAAATACCGTGCAAGATAGAAAATTGTAATGGCCGCCATTGTATTCTCTAGGGTCTTTGCTAAAGAAGCATATATAATGTTTTGGGGTTCTATGTAATTTTCTAGCAAATACATGAAGGAGAGAAATTGTCAGAATTGGTTTGGGTGTTCCAGAACGCCTGATGGTGCTCCCTGCATGTTGGGCCTCTGTATGTGGCCACGCTGTGTGAAAGTCTCACACATGTGGTATCGCCATACTCAGGAGGAATAGCAGAATGTGTTTTGGGGTGTAATTTGTGGTATGAATATGCTGTGTGTGAGAACTAACCTGCTAATATGATATATATATATATATATATATATATATATATATATATATATATATATATATATATATATATATATATATATATATATATATATATATATATATATATATATATTTTTACAGAATTTTCATTTTTTTTCTTTTATAGCGCAAAAAATAAAAAACCCAAAGGTGATCAAATACCACCAAAAGAAAGCTCTATTTGTGAGAAAAAAAAGGACAGAAATTTCATATGGGTACAATGTTGTATGACTGAGTAATTGTCATTCAAATTGTGAGAGCACTGAAAGCTGAAAATTAATCTGGTTAGGAAGGGGGTTTAAGTGGTCAAGTGGTTAATAAATAAAAGCCACATGACTAATTACATGAACACCTCAATAATTCATTCTAAATTAGCCATTTAAGGATTGGGCGCATTTTTAAGTATATTTGATTAATAAACATAGCTTTCTTTGTTTTGCAGCATCATTGTCGAAACTGTGGAGATATCTTTTGCAATACAGGCTTAAGTAATGAACTTTCACTGCCATCATACCTGGCCGAAGCCTGTACGTGTGTGTGACATCTGCCATAACTTACTGCTGCAGAGATGTTCCTCAAATTGTTCTTGATCTCAAATGCTTTTTTTTTATGAAACTACAGAAGAAAGAAAGTTTGTTTTCTACTAGTTCTTCTATTTACTTGTTAGAAATATTGGCTCAGATTCACAGCCAAAAGGTGTAGTGTATCTTCTTTACGCTATGCCGGCCCAGCGTTAAGAGGCAAGCATGCTATTCACAAAGAATATGCGCTCAACGTTGTGCCGGCGTAGCGTATAGTTGTCGGCGTAAGCTGACGTAAGTCAAAGTAAGTGGAAGTGGGCGTGATATGAAGTAACCCCATGCAAATGATGGGCTGAGCTTCAAAAAACGAACTGCGCATGCATCGTCTCTTGGGTGCATCCCAGTGCGCATGCTCACAGTCACGTCGAAATAGCTGCCTAAGATACTGTAACGGTCACCACCGCTTACAACCTTCCATCCAACCACGACAAGCTTATCTGACACACTCCGACAATATTGCATACACGATCCATATCCTTTCCCAGAATAAGCCGAGACAGAGCTCCGTTCTTGCTTCCAAAGATATCACAATTTATTAGTATTTTCTCAGCTTCTTATACAGTCTCAAGCATAATGCAGTTAATCACAAGACAATGCAATCTCCACCCCCCTTCACACCATGGGGGGCTTCAATCACACTCTAAAAGGCATTCAGGTAAGCTAACCATGTAGACCAGTCGGCAATTAAGTGTTCAATTAACCTTGAATAGTAACACAGACATCTAGTTGAATAAGTTCTCTAGACAGCTTTATCACACAATGATTTTCCCTTTTGAATAATACACAATCACAGATAATCTTCACACACAGAAAGGAAACCTCAATCACATTACCTAGACAGACTTATCACACAATGGCAGAGTCTTGTGAGAGTGGGTGTCTTTACAGTGGATAGCCAACACCTTAAGATATTTCAATAGCCTATTATACAAAAGGTATGACTCACTGGCTGACCTGGTCATGTCATCATGACTCCTTGTGATATCTCAGTCCTGAAATATGAAGTATTATTAATGTCCCATCTCATGTAATATGAATTATGATTCTTTGTCACCCTATGTACAAAAGTGACTCCTGTTACATGGCTCCCTCCTTGTGGAACACTCCGGCAGACCCGGCTTGATCCTTTTCGGGTCAACCTGGGGATGTCCGGAACTAGGAGGCCGGAATGACGTTTGTTTGCCGGGATAACCCATCAGCATTGCCATTTTGCTTACCGGGCCGGTAGCTGATGGTGAAGTTGTAAGGTTGCAGGGCTAAGCTCCACCGCAGCAACCTACCATTGTCTCCTGAGACCCGATTGAGCCACACCAATGGGTTGTGGTCGGTGACTAATGAAAATTCCTGTCCGTACAGGTAAGGGTTCAACTTCTTAAGGGCCCAAACCAAGGCTAAACACTCCTTCTCCACTGCCGCATAGCTGACTTCCCGTGGGAGTAGTTTTCTGCTCAGGTATGCGACAGGGTGTTCTCCTCCATCCTCTCCGATTTGGCTTAGCACCGCCCCCAGTCCAAACATGGAAGCATCTGTGTGAACAAGGAAACGTCTGTTAGGGGCTGGGGCAGCCAAGACAGGGGCATTTACCAGTGCTTGCTTGAGGGCTAGAAACGCGGCTTCACAAGCTGGAGACCACAGGACCTGCCTAGGTAAATTCTTTTTCATCAGGTCCGTCAGGGGTTTGGTGATGGCACTATAGTCGGGGACAAAACGTCGGTAGTACCCTGCAGTCCCCAAAAAGGCCAATACCTGGGTTTTAGTGCGGGGTGTGGGCCAGTTAGCTACTGCCTCTACCTTGGCTGGTTCTGGTCTCTGGTTCCCACACCCTACTCGGTGTCCCAGGTACTGCACCTCTGCCATACCTAGATGGCACTTGTCTGGTTTTAAGGTCAGGCCGGCGGTCTGAATCTTGTCCAGCACCACCCCTACGTGACACAAGTGCTCCTCCCAAGACTCACTGTAGATCGCAATGTCATCCAAGTATGCACAAGCAAAATCTTGGAAGCCATCGAGGAGCCTATCCACCATACGTTGGAAGGTCGCAGGGGCGTTTTTCATCCCGAATGGCATGACCTTAGACTGGTACAGGCCGAATGGGGTAACAAATGCTGACTTGGGGATAGCATCCTCGGCCAGGGGAATCTGCCAATAACCTTTACACAGGTCGATTGTAGTCAAATAACGTCCCCTGGCTATACGATCTAGCAGTTCGTCTACCCGGGGCATCGGGTAAGCGTCAGTGGTGGTCTTCTCATTGAGTCGCCTGTAGTCCACACAGAACCGGGTAGTTCCGTCTTTCTTAGGCACTAGGACTACAGGCGAGGCCCAAGGGCTGTCCGAGGGCTCAATGACTCCTAACTGAAGCATCTCCTTTATCTCCTTCCGCATCCCTTCTCGGACGGCTTCAGGGATACGGTAGGGGGCCTGTCGAAGGGGTGCTTGTCCAGGGGTCTCGACCTTATGCACAGCCAGAGTCGTATAGCCCGGTTTTTGGGAGAAAGTTGCCTGTTTCTCCCACAGAAGCTGCTTAGCCTGTTCCTTCTTTGTGGGACTTAACCCGTCCCCTAGCTGTACAAGGCTAATGAGATCAGTCTGGGGGTCTCCCTCTAGTAAATCCGGGAGGGGCAAATTTTCTGAGTCGTCCGCAGCAGGGGCGCATATGGCAGCGACATCCCCCTGCCGTCCCTGATACTCCTTCAGCATGTTCACATGAAAGGTCCGCTGGATTCTTTCATCTGCACAGCTGGCAATGACATAGGTGGTATCACATACCTGGGCTACTACCTTATATGGGCCTTGCCAGGATGCCTGCATCTTGTCGGTCTTCACCGGCTTGAGCACTAAGACCTTCTGCCCAACCCGGAAGATACGCTGTCGGGCCCCCCGATCATACCATCTCTTCTGTCTCCCCTGGGCCGCCTGGAGATTCTCCCTTACCATCAGAGACAGTTGCTCCATGCGGTCCCTGAGTTCCAGGACATAAGGCACTATGGGGGTCCCCTCCCATTCTGTCTCTCCCTCCCAGTGTCCTCTAATGAGATCGAGGGGTCCGCGCACCCTTCTCCCATAGAGTAACTCGAACGGGGAGAAACCAGTGGATTCCTGGGGTACCTCTCTGTACGCAAATAGCAGGTGAGGCAGAAATCTCTCCCAGTCCCTGCAAGCATCCGAAAAGGTCCTCAGCATCTGCTTGAGGGTCCCATTGAAGCGCTCACAGAGACCATTCGTCTGTGGGTGGTAAGGTGAGCTAAGTAGGGGTTTAATATTGCACACCTTCCACAACTGCTGGGTGAGCACTGCGGTAAACTGGGTTCCCTGGTCAGAGAGGATCTCCTGAGGGAACCCCACTCTAGTGAATATCTTAACCAGGGCATCAGCTACTGTCTCTGCTTCAATGTTGGACATAGCGACTGCCTCTGGGTAACGGGTGGCATAGTCTACCACGGTGAGAATATACTTCTTCCCGGATGGACTAGGTCTGGCCAAGGGACCCACAATGTCAACAGCTATGCGGTAAAAGGGCTCCCTGGTAATAGACATAGACACAAGTCTAGCCTTAGGGTGGTCACCCCTCTTGCCTACCCGTTGGCATGTGTCACACGTTTGGCAGTATTGTCGCACATCCTGGTTAATATTGGGCCAAAAGAAATTCTGTGTGATCCTATGGGCTGTGCGACGGGACCCTAGATGTCCTGCTAGTGGTACATCATGCCCGATTCGCAGAATCTCCAGCTGGTATTTTTTAGGTACCACCAGCTGTCTTTTCTGTGAAGGGGCCTCACTTCTCTGGGCTGGCTTGGGGATCCTATACAGTCTGTCCCCCACCCATTCATAAAGCTCCCCATCTATTCCCCTTTCCCGAGTATCTGCCTTAGCCCTATACCTCTGTAAGGTCGGGTCCTCCCGGGTTTCCCTCCTGAATACGTTTGGGGTATCCCAGCCTAGGGGCGCCTGATCTATAGTACATGTCGGGGAAGATAGTCTTACCTGGGTCTCAGCAGCAAGCGGGTCAGTTCCAGCATCACGGGCCTGGGCGCGGGTAGTCACTGGGTTGGCTTCATCAGGGCCCATGGGAGCGTAAGCAGAAACAAGAGGGGCCAAATCATTCCCCAGTAGTACATCCGCTGGCAAATCTTTCATCACCCCCATATTAACGTGTCCTGAACCAACCCCCCAATCCAAGTGAACACGGGCAACGGGCAGACGGAAGACAGTGCCTCCCGCCACTCTTACAGCTACTGTGTCTCCGGTGTGCTGGCTCTCTGGAATAAGGTTCTTCTGTAGCAGGGTCATGGTGGCCCCAGAATCACATAGCCCATTGGCTACCTTTCCATTGACCCAGACAGTCTGCCTGTGTTGCTGCCTGTTGTCCCGGTTAGCTGCTTGTACTGGATCAGCCTCGTGCAGGATGCCCCAATGTTCTTCTTCCTCAACGCAGTGGGCCGCCGGCATGGGTGTGTGGGGGTTTCCCCTTTCTGGCTGTCTCCATGACTGTGACTGCCTGGCCGGATTTAAGGGACAGTCTGACTTTTTGTGCCCTGGTTGTTTACACCCAAAACACTTGATGGGTTGTGAGTAGCCCTGGGAGTTGAACCTGGGCTGCTGAGGATAAGTGGCCACTGGAGGTGGTGCTGTAGGACGGTACGACTGGGGTTTGTAGGCAATAGCCGGAGGGGGTGCCGCAGATCGATAATCCACCCGAGCTGTTGTCTTGACCACAGAGTTATCCAGTTTGCGGGCGTCTGTGTATTCGTCCGCCAGGCGAGCTGCTTCCGGCAAGGAGAAAGGTTTTCGGTCCTGGACCCACTCTCTGACTTCCAGGGACAGTTTGTCAAAGAAGTGCTCCAGCAGGAACACCTGCAGCACCTCTTCCCTGGATTCTGCTTGACATCCATTGATCCAGTGGGATGCAGTGCGGTGTAGGCGGCATGCCCACTCAGTATACGAGTCTCCTGCTTGCTTGCTTGTTTCTCGGAAACGCCTCCGGTATGCCTCTGGTGTGACGGCATACCTGACCAAAAGTGCTTCTTTTACCAGTCCATAGTTCATAATATCCTTGTCTGGGATGGCCCTGAATGCTTCACTGGCCCGGCCGGACAATTTCCCAGACAAAATGGTAACCCATTCCTCGGTGGGTACCCGGTGTAGGGCACATTGCCGTTCAAAATCAGCAAGGGACCCATCAATCTCCCCTTCAGCTTCAATGAAATTCTTAAAAGCAGCAAAATGTATTTGTCTCCTTTCCGTTGGTGCTGCTGTGACTTCTGCTGCTGCAGAACCTCTTTGTGGTAGCAAATGTGCATCCACAGCTGCTATAACCCGGTCTATGATCTCCGGTGGAGGGTTAGGACCATAATGTGCCAGTCTTAGTTCAACAGCCCGATTAAAACTTGCCTCTTCAGGTGTCCTGTCTGTTATGCTGGGCCTTTCCATTACGCTGGGCCCTTCCGTTATGCTGGCCCTCTCCGTTCCATCCATTTGGACTAGTTCTGCAATAATGTCCATCTTCTTACGGTTGCTGGCCGGTCTGCCCCGGCTCTCCAGTAAGTCCTTGAGGGAAGAGCGCTTCATCCGTGCATACACCGCCTCCATTGTCATGTGTCCTTGTAGCCGTCCTTCTGAAGATGGAATCACCCCACTGCTGTGCCACCAATGTAACGGTCACCACTGCTTACAACCTTCCATCCAACCACGACAAGCTTATCTGACACACTCCGACAATATTGCATACACGATCCATATCCTTTCCCAGAATAAGCCGAGACAGAGCGCCGTTCTTGCTTCCAAAGATATCACAATTTATTAGTATTTTCTCAGCTTCTTATACAGTCTCAAGCATAATGCAGTTAATCACAGGACAATGCAATCTCCACCCCCCTTCACACCATGGGGGGCTTCAATCACACTCTAAAAGGCATTCAGGTAAGCTAACCAAGTAGACCGGTCGGCACCGTATCTTCAATAGTGTTTAATTAACCTTGAATAGTAACACAGACATCTAGTTGAATATGTTCTCTAGACAGCTTTATCACACAATGATTTTCCCTTTTGAATAATACACAATCACAGATAATCTTCACACACAGAAAGGAAACCTCAATCACATTACCTAGACAGACTTATCACACAATGGCAGAGTCTTGTGAGAGTGGGTGTCTTTACAGTGGATAGCCAACACCTTAAGATATTTCAATAGCCTATTATACAAAAGGTATGACTCACTGGCTGACCTGGTCATGTCATCATGACTCCTTGTGATATCTTAGTCCTGAAATATGAAGTATTATTAATGTCCCATCTCATGTAATATGAATTATGATTCTTTGTCACCCTATGTACAAAAGTGACTCCTGTTACAGATACGTCAATAAACTGCCTACGACGTAAACGTAACCTACGCAAAGCCCTATTCACATAGTACTATGTAAACAACGTAAAATACGACGGCTGTTCCCTGGTCCATACCTCCTATATGTGGAATAACTTTACGCCGGACATAAGCCTTACACAAAGCCGGGCACATCTACGTTCGTGAATCGATACGCCGGCGTAGGCAAGTTACGTCGGTGGACTGAAGCCGGATTTTAGACGTATCTTAGTTAGGTTATTACGACACATAGATACGACGGTGCATCTTGACACATATGCGGCGTATATATAGAGATACGTCGGCGTAAGTGCTACGTGAATCCGGGCCATTATCTAAATGTATATTTTTCTGGTACTGCCTTCATAAGTAAAATAAAATGCCATACTAGCAATCAATCAATGACAAAGCCATTACAGCCTATTTTGTGTCAATAATATAACTTTAATATCTTACATTTTCTGTACCTTACGTTGCACAGGTTTACAAGAAATGTGCCTGTGGATTTTCAGCTTTTTAAAAATATGCAGATCATATTTGATATAATTCATTCTTTGATACCAGAAATAAAACAATATATATAAATTTCTTTTGTTGATAAGCCATCTTTTATTATTTACATACTGCCCATTAACTTTTAAATGTAATCTCCCGTTTTCCTTTAAATGTGTAATACTGAAAAGTACACTTGCATGAGTTAAAGCAGAGTTCTACCCAAAAGTGGAACATCCGATTTAAGGACTCCTGACCCCCTGACATGCCACATTTGGCATGTAATTTATTTTTTTGTTGGAGGGGGTACCTAGTTTTGACACTCAGTGTGCCGAACAGACGTTCTTCTCTCCCCTCCCTCCCTGCTGTCTTCTGGGAGACGTCGCAGGTCCCAGAAGATTGCCCTGACATTCAGAACATGCAGCATGACTCATACATGCTCAGTGCGCATCTGACTCTGAAGCCGCAAGCTGTCACAGCTGGGTTCCCACACTTGCAATGCCGGCGCCATGGAGAGGAGAGAAGCGAGGCTTCGGGCGGCTACATCGCTGGGCCATGGGACAGTTGAGTGTCTGTTTATTGAAAGTCAGCAGCTACACTTTTTGTAGCGGCTGACTTCTGATAAACACAAAAATGGGTGGAACTCCGCTCTAAAGATTCCTCAATAGGTAGAAAATGCACATTATTACGTTGTTATTGGTTGTATGTCAGCCAATCAAACAAAACTATTAGATTTACTTCTGTCTGAGGGAACAGTTGAGATGAGAAGATCTTTTTTTCACCCTCAGCCTCCCTGTAGAGTCACAACGCTTCTATCCTTTAAAATAGTTCTAAAGACATAGGGCCAGATTCATGAAAGGTTACGCTGGCGGATCGAGTGATCCGCCAGCGTAACAGTGGCTTTGAGCCGGCGTTTCTGTTTTCTGTAACCAGAAAACAAGAAACGCCGGGTTGAAGTTCCGATGCGATGAGCGTAACTGAGTTTCGCCATCGCATCGTTACTTCAACTTAAAAATGGCGCCGGGGGCGTTCCCGCCGATTTACGCTCAAAAAATATGTTAATGAGCGGAAATCGGCAATTCACGATCGAAATCCGGCGCGACGCAATGACGTTACGACGTTTCCGGACGGGATACGCGGCGCATAGATATACCTACATGGGGCTGGAGTATCCTATGTTAGGTATAGGCGTCGTCATCGCGTCGGGAAAAAAAAAAAAAAACGTCGCTTGCGTAAAACGGTCATGAATGGGAATGTGACGTCATTGACGTTCATTCACAGATTTTGGAGCATGCGCACGGGGATGTTTTGACACTCGACGCATGCGCAGTACGTCGGCGGCGGGATCGCGCGTAGTTAGCATACTACACGCCCCGTACCCGCGACATTTGAATTCCGCCGGCTCATTTGCGATGCGCTGCCGCAACTTTAGGAGCAAGTGCTTCGTGAATGACAGCACTTGCTCCTAAAAATTCGGCAGCGCAACGCAAATCAGAAGCGTTACTCCAGAGCAAAGATGCTCTGGAATACGTGAATCTGGCCCATAATAGGATTTTTATAACAGCTTACCTGTAAAATCCTTACATCACGGGACACAGAGCACTGTAGTAATTGCTATATGGGTTAAACACCCACCTTCAGGTGATGGACACTGGCATAATCAAGACCGAAAGTCCAACCCTATATAACCCCTCCCATACAGGGAGCACCTCAGTTTTTGTAACAAAGCAATATATATATAATTATCCCAATAAGAGGGGCGGGAGGGGCTGTGTTTCCCCCTGATGTACTTCCAAGAAAAGGATTTTACAGGTAAGCCTTTATAAAAATCCTATTTTTTTTATCGTACATCACGGAACATAGAGCACCATAGTAATTACTATATGGAATGTCCCAAAGCAATTCCACCTAAGGGGAAGGAGACACAAAAAAATTAACCAGACCGCCGTCAGACGTGAGGACCTATACTGCTGCCTGCAGAACACTATGCCCGAAGGCACCGTCCTCTTGCTGACCTACACCCACCTGGTAGAATTTTGTGAATGTATGCACTGATGACCATGTTGTGGCCATGCAAACCTGAGCCATGGAGCCATGGGTCCAGAGAGTAGTGATAATGGATTCTCTGATTCATCTAAAGTTGAGAGTGGTTTGCCTCAGGGTTCTGTCTTGGGCCAAATGTTGTTCAGTTTGTTTATATACCACTAGCCGACCAGCCGCAGCAGTTATACGGCGGCAGGTTGGCTCGGCCTGCGCGAGATCACGTAGCTATACGTAATTTTGCATTGCAGCCAATAGGAGCCGTCGCACATGCCCGGCGGTCGCGATCACCGTCGGGCACCTGTGATCGCTCGTTACAGAGTGAGAACCGGGAGCTGTGTGTGTAAACACACAGCTCCCGGTCCTGTCAGGGGGAGAAATGACTTATCGCATGCTCATACAATGTATAAACAGCGATCTGTCATTTCCCCTAGTGAGTCCCACCCCCCCTTCAGTTAGAACACACCTAGGGAACATAATTAACCACTTCCTCGCCCCCTAGTGTTAACCCCTTCCTTGCCAGTGCCATTTTTACAGTAATCAATGCATTTTTATAGCACAAATCGCTATAAAAATGCCAATGATCCCAAAAATGTGTCAGAAGTGTCCGAAGTGTCTGCCATAAGGTCACAGTACCGTTAAAAATCACTAATCGCTGCCATTACTAGTAAAAAAAAAGATATTAATAAAAATGCCATAAAACTATCCCCTTTTGTAGACACTATAATTTTTCCGCAAACCAATCAATAAACGCTTATTGCGATTTTTTTTACGAAAAATATGTAGAAGAATACATATCGGCTTAAACTGAGGAAAAACATTGTTTTATTTATATATATTTTGGGGGATAATTATTACAGCAAAAAGTAAAAAAATATTATTATTTTTTCAAAATTGTCTCTCTATTTTTGTTTATAGTGCAAAAAATAAAAAACGCAGAGGTGATCAAATACCACCAAAAGAAAGCCCTATTTGTGGGGAAAATTTTTTTGTTAGGGAGCCACGTTGCACGACCGCGCAATTGTCAGTTAAAGCGACGCAGTGCCAAATTGCAAAAAGTGGGCCGGTCATTGACCAGCAAAATGGTCTGGGGCTGAAGTGGTTAATGAGAAAGTTGAAGTCAAAAGCTAAATTTTATTATTTGCAGATTATACCAAATTATGCAGGAAAATAACTTTGGCACAGGATGTAGCATCATTACAGGAAGACCTTGACAAAATAGGGGGTTGGGCAGCTACATGGAAAATGAGGTTTAGTACTGGGAAATAAAAAAATTGCACTTGGTTACCAAAAATACACATGCAAAATATTTTTAGGTTACCCTAGAACAGGGGTCTCAAACTGGTGGCCCTCCAGCTGTTGCAGAACTACAAGTCCCATAAGGCAGTGCAGCAAAATACTGTCATGCATTAAAAAGGGTGTACATTCCAGAGACAAATCAATATTTCTAGTCAAACCACTGGTTCAGCCGCATCTTGAATATACAGTTCAGTTTTGTTCACCAATTCTCAGGAAAGATGTTGTTGAGTTAGACATAGTTTAGAGGAGGGAAACAAAATAATAAAATGAATGTAATGTCTCTACTATGAGGATCAATTACACATATTCACTTTGGGGATAATGCTTTTTAAGACGGGATATGGTTACGATGAACATATATATCAAAGATGGCTTTAGTAACTGTAATAAACTGTTACTTTAATGAGTAGGAGTACTACAATGCCGTAAAAAAGTATTCATACCCCTTGAAATGTTCCACATTTCATCATGTTACATACAAAAATGTAAATGTATTTTATTGGGATTTTTTTTTCTGATAGACCAACGTAAAGTTGCACATAATTGTGAAGTGGAAGCAAAATTATAAATGATTTTCAACGTTTTTTTACTAATAAATATGTGAAAAGTGTAGCGTGCATTTGTAATCAAGCCCCTTTACTCTGATCCCCCTAACTAAAATAGAGTGGAACCAATTGCCTTCAGAAGTCACCTATTTAGTAAATAGAGTCCACCTGTGTGTCATTTAATCTCAGTATAAATACAGCTGTTCTGTGAAGCTCTCAGAAGTTTGTTAGACAACCTTAGTGAACAAACAGCATCACGAAAGCTAAGGAACACACCAGACAGGTCAGGGATAAAGTTGTGGAGAAGTTTAAAGCAGGGTTAGGTTATAAAAAAATATCCCAATATCTCACAGAGCACTGTTCAATCTGATATCCTGAAATGGAAAGAGTATGGCACAACTGCAAACCTACCAAGACATGGCTGTTCATCTAAATTGACAGGCCGGGCAAGGAGAGCATTAATCAGAGAAGCTAACTCACTAGCTGTGCTGGGAACTCAGTGTACTCTCCTCCAATGATCAGACCTGTCCTGACACCCCCTGCACAGCCAGAGGGAATGTGATTATTTATTTAAAAAAATGTAACAGCTATTTATGATGCTTTTTTAAATCTATACAAAAATGTTTTGCCTTTCATTTCTATTTTAAACTGAATGGGTTGTTTTACATGGTGATCATTTACAATCACTTTAACCACTTCCCGCCCGGCCAATAGCAGATTTACGTCCGGGAAGTGGTTATGAAATCGTGACTAGCCGTTCTCAAACGTCTATCACGATTTCAATGCCGCGCGCGCCCGTGGGGGCGCGCAGCGCGGCGATCGGTGATGCGGGGTGTCAGTCTGACACCCTGCACCTCCGATCTCAGTAACGAGTCTCCGGCGGAGCCTCGTTACCACGTGATCAGCCGTGTCCAATCACGGCTGATCACGATGTAAACAGGAAGAGCCGCCGACGGCTCTTCCTCACTCGCGTCTGACAGACGCGAGTACAGGAGAGCCGATCAGCGGCTCTCCTGACAGGGGGGGTTCGCGCTGATTGTTTATCAGCGCAGCCCCCCCTCGGATCGCCACACGGACCACCAGGGAGTGCCCACACTAGACCACCAGGGAACTTTAAAAAAAGGACAAAAAAAGGACAAAAAAAAAAAAAAGTCAGCAAGAAAAAAAAAAGGGGCAGTAAAAAAAAATGATGCCAATCAGTGCCCACACATGGGCACTGATTGGCAACATTGATCCATCAGTGCCACCCCTCAGTGATCATCAGTGCCACCCCAGTGTCTGTCAGTGCCACCCCACAGTGCCAATCCATGCCCAGTGCCCTCCTATCAGTGCCCACCTGTGCCACCTATCAGTGCCCACCTGTGCCACCTATCAGTGCCCACCTGTGCCACCTATGAGTGCCCACCTGTGCCACCTATGAGTGCCCACCTGTGCCGCCTATGAGTGCCCAGTGCCACCCATGAGTGCCCATCAGTGCCGCCCATGAGTGCCTATCAGTGCCGCCCATGAGTGCCCATCAGTGCCGCCCATGAGTGCCCATCAGTGCCCCATACCAGCGCCGCCTATCAGTGCCTATCAGTGCTACCTAATCGGTGCCCATCAGAACTACCTCATCGGTGCACATCAGTGCCACCTCATCGGTGCCCATCAGTGCCACCATATCAGTGCCCGTAATTGAAAGAGAAAACATACTCATTTACAAAAAAATTAACAGAAAAAAATAAAAACTTTATTTTTTTTCAAAATCTTCGCTCTATTTTTAGTTGTTGCGCAAAATAAAAAAATCGCAGAGGTGATCAAATACCACCAAAAGAAAGCTCTATTTGTGGGGAAAAAATGGCGCCAATTTTGTTTGGGTGCAGTGTAGCATGACCGCGCAATTGTCATTCAAATTGCGACAGTGCTGAAAGCTGAAATTTGGCTTGGGCGGGAAGGTGCGTAAGTGCCTGGTATGGAAGTGGTTAAAGTGAACATGATATACTTACCTCCTCTGTGCAAGGGTTTTGCAGAGAGGGGACCGATCCTCATATTCTAGGGGGTCACTGGTGGTGCTACTGGCTCCTCCTCAGTACCCCAATAGAGAGCCGCATTCCTTGGAGGCACTCATGCGGGCGTGCTCCCGAGTCCTGCTGCTGCGTCCATTGACATTGACAGCATAACTTTGCCCCACCCCCTGAGCCAATGGCTCCTGCTGCTATCAATCTATCGGCTGGAGTCGCTGGGCTTGTGCCTGTTGCTGGAATCAGGTAAGAAAAAAGGGGGGCTCTGGAGGGCAGCTGCACCACAGAATGTTTTTCACCTTCATACATAGAATATGCATGAAGGTGAAAAACCTTGAGACTTTACAAGTCATTTAAGTACCACAAAGACCTATCAAAAGGCCCCCAAAATACATAGCAGACCCTTGCAGGGGTCTGTGTCCTTCTTTTTTTTTTTTAATAAAGAAGCCAGCAAAGAAGTGTAATTTGCCAGCAATTTTAAACACGTTTTTCTTTTTAAATATTGCAGCAGTTTTTGCATATTACAGAGACACCCCATTCACAGATGGAATTAGGGCACCCCAGGCATGTTATTTAAAGAAATTGAGCATCTTTAAAGACTACCATCTGCTGATCAAGAAGGATCTCAGCTACCCCCTGGCGTCGAATTGTGTTATAACCACCTGCTGCTTACTTTTTGTCCTGATATCGCAGAAAATGTTGGGAAATTGAGTACAGGGAGAAAAGAGACTCCATTTGCCCTGGCTTGTTATAGACTACGTTACCCAGAGAGCAACTATACAATCCCAGAATGCTTTGCTTCCCGCATAGCCTGCTGGGAGAGGTAATTTAAGGGAGAGGACGTGTTTGGCGCGCTCTCTCTGGACCGCCTCTTCAACTCAGGAGGACACCTGTGCGAGGTGTCTTCCCAGAAGTCTAGGCTGGAAACGGTTTATTCGTGCATCCTCCTCTCTCGCTGGAGCAGAAATCTTTTCGTGGAAAAAAAAGATGGAATTCTATGGCCCTGTATAGACTACTAAGAATTGAATAAAATAACCATTAAAAACAGATACTCGCTGCCCCTTATTCCGGAGCTTTTCCAACGCTTCAGGTCAGCTAAAATTTTCTCCAAAATTGACCTTCGGGGCGCCTACAACCTCATCCGGATCAGAGCGGGAGATGAGTGGAAGACCGCTTTTAGATCCAGATTTGGAAATTACGAACACCTCGTAATGCCCTTTGGACTCTGCAACGCGCCAGCTACCTTTTTAGCACCGTGAACATCTGGATGACTTCTTAGTTGTATACCTGGATGACATTCTCATTTTCTCTGCTTCCGTTGAACTACATCGGTCCATGTTAATAAAGTTCTCATCATACTCAGGAACCACAAGCTGTACCTCAAGGCTGAAAAGTGTGACTTCGAGAAAACCACCGTAAAAAACGAGAGGGTTTATTTAAAAACTAAAAAAAAATTGAAACAGCTTAAAATACTCTCATTCATAGAGAGTGATACAAAAGTCCTTGCAAGGATAAAAAGCTCTGTATGAATATCAGACCGCCTAAGTCCGTTAGCATATGCGCAATGCGAGTGTGTCTGGGCAGACACATTCGCATTGCGCATATGCTAACGGCCTTAGGCGGTCTGATATTCATACAGAGCTTTTTATCCTTGCAAGGACTTTTGTATCACTCTCTATGAATGAGAGTATTTTAAGCTGTTTCAATTTTTTTTTAGTTTTCAAATAAACCCTCTCGTTTTTTACGCCTACACTATGGGATTGTCCCTTTCTTTTTCCCAATATGGTGTTTGATAAACACACGCTCACATACATCTATGCAAGTTCCATTTGGAAGCAGTGGTTAACCCCATGAGGAGCTGTGGATTCTACCATCTAATCTGTGGAGAGATGCGGATTCGTTCCTGACACCCCAAAGGATTAGAATTTCCTGCTATGCCTGTTTAGACTACTCCTGAAAGGGATAGTCACAGGCTTTCTGGTAAGCCTTTATTTCTACTGGTGTTGGGCCACTGATGTCTGAAATCTCCCTCCTTTCTCACCTGTGGATCTCCTAATTGGACTTTCATTGTTTGCATCTTTTCATCACCTGCATTGGAAGGGGCTAATAACTCCCAGCTTTTTTCCGTGGACTCTATTTGTTTTGCACCTCATATGCTGAATTGGTCACTTTATTTTTACACGGTTTATGTATCTGTTGCTATTTATAAGTACTTTATGCTCAGTGCCATATTGATTGGCACAGTGTTATAACAACCTATGCACTTATAGCTTTTGTGTATTCAAATTTTGATTGTTACCATTTATAGATTAACACTGTTTACACCTGTTACTTTAGATACTTATGTGGTAAATGCTGTCCAGCGCTACACTGTTTTTGCACATTTTTCTTTACACTTTATATCTAAGTTGTAGTGTTTAGCAGCTGGACGTCCTTCTCAGGACCCTATCTTAATTGTTTCACTAATATACATTTTTTACTAAGCGCAAATTATTCCCATTCCCTTTTCCCTTACTTTTACACATTTTGACTTGAAACACAGGATTAAAATAGGAACAAAATTACTTAAAACATACTCAATGTTTGTTTGGGTGGAGCATTGAGTTTTTCATAGGACTCAATGCTTCACCCAAACGAAGATTGAGTACATTTTAAAACAAAATATATCCAAAATAATATAAATCAAATACTATAGCTAGACTCTAAACAAACAGGGATTAGTCCAAACCCTTCTTTTGTGGCTTTAACTGTATTGAATCTTAAGGATATTCTTTGTAAGGGGACACATTAACCTTTACTGCAGTCCGTAGAGGTGATGAATTCATTTTCCTAAGGCATTTTACTGGTATGTGATGAAAGAGAATTAAGTTATGAGTCAGTTAATAAATTTACTCACTGCTACAATATTCAATCAATGAATTGCCAGGGCCACTATGTCCACAAGCCAGGAACATTGTATCCATTTGAAAGCATCATATGTTTATCCTTATTTGTACTGCACATGCATTCTTGGGGACTGCTTTTGTGTCATAGTCACCATCCAGTTATGAAAGATTCATTACATTCTTTCCAGTATGCAGCCAGTTAAATGAAAATTTTAAGCCAACATACTTATTCCATTATTTCCTAAGCAGTGAAAGTAGGAAAATGGTGGTATGTGTAGGCAAAACAAAGCCAAACAAGTTTAGTTAAAAATAATAAATAAATAAATAAGTAAAAAATATAGCACAAGAGACATTATGTATCATCAGTGTAATGTGTCGCTTCTGCTGTAAGGTCTCTTACACACAGATCAGTTTTTCTTCAGGTTTTTCTTTTCAGTTTACCAAATCCATCTAATATGAGGTCAAACCTCAAGAGTCTCAATTTGTATGCAATCAGGCAGGCCCTTGTACTACATAGTTTTGGTAAACTGAAAAGAAAAACCTGAAGAAAAACTGATCTGTGTGTAAGAGGCCTAATGTAGAAAATGACAAAAGATCTTACCAGCAATGGCATCACTAGGGTGGGGCCAGAGGGGGCCAGAGGTGGCCATGGCCCCACCAACATTATACTGTGCCCCCCCCAATTAAAATGCCTTTTTTTGTGTAGTGGGTACCCGCAGCCCCGCATTTTCCCCTGACTGAACTGGTTGCTAGCTGCCTGCCGCCTGGCGTCTGCCAACCAGCAATGTCAGGCACACAGGCACAGAAGGAGGCTGAGGCTGCCCCAGCATTCACAGTAAAGGATTTAACTTCCGTCTTCTCCGCGCTGAATGTTGAGCTCCACCGACCTCCTCCTCTTCTGCAGTTCAGTGACATGCTTACAGGGAGGGAGTGCTGCAGACTGCAGGTACTTGTGAGTGATCCTCTTTTGCTGACAGTGCTGAGATGGCTGCCCTGGTGACTTTTCCACACTGTCTATTGACTGAGGGACCTGAGAGTGAGAGCAGAGTTCTCGTCAGTGCCTGCTGTGTCCCCACTGTTATTTTCCTGCTACCTGTTGCTGTTCTGCAGGCAGCAGTCACTATGGCAGGCGTCATCAGCCACACCCATACTAGTTCCCAGCGCAGTATTGACCAATGCCATGGGAAGCAAGCAGTGGGAAATATGACAAGTAAGCCTGAGAGGACATCAGCATTACCAGATGACAACATGGTACAAGTCTGTAGTGATTAGTGAGAGGATCAGCTTTACATCGGGTGGTAAGCTCTGCACTGTGTAACATCAAGCAGAACTAGTCCTGAATGAAAGCTGTGAACCCTTAGGGGTTAACTTAGTAACAGTGCAGTCACCCTCCATAGTGACTGAAGGGGTTCGTTTGTACCTCTGATTTAGGATTAGAGTTGTAGCTTCTCTCTCCCCTTATCTTATGCAACGTTCACACGATCCGAAAATCGGACGACAGATCGTCCGACTTTTTTCATTTACTAGTCGCAAGTAGAAATTGAATAGGTTACTAAAGTCACGAAAATTCTCGTACGACAGAAAAAAAAATCCGAAGTGAAGTGCTGTAGTGTTTTTGTGTTGTATTTTCGGACGACAACTGTACTGACCAAACGAAAATCGTACAATCTGGTATCGTACAAGGAAGATTTTCGTGCATGTCCGATAAAATAATATCGGATGAACTAAAATGACCGGCTCGTCCAGCCCTGTACTAACGATCCGATCCTCGGACGACATTTTTCATACAACATTCGGATCGTGTGTATGTGGCATTAGTCTGCAAGTTTTGCTGTATTGGAGATTAAACTTTGTGCTCTGGTGTGGCTGATCTGTGTGTCCAGAATCATTACCTGAGGGTCAGTATCCAGGATGTGTTTGGAATCTGGAGAGATAACACTATTTTATCACTATATTAGAGCCACAGTATCGTATAGTATTGATAAGAAACACCAGGACTCTAGTCAGGTCACTGCCTCTCTATCTATAGATGTGCTATATGTTTAAGCTATTTATATCTCCAATTAGCTTTTACTCCAAGCTGTCATGTTAGGTTGCAGTAAATTTATATAAGATCAGGAATAAGCTATCTTCTTTCTACTGACAAGTCTAATAAGACCAGTATCAGCATTCACTCATTTTATTTTCCTCAGACCATGTACACTGACATGAGAGCACCTATGAACAGTGTTGTTAAATAAACGCCGTTAGGTAACGATGGGCCTCCTGAGGGTAATGAGTAATCTATCAGATTACTTTTGCCCTCTCGGCCATGCCGTTCCCAATACTGGGCGGCGTTACCGAAATTACTTAGAGCGCACTGAGAAATGCTGCGTACACCGGGCATACCTGTGCGTCTCCATCGCCGACAAGTATCGCATACACCGGGCAGTTCGGGCAGACTCTGCCTCCTCCCATGACGCTGCTTGTGACTCACCGTCCGACCACCTGACGCAGCCGCGTCGAAACGTCACTCCGTACACTCCAATACAGTATCGGGTGGCTGGGAGTGTACGGAGTGAAGTTTCGACGTGGCCGCGTCAGGTGGTCAGGTGGTCGGACGGTGAGTCACAAGCAGCGTCACAGGAGGAGGCAGAGTCTGCCCGGCGATTTGAATACTTCACAGTGAGATGGGAGATGGGAGTGGGACCGCCCAGATGCCTAAAACAGATGGAACAGCGGCGTTGGAGCCCGCCGAGGACTCGGAGATCATCAACATGACAGTCAGGGATGGAGAGGCACACAGGTACAGTACACGGGACAGCATAGTACTGTACTGTACTATGCTGTATAACTGCACTACAAAATTCCTTTACAAATAATGCATATTTTAAAATGTTATTACTAATAACTAATAACTAAAATGTTAATTACCAATAATTGGGCCCACAGCCAAAACCACCCACACAGATGTGAGCCTTAACCCTTATGGGGGCAGCGGTAGGGACAGAATTGGAGACAGAAGATTTCATCTAAACAAAGAGACGGCAACACAAGAGGCACATCCCACTATTGGTAAGTGTCCATTGTGCTGATTTTTTATAATTTTTTTATGACTTGGGCTTTAATGTCTAACTTTGGATAGAACAGGAAAGGATTACAGTAATACTTCCCTTTACTTCCTGTTTGGGCAACACAAAAGGAAGTTAAGGAAATATCTGCAAAGAAAGGAGAATTCCTTTTATAGACAGCTGTCACCACAGATGGTTCTAT
Organism: Rana kukunoris; assembly: GCA_029574335.1. NCBI lineage: Eukaryota > Metazoa > Chordata > Amphibia > Anura > Ranidae > Rana > Rana kukunoris. Next base: position 144,353,419 of record CM056054.1, on the reverse strand, counting down.
CAAAAGACCTTAATTTACCATTTGCTCTGGTGACAGCCATACATTTTTTTATTCAAAACTGTTTGCCCTGGTGACTAGGGTTGCCACCTGATCCCTTTAAACCCAAAAACATATGAATTACATTCATACGTTCTGAGTCTAATTTAGTGCAGATAAGGCAACAATTGATTTTAGTTACCACCTTAATCAGCCACAGAACCTGTGGAATTCATATGTATTCAGGTTTAAAAAGAAGAGGTGGCAACCCTACTGGTGACATAAAATAAATCATCAAAGGCAGTACAGAAAGCAATGATATACACTGGAAAAATTGCTTCAGCTTTACTAAAAACCAACAGCAGTGAAAAAAAGAAAGATAATCTATATTTCCATTCCACTCATTTATATGTTTCAAAAATGTAAACTAGAAGGAGCAACACATTAAGGACTCAGCGAGGTTTGGTGAGGTCCCCCGGAAGTTTGGCCCCCCCGCCTCCTTCCTCCACCACCGGGCCTGTAAGAAAGCTCAGTGCACTTTGAGCATGCACAGTAGGAATCTGTCCGTGAAGCTGAAGGGCTTCACAGCCAGTTTCCCTTAACATGAATGGCGGCGGCAGCACCTGACAACCGGTCAAAAAATCCGCTGGGGTACTGACATTGCAGGATCCCTGGACAGGTAAGTGTCCTAATATTAAAAGTCAGCAGCTACAGTATTTGTAGCTGTTGCCTTTAAACAAATTTTGGAGGGGCTGGAGCTCCACTTTAAGTCCAGGGAGTCAACTGTCCCAAACCACACACTCCATGTGCAATTACATTTGAAAACCTGTTGGCAGCTGCAGCTGATGTCAGCCTGTCATTGCTTTGTACAGACTGACTGGCTGCAACTACTACCTGTATCTGCCTGTGAATTCAGCTGCAGAAATATGCTGGATTCTTGCCACAGCTAACAATAAAATCCCATGCGAATGAACCTTAATGTATAAAGTCCTAAAAACTATTAATTTCTTTACATAGATTGTAAAAAGGCAAGCCAACGGGTTATGGAGGTTTCAAGGGATACCTTTATTGTTTAAATCACTGGTTTGCATGCATGGGTGTTTTTTTTTTTATATATATATATTTTATTGTTATCATTATCAAAGGGAAAGGCATACAAAAATAGAATACATATTCCATAGATAAAAAAAAAAAAAGAAGAAAACAACATCACGTCCGAATATTAGGCGGCGTACACACGATCGGATATATCCGATGAAAACGGTCCGCGGACCATTTCAATCGGATATGTCCGATCGGGAGTTTGATCCGATGGCGTGTACACACCATCGGATCAAATTCCCCGCCGCCGGACGGCGTGGTGACGTAGTGGTGACGCGGCGGTGACGTTGACGCCGCCGCGTCACCGCCACGTCACCGCACCAGGAAGTAAAACACTTCCGCGCATGCGCCGAATACATTCGGCAGCGGCGCGGCGGCGGTGGGGGCCGACATGTCTGCTGGTAAGTGTACTAACCAGCAGACATGTCGGGCGGACAGATTCCCACCGGATAGATTTCAAAGCATGCTTTGAAATCTGTCGGGTGGAGAAATCTGTCCGCTAGCCCATACACACGAGCGGAGATGTCTGCTGAAACGGTCCATCGGACCGTTTTCAGCGGACATATCCCCTCGTGTGTACGCGGCCTTACAGATGTAAAAATATAACGTATACCTTCTATCCATCTGTACAGTTTAACCGACATTAATCTTTGCTTTATGTATCCCTCTCTCCCTTTTACTATATCTTCTTCAACCTAATACCAACCCCCCCCCCACCCAAAAAAAAAAGCAACCCCTTCCCCCCCAATGCCCTCTATCCCATGAGATGTATGGCACACAATCTTATAAAGTTCCTTTATACTCAAATTTCCAGTTTCAGACAAATTTACTTTTCTTCTCTTATTATTCTTTCAACATTTTCTTCCCTTCCTCTGAATTAATAAATGCATGGGTGTTTTCAACTCAATAGGGATAAAAAAAGATTTCATAAAATTGATTTTTTGGTGTGTTTACTGCATAGTTCTCACAGGTGGTTCAGAAAGTTCAGTTCTTTAGTGTAACAAAAATCCAAAAGAAAGTCCTTATGCTTGCAGCCAGGCAAGAGGTTTGCAGAGGGCTATTGCCAAGTTTCCAAACACAGAAAAAATATAGGTGGGGTTCAGTGTAGCATGACAGTGAAGCTGACATGATGTAGCTCTTTGGGTGTTCCCCTCCTCTGCGGAGATTAGTGTGAGTTTTAGTGAAAAGTTTAGAAAATTAGAGACTATTTAGGGGAGTGACAGCATCTGGAGTGATATAGCTTGCCCTAATACCATTGACTAGCACTGTGACATTGAGTTCAATGTTCATAAATCAGACTACCAGAATTAGGGATGAGTAGACTGGTTTTAGTGAAATCTATTTTGCCATGAAATGGCCTAGAAATGTGCCAAAGCAGAAATTTCCTATTTTGCTCAGTGAGCTGTTGAGTTAAAATTTGCTTATAAAAACCAAGCAAACAGGTGGTGTATTGTTTATTTAGGATAATGTATTGTATTTAGTGTTCATTGTTTGTTTGTTCTTTTTACGTTTTTTGTGTTTTAGAGACGTTTCACACAGGGGCAGCACGACTTGCTGAGTGACTCGGCAAGGCGATTTGCCCACGACTTCAGAGACGCCTTGCAAAATTACTTCTGTAATAAAGTCAATGCAAGTCGCCCTGAAATCGTCCCAAAGTAGTACAGGAACCTTTTTCTAAGTCGGAGCGACTTGAGTCACTCCTATTAGAATGGTTTCATAGTACAAAACGGAGCGCGACTTGTCAGGCGGCTAAGTCTGTGCCTGTGTGAACCGGTTCTAACTGTTGTGTATTGTTGATTTAAACATTTTAGGGGGTGTGGTGACCACGCAGCCACGATGACTACATGATCTAATAGCTATATTAAGACCACCAGGGATTTCCACATCTTCCACACCTTCATCCTTACAGGAAGCTGATCCTATTTCCTTCTTTCCCACTATAGATCAAATAGTCTCAGACACCATGTTTGACACAGTGAATAGCTACCGGTTGTTAAGGTTCGGGCTAGGAAGCCGGTGGCCACATCCTTAACAACAGATGAGTCATCAGCTGTCAGCAGGTTTTTTCACCTAGACTCTTATTCTTTCATAGATTTATTTGTTGTTTAAAAATGGCTCCTGCAGCAGGTGTCCTCCTCCACTATCTCCGACATAACGTGGCCAGATCATGTGGCCATTACCATAACGATAGAGGAAAAGGACACTTGACGGACAATACATATATGGTGCTATACAAGGTTATTCACGTCTCAAACAAAGTCTTGCACACCCAGCATCTCTGTGAATACTTCTACCTAAACAATACCCCAGGCATGTATGCCTTTATGCTCTGGAACCTCCATAAGGCCTACATAGGAGGCATTTTTCTTTAACTCTGTGCAAACGCCAAAAAACGTATGAAAACCTGACTGAATGGTCTACTAGAGACAAAGCCTCCCCTAATAATGCCATGGGCTCTATACTTTCTAAACTATAAACAAAGAGCTGAGAGGGTTAATCTGTGAATAACGCAATACATTTCTTGTAGAAAACTGTAGTTTCTGGTAGAAAACTTTCCAATTCTACTCAACGTCTCTGGCATTCTGACAACCCTAAATCCTGCTCTAGCAATATTAAATGTAGGAATTGATGACTTTCCACCCTCTAACCACAAATAATTTTAATATCTTATTATCCACACACTCATCATCATGAGGCATTGGAAAATGACAACCAATTTGTCCAAAGCCATTTCCTTGACTCAGTTACACTATTTAAATGAAAAAATGCTTGACCTCAGATCATATTCCTTTCCTGCTTTTGAGAAATCATGGGTACTTAGGTATGTAAAATTACTTGTTGATGATATGTATTTGAATATACAATGCTTTTATTGTGTTGAAGCACTTGATTTTCGACTCCTTGTCAGGTTTTTCATTTTCTATTGTTTGCTTTCCTTTTGCTGGCTTACCCTAGTGTTATCACTTGCGAATCTAAAATATTTGTATTTCTATATTTTTCTTTTATGGAAAAAAATAATGAGGCTAATGAAGGGTCAATAATAGGTCCCATATATAATAAATGAGTTTCCTTCCTACTTAGGAAAATTTAGCACCATAGAGCCTTAAAACTCTTTGCCATTAAATTGGTTGAAGAGGCATAAATGATTTTATTTTTTCTAAAATAATAAACATTTTATACTTACTTGCTTTGTGCAATGCACAAAGTGTGCCTGAACCTCCACTTCTGGTGTCCCCTGCTTTTACTGTATGCTTCTTTTCTTCTCTTCTCTGAATGCCCCATAGCAAGCTGCTTGATATATGGGAAACTTGTGCTGAGCTGAACTGTATGCATCAATTGACACCCACAGCATGACTTGACCTCACCCTCCCTTCCAACCTTAACAGGAATTGATTAACAACAGCATGAGTAAAATGGACCAGATCCAACATGACTAATCTCCATGAAGCTCACACCATTTGCCTTCCACCCTTTGCCTCCCCATGTAGCCCTACTATAAACCCACAAGAATGGAAGGAAAAGGGGAATGGCAGCCTCTGCCCCCCCTTTTTATCATGGGAAGGTGGCGGGAGTACAGCTTCAGGGCCCCCTCCCACCCCTTTTGGTGCCCTGTGGCTGTCAGGTAATTTTGTCGGGCTAGAGGGCATGAGGGAAGCTTGACTAGTTGACCTCTGGGTGACCTGGGAAAAGCCCGCTCTGGAGAACTGGTCAATTCCAGTTCTGACAGGTGTTCTCTGCCTGGCAGTTTGAAAAGCCCGCCCAAATAGGGTATAAAAGTAGGTCCCCGTGGCTTATAGGCTCACTCGCCTCAGAGGACTCAAGAAGCTGTGGTGTTCTCGAGTTTATCTCCCTGAGCAAGCAGCGTCCCCTGAGGCTGGAAGATGAGCCTGATTCGGCAGCTGTTGGAGCGAGCTGGAGAGGAAGGAGGGGATTCCTGGATCCGACACTGCCTCAGCTTACCCCGTCCGACGTGTCAAGAGGCTCCGGTGGGAGCCGCATCAGATGACGAGTCTCCGGGTCCTTCCTCTGCGTTGGAGGAACGAACACCCTCCTGCATCCGGGAGCCCGTGTCACAGGAAGAGGAAGCCGGGCTGGGAGGACCTGACGGAGTTCCGGGTCGCCGGCGCCGTGTCAGCACCACCCCCGTCCGCGTCACTGAGGCTCCGAAAAGGAGGCGCACTCCGCGCCAGGAATACTCCCCTTCTCCTCCCCGTGCTCCACGAGCCAACAGAGCTTTTACACGATCAGGAGTCGGGGAAAGGGGTGGAGCCAGAGGCGGAGCCAGAGGAGGAGCTAAGAGCAGCAACAATGGGGGTAACAAAAATGTCAGGGCGAGCGAATCTTTTCTTTCCCCTTACAGGTGTCATGGCGCTTCTATGGACAGCGCTGCAAGTGCGGCCGGAGGTGAATTTGATGGAAGTACAGCGAGGAGGGGAGGATCGGAAGACAGGGCTTCATCCCAGCAAGAACAGCCTTCTTCACGGCAACAGAGCTCTACTACACCTTTGTCAGATAACACTGACAACAGCATTGTCCTACCAACATCGGTGCCTCTGCTAGATACTAGAGATGGCCAGTCCCCTGTTGTGTCAGATGACACTTCTCAGCAGCAAGGTATGATTAATTTTTCTTCTGGTGCTTTGCTGGCAAATATCGCTGAGCTGTTATCTAAATTAGCAAAAGATTTACACTGTATTCCTCAGGCTGCTGCTCCTGTTTCTAACATTGAGGGTTCTGCTGCTAATGTATGGTCGCCATCTAGTGGCAATTTGGCTAATTGCGACCATATTTATCAGAATCTGTCAACTACACAAGGTGTTGTAAATTCAGGTTATGTAGCTGCCCAAGTGCAGAATTTGCCAGAAACTTGTTTGAAAGTACCTATGCCTTGTGAGGTTAACCCTTTGGGTTTTCATCTGTCCTTATCGGTTAAAGAAAAAATTTGGCGAGGCGAGTTTGTAGATATGTTATCTTTATTGCCATCAGCCAAAGATTTCATGTCAAAATCTGACAAGAAGGAGGATGAAGAAAGGCGCAGGCCAGTGCAAAAATCTTTTAACAACTGGCTTCAGGCTTTTTGTATTTTTTCTGGAATTTTCTGTGAAAAGTTTCCTGAAAAAAGTCCTGGCCTTTTTCAACACCTAGATATTGTCATAGAAGCTTTTAGAAACTTTGGGGGGGTGGCATGGTATAACTATGATGAGGCTTTTCGTCAGAAGTTGTCCGTGCACCCCTCCTTGAAATGGGGAGTCAAGGATGTGGGCCTATGGCTAAACCTTTTTCTTCCCGAAAGACCAAATTTTAACAGACCAAGCTCTAGCCAGCAGGTGGTCAACACCTCTGGTTACAGAAAGGGCGTCTGCTTTAATTTTAATGACAACCAGTGTAGGTGGCCGAACTCTTGCAAATACAGGCACGAATGTGCATTTTGCGCAGCCTCTCACCCAGTTTCAAAGTGTTTTAAAAAATTATCAGCAGCAAACCAGCAAGCAGGTAATTTTCCAAAAGGCAGTCACACCGGTGATGTTTCAAAGAATGCTCCCTTAAAATATACCCAAATCAGCCGATATCTCAACTTCTCATTGAAGGTTTTAGGGACGGTTTTTGGTTACCAATTTTTTCGGGTGTAGGTTGCACTGTAGTTCAAAATCTTAAATCGGTCAGTGAATTTCCTGATGTAGTCCTGTCAAAAATCAACCTGGAAGTTTTGGAAGGCAGGGTGGAAGGTCCCTTTGCCTTTTCCCCATTTGATAATTTCAGGATCTCCCCCCTTGGGATCGTACCTAAGAAAGAAAATAACTCATTTAGATTAATTCATCATCTGTCCTTCCCTAAGGGCCAATCCCTCAATGACGAGATAGAGGATAGCTTATCTTCCGTATCCTATGCCTCATTTGAGGATGCTCTTAAAAAATTAAGGCTCCTTGGAAGGGGTTCTCTTTTAGCTAAGGCAGCCATCAAATCAGCTTTTCTCCTTCTCCCTATCAACCCATTATGTTTTAACTCCCTGGGGTTTTCCTTTAACAATCAATTTTGACAAATGTTTACCCATGGGTTGTTCCCTGTCATGTTTTTATTTTGAAACTTTTTCATCTTTTCTAGAGTGGGTGGTCCTTTATGAATCTGGTTCTACTTTTCTTATACATTATTTGGATGATTTCTTGTTTTTTGGCCCCCCCGATAATTCGGAGTGTTCTGATCTATTAGACTTGTTTTTTAAAATCTGTAGCCACATGGGTGTACCTTTGTCTGCTAACAAAACGGTTTTCCCTTCCACATGCCTAGAATTCCTGGGCATCGTTATCGACACGGAGCTTATGGAATTCAGGTTACCGGAATTGAAGATAGAAAAAACGAAATACCTCATTTTATCTATAATACGCAAGAAAAAGGCCATCTTGAAGGAAATTCAATCCCTGTTAGGTCTGTTGGCTTTTGCCACAAGAATCATGCCAGTAGGTAAAGTTTTCTCCAGAAGGCTTTATTTGTCCATCTCTGGTTTAAAATCCCCCTTTTCACATGTGCGCATTTCCCATGATATAAGAGAAGACCTGCTAGTCTGGATGCAGTTTCTCTCTCATTTTAACGGTAGGACGATGTGGCAGGATGAGTTTATCTTAGATAAGGAATTTTCTCTTTCTACAGATGCATCAGGCTCCTTTGGCTTTGATGCAATTTGGCAGACCCATTGGTGTGCAGATAGTTGGTGTCCAACGTGGCAGAAGAAAGGGTATTTAAAAAATATCGTTCTGTTAGAATTGTTCCCAATTGTGGTCGCTCTTGAAATTTGGGGATTTTTCTTCCAGAATAAGAGATTATTGATTCGCACAGACAACAAGGGTGTTATGTATGCCATTAATTGCTTAACCTCTAAGTCTCCGCCAGTCATTGCCCTGTTGAGATATTTAGTGTTTAAATGTTTAAGTCTTAATGTGTGGTTAAAAGCTGTGCACGTAGCGGGTAAGGACAATGACTTGGCGGATTCTCTGTCTCGTTCACAGGTGGAACGTTTTTTCCTATTGTTTCCAGAAGCAGACAAGGTGGGGCTGTCTTGTCCACCGTCGCTATGGGATCTGGTGTAACCCATGTTTCTCAGTACATTAGCAATTCAGTAGCTCCCTCAACCTGGGCGGGATATCAATCCGCCTGGTTCCTATACTAATTTTTTAAATATGAGACAAGAACCAGCCCATATATTTTCTGAAGTGAAGGCTTTGCGTTTCTTGAATTTTCTTTTTGCTAAGCAATATTCATGGTCCCATGTGCAAAGGACTTTATCCGGTATTTCGTTTTTTCTAAAATTAAATGGCCTTCCTTCTTTCATGCATTATTTTTCGGTGAGACAGGCCTTGAAGGGCTATAAGAAGGAAAACATTTTCGTCGATACCCGCAAACATGTCACTCCAAGTGTTTTAGTTGACCTAGGTTTGGCTGCGGGTAAAGTTTGTTTTTCAGCTTTCGAGTCTGTCCTTTTTCAAACAGTTTTTGCCGTCATGTTTTTTGCAGCACTCAGGGTCTCCGAGCTAGTTGCTATCGGGACGGAGGACATTGTTTTTACAGAGAAGGCTATTAGAATTTTTGTGCGTAAATCAAAAACGGACCAGTTAGGTAGAGGTTCCTGGTTGCAGTTGGAAACATGGGATAGTTCCTTTATGTGTCCTGTTCAACTAACAAAAAAGTTCTCTTCACTTAGGCCCGCGGGGGTTAAGAAATTCTTTAGTCACGAATCTGGCCGGCCTTTGACAAAATACCAATTTACTAGCGTACTTAAAAAATGTTTAAAATTTTTGAATTTGGACAAGGCTCGCATCACCTCCCACTCCTTCAGAATAGGGGCTGCTACCGAGGCCTCCAGGTTAGGGCTAGATGTTAGTATGATCAAGCAAATTGGTAGATGGAAATCTGACAGTTATTTATTATATGTTCGCCCTAACATCTCTCTTTGATCATTTCAGGGCCTGTACGTATTGTCTGGATCATCGGGCACTCTTACGTTTATTGGGCCCATCAGAGAGCGCAGGACAGACCTTACACAGTCAACCTAGGTCTTGATCCGAACAAGTTTAAAGTTTTCTGGAGCGGGAAAAGGGGCATGATATGGTCTAACTTAAATTCTGAACTGTCTAGGCTCATTCTGGTTCCCCCCCCCTGATGTCCTAATCATTCACCTCAGGGGAAATGATGTTGGGCAACGAAAAACGCTAGACATTATCTTTAGTATTAGGGACGATCTTCTAAAATTTCAAAATATTTTTCCCCAAGCCAGAATAGTTTTTTCGGAAATAGTGCAGCGTTTAGTTTGGCTTTTCCCTCCATTTAGGCGCCCGTTTGAAAAAATAAGGAAAAGGATTAATAGGGCTGTGTCAAAGTTGCTTTTCGACGTCGGTATTTTTTCTTTTAGGCACACTGAGTTGGAAGGGGGTTATGAAGGCTTATATAGATGGGATGGTGTGCATTTGTCAGATATTGGGCTGGACATTTTTAATGCAGACCTGGGTTCGTGTGTGGATTTGGCCACGTAGTGGGGTGTTGTGGCAGGTGGTTTGTTAAAAAAACCCTGCCTTGTGGGTAATTTGTCATTTGCAGCCTGGACCGTAGTGGTTAGGTTTGCTAAAGTTTATTTATTTATATTTAATATTCTTAAATATTGATGTTTACCCACTAGTCCTTTATTTAATTTATTTATTTATCTATTTATTTATGGTATTTATTAACTATTTAAACCTATAATAAACATCCGCGGCCATTATTATCCAAAATAAAAGTTGTCTGCTGTCCTTTTTTATACTTAGTAGTGTTATAAGAGGTTCATTGTCCTTACCGTCTACTTTCCCATGGAAGGAAAAGGGGAATGGCAGCCTCTGCCCCCCCTTTTCATCATGGGAAGGTGGCGGGAGTACAGCTTCAGGGCCCCCTCCCACCCCTTTTGGTGCCCTGTGGCTGTCAGGTAATTTTGGCGGGCTAGAGGGCATGAGGGAAGCTTGACTAGGTGACCTCTGGGTGACCTGGGAAAAGCCCGCTCTGGAGAACTGGTCAATTCCAGTTCTGACAGGTGTTCTCTGCCTGGCAGTTTGAAAAGCCCGCCCAAATAGGGTATAAAAGTAGGTCCCCGTGGCTTATAGGCTCACTCGCCTCAGAGGACTCAAGAAGCTGTGGTGTTCTCGCCCACCCCCCCTTCCCTATCTATTTTGTCGCAGATGTAATTATGTGGTAGGGTCACCTTTGTCATTATACAAAGGGGGACAAGTTTTTGTTGCTCATATTCATTCACTGAGTATTACAGGCTAAGTGGGGTAATTTGTCATTTGCAGCCTGGACCGTAGTGGTTAGGTTTGCTAAAGTTTATTTATTTATATTCAATATTCTTAAATATTGATGTTTACCCACTAGTCCTTTATTTAATTATTTATTTATTTATCTATTTATTTATGGTATTTATTAACTATTTAAACCAATAATAAACATCCGCGGCCATTATTATCCAAAATAAAAGTTGTCTGCTGTCCTTTTTTATACTTAGTAGTGTTATAAGAGGTTCATTGTCCTTACCGTCTACTTTCCCATGAGCTCTCACACCACCTTATTTGCTCTTACTTTTTTTTAAATGATCAGTTCCTCAGTTATATATTACCCAGATAGGATTGTAGTAGCATCCGCTGCCCTATGTTCCTGTTTTTCTGCAATTACAGGATGGTATTAAATGTTCGTTGTAAACAAAGTGATAAACAATGATAGATGCGCTAAATTACAACTAATATTGTGAAACCGTGCAGTAAAAAACACTATAAAGGCTAACAATCAAAAATGGGCAGCCAAACAGTGTCAATTAAACATTTACAAGTTGTACTCACGAATCCGCGTGACTTACTCATGGGATATGTGACCATGACGCAACGCGTAGGGGGAGGAGCCACACGTACGGAAACCAGCAGAGGTCTTTCATACGGTACTCAGCAATACTGAGCGGCTTAATTTGAATGGGGATTCGTGAGTACAACTTGTAACGTGTCCTTGCTGTAATTTTTCTACCAAACAGTATTGTGCTATGTTATGTTTTTTCCATTACATGTATCGTGGACTGCATTGAGGTATGATCTCTCCATGAGTCAGGATTTTGATGTACTTGGATAGACGTTGTTATCCATAGTTGCTGATTTGGTTTGCACAATTCTGGACACTTTGGGGCAGATTCACGTAGATCGGCGCATTATCATTCCGGCGTAGCGCACCACTTTTCCGTTAGACTTGCGCAATCTAGCCGCGTAATCCGGCGATTCACGTAGCTTTTACGCAAGAGCTTGCGCAAACGTAAGGTTTTTTCCGTAGGCGTAAGGAGGAGTAATACAAATTGGGAGGGACGTGGGCGTGTTACATTGAAATGAGCCATGACCCCATGCAAATGAAGGGCCGGCCGACTCGCGCATGCGCGCGTGAAGGAAACCATGTCAGCTCCGTTGTGCGCATGCTCACAACTCGGGAGCGGCGCAATCATTGAAATTGGAAATGGACTAGGGCAATGTTGTGAACTACGCAGACAGCATAAATAGACACACACAAACGCCCTTCCATTGCAAAAGTACATCCCTTTGTGTCCCTTCCCATTGAATCAAGTGCTTTTGCTCTGTTGTTCGTTAGAGTGTGTTTTGTAGTTGTCAGATTAGTGTTCTGTGTGATCTTGTGCTTGTTGGTAGTTTTGTGAAAGTGTATTTTGATAAGTGTTTGAGACTGTTTGTTTGATTGATAGATTTCTGAGCGTTTGTTTTCTTGCTTTTTTTTTCCATCTGATTTTTTTGTGTGTGTTTCTTGCTGAGTGCTAGTGTGATTTTTGGCTGTTCTTTTTCTCTTTGTGTGTGTTCTTGTCTGATTGGTTGTGCTTGTATTTGTGACAGATTTTTGGTGACTGCTAGTGAGTTTGTTTGGAAGTATGACTGAGAGAAAAAGAAAGCTCAATTTTACTGTGGGGGAAAAAAGAATTCTTGCCCGGGCCATTACCGACTATGGGCGTTTTCTCCACGGCCCGCAGAGTGCCACCACCACCCCGGCCAGGAGGAGGGAGATCTTGGATAGGATCACGGAGCAGGTGAATTCATCGGGGGAGGGGGAGACACGGACCCGCTCTGGGATAGAAAAGAAAATAAATGACCTCCGGCGTGAGGTGAAAAAAAAACTGGCCGCAATAAATGCCCATGCCAGGGGCACAGGAGGGGGCCCACCATGCCGGGTTAGATTTTCAGAGACGGAGCGTGTGGTGGCCCTGACCTTTCACCGGCATGAAGTGGAGGGCCTGCCAGGCTTTGACACAAGTCCGGTCCCCGCGGTGCCAGGTAAGGTTTTTATTTCTCTCAGGTGTGTAGCATGTGTGGGGGAGGGGGTGAAAGGGAATATGTGGCAAGTGTGTGGATCCTCCAACCTGTGAATGTTTTGTGTCATCCACAGCTGTGCAGGAGGGTGCAGGGCCATCTGGACTGACCGCTCCAACCCCAGGACAGCAGCCTAATGAGGCCCCCCCAACAAGGCCAGAGTCCGCAGAGGAGGAACAAGAGGAGGGGGAGGATCATGCGGAGGACGATCATGAGGAGGAGCAGAATCATGAGGAGGAGGAGTCCATGGAAGGCACTGGCCCTTTGGTTTCTGCGGACTCTTCCCCTCTGGCTGCAAGAAGCCTGCCCTCCCTAAGGGTCAGCCCCCCCCCCTCCTCCCCCAACATGGCTCCCCTCACAAGGGCCTCCCCTTCTCCCCGGCCACAACCATCAGCTGGAGCCAGGAGGTCATCCCCAAGCACCAGGGGGGCGCCCAATCTCATGCCCGCCTGTCTGAGAAGGAACCTGGCCACCCAGACCCGCCTTTTGAGACAGCTCTGCCAGACTATGGGGCGGGTGGATCAGAGCCTGTCCTCCATTAATGATAGCCTGGGTAACCTGGACTCCCACTCCCGGGCCTCCACAACCTGCCTAAATGACCTGCAAACTACAGCAGCAGGCGTTGGGCAGGATGTGAGGGCCCTTACCCAGGCTATCCAGGGCAACACGGCAACACTTGGTGCTGCCCTGGACAGAATAGCCGTGGCCTTGGAGGGCAGGCCGCCAGGTGGGCAGATCTCAGGGGCTGCTCCTCCTTCCCCGGCTTTTCCCCTCCCCCATGCGTCTCCCCTGAGGGTCCGGGGCCGTGGCCGGGGGCGCCCCAGGCGTGGCTCAGGCAGAGGGCAATAATTTTTTTTTCCCCCTTTTGTTTGTTTTGAAAGCTTTTTTATTTTTGTTCTCTGCTTTTTTTTGTTTTTTCTAAGCATTTTTTTTTTCATATGCATTTTTTGTTTCTATGCATTTTTGTTTGTTTGACTTTTTTGGCATATTTTGGGTTGTGAATGATGTTTGAATGTGGGGGTGACATTCCTGCTGGAAAAGGGGTGTCACCCTCAATTTTGGTGGAGAAGGGTTCCCCAGGACCAGGGAGAAGTGATTCCCAGGTCCGTGTGAATGGTGTATGAATGTACAGTGACATAATTGGAGCCTTGACGTGGCGTTACTGCTCACCAGTCTTGCATGGTGGACTGGTGCCAATCCAATTTGATGAGGATGTGGGGTGTGTGTGCTAGGGACCATAGTGGTGTGCATGCATGCATTCTCATTGTGCCATGATTAATGTGTGTGTTTAACGTGCAAAGATGCATAATGTGAGCTGGCATGAGATGGGGTCATGAGATGGGGTTCCAGTTCATATGCAGAGTCACCTTGAAGGGAAAAGACAGGTGGATGTTAGTCATGCATGTGCCACTTGTGAGGTGTGCATCACGGAAGGGGATAGTCATGCCTGACTCCCATGTCACTCACCAACCAGCCAGCTGTCCCCATACATGTTCTGTTCGCAATCTGTGGGGATGGGGCTCTGATTGTATATGTAGCTGTCATGGGTGTCATGGGTAGTGCCATGTGTTGGGCTGCTGATGTCCTCCTGCAAGGTTGTGGTAATTCCACGATGGCATGAGGGGTGAATCTGAAGATGCGAGACACCTCAGAATCTCTCATGCCAAAGATGTCTATGCGTGTGTGATATATCAAGTGAAGAGTGAGGGGCTTGTATCAGATAAGAATATTGTATTAGATTAGATTAAATTGTAAATTTGATATAAGCCAAAAAAAAAAAAAAAAAAACCATCTCCCGTGCCCTCCTTAGTGCCATCCTCCGTGCCCTCATCCTTCTTTGTTCATCTAAAGTCAGTAGTATAGCTATGCGCGACGATGCCCCTGGCATGTTGGCATACAGATTGTTGGGCAACACGTGTGACTGCTGAACTCCTCACTAACAGTGTTGCTTTATCTGACAATTAGACTTTTTTTCAAAATTTAGACCAGCTTTTAGGTCCTCTAACTTTAGACAGAACATTTTGCAGTTGCGCACATCGCGTAGCCTGCGCAGCAACTGCGTTTTTTTGTGAATCCCCGTAACTCCCTCATTAGCATATTTGACTAGCAAATCAATGGTGTGTCTAGCGCAGTTTTGCGCGAAGGCAAGCGAAGGTCTAATTCAATTACGCCGGACCAAAAAACGTAGATTTCTGGCGTATATTGTTTTGTGAATCGCGTCCAACTATACGCACGCGCACATTTAGACTTACGCACGCGCAACAGCAGTTGCGCACGCGTAATCGCTCTGTGAATCTGGGCCTTTGAATTTTTGGAATTGGGACCTTTATTCATGGTTACTTGGTTCAATTACTGTTCATATACCTTTATTTATTTCTGTCTCACATTTGTGAACCTGTTGTCCCAACGGGATTCACTGATTAATTGACACTGTTTGGCTGCCCATTTTTGATTGTTAGCCCTTATAGTGTTTTTCACTGCACGGTTTCACAATATTAGTTGTAATTTAGCGCATCTATCATTGTTTATCACTTTCTTTATTTTGGTTTGTGCACCATACACCTGATGCAGCTTGTTACATTTAGTAATTAATTTTGTGTTGTAATTATTTGTTTAGTAGCGCTGTATTATTCCTTTATTATTATTAAATGTTCGTTGTTGTTGTTTTATTTTGATAAAATCATTTGCCGTCTCCTGTCCTAGCGACGTTATTATTTCCTTCAGACCTCTCATCCAATCCAGATTTTTGCATGCCAATCTATGCCTTCTTCCGAGGACCAGCTCAAGAATCGCATTGAGCTATCTTCTTGCTTACGCGGGTCCATTAAAGGTACCTTACCTCCTTTCTGTAATACTATCCAGCTTACATGCCATGCTGTACATAAATATGCTACATGCCCTTTAATATTGTCTCCGTCAATGCATGAGGCCTTAACAGCCTGTTTTAAACTCTCAATGTTGCAAAAACAAGCCAACACCCTCAAAGTGGATATATTACTGGTACAAGGGACACACAAAAAAATAAATAAAAAATCCCTTCATCTCAATATGGTCAATGCCACAACGAACACGTGTGGAGTCCTCATAGCTATTGATGATTCTGTGTCTTTTTAAATAATTTTCTGAATTTGTGGATCCCCATGGTCACTTCATTATTCTCATCTGTGAGCTAAACAACATTACCTACATGTTAGGCCTCGTACACACGACCGTTTTCCTCAACAAAATCCATCGAGAAAAATGCTGGCAGAGCTTTTTTGCAGAGGAAAACGGTCGTGTGTATGTTTTTCGTCGAGAAAACTGTTATGGATCTCGACGAGAAAATTTCTCGTTGGGAGTCTCAATTTCCTTGTTGTGTTTCTCGTCGGGCTGGTTTACGATGAAAAACACGTTTGTGTGTATGCTCAGAATAAAGTATGAGACGGGAGCACACCTTCGGTAAAAGTAGCATTCGTAATGGAGATAGCACATTCGTCACGCTGTAACAGACTGAAAAGCACAAATTGTCTCTCACCAAACTTTTACTTAACACGCAGTAACATGAGATTAGCAAAAGCAGCCTTAAGGGTGGTGCCAGTGAAATCGAACTTACCCTTTATAGTGCCGTCGTATGTGTTGTACGTCACCGCGTTTGAGAACGACGAGATTTTGCCTTGACAGTGTGTATGCAAAGAAAGCTTGACAAGATTCTCGACAAGCCTGACAAGAAATTTGTTGAGGAAAACGGCAAATGTGTGCAACTAAACCTGTTTTTAAATGCATAACATTAGACATATTAATCTAGTTGGTTGCAGGGTGGTTGGTAAGTAGAGCTTGGAATTTTTCCAAGGATTTCTTCTTGGCTTTTGTTTGATGTGCATTGTCTTCTCTAATGCTCCTTGCTGTAAAGGCCAGTTATGGATGAGGGAAGTGGCACATTTTTTGTAGGGTTATAACCCCTGTCAGATTTTTTTTCCACCATCTGTGTCCCATTTCCCTTGACTTCCTGTCCCATAGACAAGCAGGGAATGGGATGACATTCCTGCAAATTAAGGGAATTCCTTGGGGATCTCCAGATCACCAGAATTAGTATACTCATTGGAAGATTTCCCCTCTATTCATTTTCTGGGGACAACCCATAATTTGTGATTAGGCATGTGCATTTCGTTTCGTTCCGAATCGAAATTCAGACGAATTTTCCATTATTCGGACATTCGGATGCATACGAATTCCCGAATTGCTATATTAGCGAAATATTTCGACCGTTTTTCAGAATTCGTTCGTTTTCGACCGAATTTCGAAAAAAATGGTCGAAATCGATTTTTTTTTTTTCGAATTCCGAATCGAATACCCGCGGACTAAATTCGATCTGAATTCGAAAAAAAAAAAAATATATATTTTCGGATTTAATTCGAAAAAAATTCTATTCGAAAAGAGACTATTTGTTTTCTAATCTGGTTGAAATATTTTCGATTTCGACCGTTTTTTTTCGAAATTCGGTCGAAAAAGAACGAATTCGAAAAACGGTCGAAATATTTTCGATTTCGACCGGATTTTTCGAAATTCGGTCGAAAACGAACGAATTCCGAAAACGAATTCAACACATGTAACAAACCTAACTTAACGAAATGTATTAAATGACGAATTGAAACGAAACGAAACAAAACAAATTTTTCACTTTTGCACATGCCTATTTGTGATTTTCTTTGGATAAATTCTCTGAAGTTTCAGGCCTTAAAGTCAATATAGCCAAATCTAGGGCCCTTAAGGTATCACTCTCTAAATCTATGGTATCCCTCATTCGAAAAAAATATAATTTTTGTTGGAACGAATCGTCCATTAAATATTTAGGTATTAATCTAACCTCAGAATTTGAAGATCTTTATCAGGCCAACTACCCTCCCATGTATACTGTAAGAAGCTTGAATCTGATCTAGGTGAGTGGGGCTCACAAAATATAGGTTGGATGGGTAGGATAAGTTCCATTAAGATGACTCTCTTGCCCAGGATTTTATACCTATTTCGTTCACTCCCAATACCGATAAAGAGAAACCATTTAAAAACATTTCAGAGTAGAATAACCAAATTTGTTTGGATTAAAAAGAACCCACATGTTTCTTCACGCTGTCTTTTTAACCTATTGTGGTGTTACAAGGCTGCTAGATTAGCTCAACTGTCGGATATATACATCCAAGGAGATCGACCTGATTGGGTCAGTTTGGAAGAACAGGCAACTCCCACATATTCGTTGGAAAATTTATTGTGGGCCACTCCTACAAGTAGACCTTCTATTATGTCATGACTCTGTCTCAAGCTATGGTTCTGTGGGACTCGCTTAGAAATAACCCTTCCCTGATCTCCATGATCTCCAAAAGTCACCCACTAGCCTATTTATCCAAGGAACTTGCTTTTGCTTCTAGGGTAAATGGGGAATCCTTTAAATGGTGGTGTGACAAGGGGGTGTACCGCATTGGACATTTTTTCTCACATTCGCGTCCCCTTTCCAAAAAATATTTTAAGGATAATCTAGATTTTCCACCCTCTGAAAGGTCAGGGTTTTCTCAAATTTATCAAAAACTTTGGTTAGATAAGGTTGTAACAGGATATATGACTCCTTATGAAAATAGAGGAATTTCTGTAATATATAAATCACTTGCTGATAATGATCACAAATTACCTCATATGATAGCTTGGGAGAGGGATTTTCAGGTTGATTGGGATTTGAAAGATTGGTTTTGCAATTTTGATAGAGCCATGAAGGGCATTACTAATGTTTCACTTATAGAGGCTAATTTAAAGATATTTACTAGATATTTGGTACCCTTGAAACTGGACACTATTTATCCTTCTCTGTCACCTCTATGCTTTAGAGGGTGTCAAGGGGTTGGTTCTATGATTCATACATGGTGGGGACTGCCCAAAGATATGTGGATTCTAGAATAAAGTATTTCATATTATAAGACGAATCACAGGTTGTAATATACATCAGTCTCCAGCTATTGCTTTACTGAATGGACTTATACCACTGGCTCATAGGTTTACCAGAAGACTAAGGCCTCGTACACACGAGGCAATAGATTTGTTCAAAACGGTCTGTCCGACCGATTTGAACAAATCTGTCTCTTTGGATTTTGGTTTGCTCGCGTGTACACACGAGCAAACCAAAATCCCCGCCAGCAGACGGCGCGCTGACGTGTCGGTGACGTGGCGGTGACGTTGACGCCGCCACGTCACCGCACCAGGAAGTAAAACACTTCCGCGCATGCGCCGAATCCATTCGGCGCCGGTGCGAGACGACATGTCTGCTGGTAAGTGCACTAACCAGCAGACATGTCGGGCGGACGGGTTCTTTGAAATCTGTCGGGTGGCCAAATCCGTCGGCTCGCCCGTACACACGATCGAATCTGTCTGCTGGGACGGTCTAGCAGACCGTTTCCAGCAGACAGATTTTATCGTGTGTACGCGGCCTAATACTATTTATCCTAATAGAAGCCAGAATTTCTATAGCAGCTGCTTGGAAAAAACTGACAGTCTCGATATTATATATGAAAAGGAAAGTCACATGGATAATGGAACAAGAAAAAGGGATTGGCTTACTGTTAGATAAGGATTATCAGTTTAATAAGATTTGGGAACCATGGTTGAAGTACTTAGGAATCTCAAATACCGTATAAATATATAAACACAATGACTACTTACGGCTGTTTAAATTTGGCAGGTAGGCTGGCTATCCTTCTTTCTCTTTACTCTTTCATCTCTACCTCCTTTTTTATTTTCCTTCCTCTTTTTCTTTTTCATCCATTCTCTTTCTCCAATCTTTTTCTCCTTCGGTTTGGTTTCTTTATTTTTTTCTATTATATAAATAACACAAGGAACTTTCTTTATATGAAAGTGTTATTTATATTTTGGTTCTTTTCTATTTCATATATAGTTTGGTTTTATCCATATGGATACATTCTTAAGTTGGTATAGGTATACTGAAATTTCTGATAGAAGTATTTTTGACTCCTGGAATCTAGGGAGAGAATATTGGAGGAGGAGTCAATTTCTCGAATATATTTTAAAATTAATTGTTTGAAAATGTTACCTAAATATTCTTTCCCTGGATCGAAAGTATAGGAATAACACAGTTTGTTTATTTTTTCTTTTTTTTTCCCCATCTAATCCGCCATAAGAGATAGTTTTAGAATTGGGGGGAAGAATGGATGGAGGAGATGCTCTGCATCCCTTGAAACAACTTGACCCAGGTATGGTTTAGGGAAAGATGGATGGTAGTTTAAGAATTTACCATATTCATAGATTTGAGAGATATAACTTTTGTTGTGATTCATAATGTGAGTTACTGTGAATTTAAGTTAAGGGGCGACTGGGGATGGGATACGAGTAACTATTCAATTTCAGTTAAGTTGATTTACAGAAACTTTTTTTGTTGTATTCTGTATCTCTGGATAATGAATTATTCTTTGATTTAGACCACGATGTTATTAGAAAGAGTATACTACTAAATATGACGTTGTGTAATGGAATATAATGACTTTTTGTTATGTTCTATCAAACGTAACATCTATATTTAGAAAATAAACTTAAACTTGAATGAAAAAAAAAGTGGGGTATGCCTGTATACTCACAAAAGCAGAATAAAATCAAGCTAAACAATATCAGCAATCCTCAAGTGAGATGGGCGTCCCCACTGATGCCACACCATGGAGAAGCTTTTGCATTTCTAGGGACAGACCCCCCTCCTCAGAACTATCTAAAACAGTTGCTGCTTTATCAATACAATCTTATTCTAAAATGTACAGGACTCCTGAATACCTAAGGCCTGCCCTGATCTCTCCAAACAATTCACAACTTTTGAACTTCTCCCCATTATAATGTAAAGATCTTTTATCTCCTCATTTGTTAGGAGTTTACCATTTTTTTTTTATAATATATCTTTAATGAATTTTTCATCATAGAAATTACTGAAAGAGAAAAACAAAAAACACAAAAAAAATCCCAAAAAACAATAAAATTTACAACATGGAAATATACAGTTGAGGTTATAAGCATATTTAATTAGATACTTATCAATCTTGCCATAACAAAATATTAAAATAGAATTGCAAATACTGTATGTATTAAAAAATTAAACATTAAAAACCATGACTGAAAAAAAAAATCTAAGAAAGAGAAAAGAAGAACAAAAAAGGGGAAAGATCTAGGGACGAGCCAAACTTGAAAATTGAATTTTTTTCAGGAGCTGTGATTGTAATAATGCTTCGGGTGAAACAATAAAATGAAATATTCCTTTAGATATCGTGTCGGGGGGGTCCCCTTTGCTTGCCTGTAAAATGGCGCATCTCTCTAAAGTGTTTTACTGTGCTGCAGCAAAATTACATATCTAAAGGAAAAAATTATATTCAAAATTGCTCGCGATTGTAATGTTTTGCCGGATCCCGACAATATAGATTGAAATCAATGAAAAAAATGGCGTGAGTCCCCTCCCCCAGTCCATCCCAGGCCCTTTTGGCATGGTATAGATATTAAGAGAAACTCCACGCCAAAAAAAAGCACCCCCCCCTTTCGGGTCTGGTATGGATTTTAAGGGAAGCTCCACGCAATTGTTTTTAAGAAAAATGGTGTGGGGTCCCCCCAAAACCCATACCAGACCCTTATCCGAGAAAGCAGCCTGTCATACCTGAATCATACCAGGCCATTTGACCTCAACATGGGGAGGGTGCTTTGGGGTCCCCCCAAACCACCTTGTCCCCATGTTGTTGGGGACAAAGGCCTCAACACCACAACCCTTACCTGGTGGTTGTGGAGGTCTGCAGGCGGGGGGCTTCTCGGAATTTGAATGACTGCACCCCCTCTGATGGCACATGACATCCGAAGGGGTGGTGTCACTTGGTTACGTAACCAGGTGGCCCCACCCTTGTTTATAAAACAGCTGTCACAGCGAAAAGTTTTTTAATAAAGTAATTGTCAAAAACTGTGTATTGTGGTTTTTACTTTTTGACACTTTTCTTGGTAAATGGGTAGGGGTACAATATACTCCATATCCATTCACATAGGGGGGCAGGATCTGGGGCCCACTTGTTAAAGGGGGCTTCCAGATTCCGATAAGCTCCCCGCCCACAGACCGCCACAACCACTGGGCCAGGGTTGTGGGGACGAGGCCTTTGTCTTCATCAACATGGAGACAAAGTGCTTTGGGGACCCCAAAACACCCTCCCATGTTGAAGGCAAGCGACCTGGTATGTTTCAGGAGGACTCACTAGTCCCCCCCATCCTGGCCTGCCAGGCTGCTTGCTCAGATAAGGGTCTGGTATGAATTTTGTGGGGGACACCATGGCATTTTTTTTATTTTGAAGTGGAGTTCCCCATTAAAATCTATACTCGACCCAAAGGGCCATGGTATAGACTGGGGGGGGGGGGGGGACCGATGCCATTCTCTTTATTAATTCTGCCATAGGGTTCCCCTTAACCACTTCAACACACTGCATTATATACTGTACCCTGTCTTGCTTACAGAAGATGAGTTCTCATGTTGAGAAGTAGGGATGAGCTTCGTATGTTCGATCGTTCGTCGAATTACGAACGTTTTGGGCCGTTCGCGCCAAATTTAAGTGGCGTTTCTTGGCCCAAAATTTACTGCGGCATCGCAGTGCATTGCTGGCTGATGATTGGCCAAGCATGCACTATGACCCGCATGCTTGGCCAGGGTGGCTTTGGCCAATTATGGCTCAGGGGGTTTAGTACACGCCCTACACTATAAAAGGCCGCCTGCCGGTCGGCCTTGTGTAGTGTGTTGCGGTGGTTAAGAGAGAGAAGACAGAGAGAGAGAGAGAGAGAAGGAGAGTGTAATTTTTTGTAGGTAGATAGAGCAGGCAGGCTAGTCAGTTAAAGTTACAATGTGTAGAGGATACATATGCATCCCAGGTGTTGTATATATATTTATACACTGTATAGTTTAGCTAGATCCGCTCTTCCTAATTTACTGACAGGCAGGCAGGTGTTTGTGCTAGCTGCAGTATGCTCACGTGGTGTACTGCCTGTGTCCTCTGCAGTGTGCATCTAAAGCTACATGGTGTGTGTACTGCCTGTGTCCTCTGCAGTGTGCACCTAAAGCTATGTGGCGTGTGCTGCCTGTGTCCTCTGCAGTGTGCACCTAAAGCTACGTGGTGTGTACTGCCTGTGTCCTCTGCAGTGTGCACCTAAAGCTACGTGGTGTGTGTACTGCCCTTGTCCTCTGCAGTGTGTACCTAAAGCTACGTGGTGTGTATACTGCCCATGTCCTCTGCAGCTTGCACCTAAAACTACGTGGTGTGTGTACTACCATTGTCCTCTGCAGTGTGCACCTAAAGCTAGGTGGTGTGTGTACTGTCTGTGTCTGTGCTATTTTTCTCAATGATTTTCATCCATATTGCAGGGACCAGACATTACATTAAAGCCGCAGGCAGTTTTAAATTACTTTTTCCTTATAGTAATAGTATAGTACTATAGACATCCAGTAGGTACGATATTTAAAGGAATTTTTCTTTTTTTTTTTCACTTTAAGCATCATTAAAATCACTGCTCCAGAAAAAAATGACCGTTTTTAAAACTTTTTTTTCCTTTGATACATGTTTCCTGGGGCAAAACACAGATTCTCAAACACGTTTTACGACAATAACTTGCATATTAGGCTTTAAAATGAGCACTTTTGAATTCGAACGTTCGAGTCCCATAGACGTCAATGGGGTTCTAAATGTTCCCGCAAACGATCGGTCCGTTCAAAGGTTCTGGGTGAACCGAACGGGGGGGAGGGGGGTGTTGAGCTCATCCCTATTGAGAAGGCAGTGTTGGTGTACAGTTCTGGGAACCTCCGCAGAACCATGTGTCTGTGGCAGAATCATTGTTGCCATCTTTCCTGCAGCTTCTGTGGTCACTAGCGGGAGATCTGGAACAACCTCTCCTCTCCATTGCTCCTGCCATCCAACAGAGCAGGAGTACGTGCAGGAACTCTTTACCCCTCCAGTCAGTCTGTCAGGTTTTATAACGTTCCACAGCTCATCAACTAGGTGGCTATCTTGGCAGACTGCGCACATTTTTTGAATTATTTTTCATACCAGCAGTTAGATAGAGGGAAAATAAAAAAATGCCTTATTAGCGTGCTTCTTTACTAAGGAGGCTGGTAATACCAAACCTCACCCTGTGTGAATTAGATCTCTCAATATTACTACAATCAGCACTCTCTCACTCCCTCCTTGGAAGTTCAAGGTTATTCATTTCAGACCTCAAACCATGCAATCCCTTAATTGACCAGTAACCCAATCTGACATTATTAAATCAATATATATATACACTAAAAAACATATAAGTATCCTCAGTGTAAAACATACAGTATGATACACTTAGAACATACAGCACCACACATTGACAGATCTCTAGAATCAGTTCTATGAACTTAAAGGGGTTGTAAAGGAATTTTTATTTTATTTTTTCATAATAAGCATCCTTTACCTGCAGACATTCCTCTTTTCACTTCCTCATTGTTCGTTTTTGCTCAGAAGTTGCTATATTTCTTCTCTGTTCTGTTCACTTCCTGCTTGTCTGATTTTACGGACCACCGTAAAGGGAGACTTTACTGCGGCGGTCAGTGACGTTCTTGCCCCCTCCTGGGAACTACATCTGTGTGGCAGGACGCTTAGAGACTTCAAGGAGGTGTGAATTACTGGGTATGCCGCAATGCATACTGGGAAATGTAGTTCTTACATGAACAAGTGATGCAAACCAGGAAGTGAATGAGAGAACAGAAACTAGAACGCCGAAGGTGATATATATGAAGGAATTTAATAGGTATTTACTCGTTTGTTAACAGAATCATTACACTATTCTGTCTGTCTACCTTGCAGACATTAATTTTAGACAAAAAATGTTTTCCTTTACAACTCCTTTAAAAGCTCTTGTGAGGAGCAAACTGATGTACAAAGGGATCTTTCTGCAATCACAGTAGATATTGCACTGTCACTCATCAGTTATCCTATGGATGATCGCAGAAAACATTGGGGTTGATTTACTAAAGGCAAATAGACTGTGAACTTGTGCAGTTGTACTCTGCAAGAACAGTTGCTCCAGAGCTTAGCAAATGAGCAGACAATCTGCTGACTTCCATCATTCAATCATGTTCAAGCAAAAATGCTGTTTTTTTATTTTCCTTGCATGTACCGTATATACTCGAGTATAAGCCGACCTGAGTATAAGCCAAGATACCTAATTTTACCACAAAAAATGGGAAAATGTATTGACTCGAGTATAAGCCTAGGGTGAGAATGCAGCAGCTACTGTAAGCGGGGAAAAAAGGGTCAACAATGCCCATTTGTACGCCTCACTGTGCCCATTGCAACCTCACTGTGCTCATTGCAACCTCATTGTGCCCACTCTCACTGTGCCCAACCTCACTGTGCCCGTCCTCACTGTGCCCATTGCAACCTCACTGTGCCCATTGCAACCTCACTGTGCCATACTCACTGTGCCTATCCTCCCTGTGCCCATTGCAGCCTCACTGTGCTCGAGTCAGTGTACCTGAAATGGACAGGCTGTGGGTGACCATTCATTGTTTAAATGTTTAAAAATCGCAGTCTCCTCCTGGTCACTTACGTGATAGATGTTTCTCAGCAGACACAGTTCCACCTATCACAGACGTTCTCTCATCCTCGGACTCAGTTTCTCAGCAGACACTGTGAATGTGTTCCACCAATCATGGACAACCTCTTGTCCGAGGATGAAAAGACGTCCGTGATTGCTGGAACACTGGGAAACTGAGTCCGAGGATGAGAGAACGTTCGTAATAGGCAGAACTGTGTCTGCTGAGAAAAGCCTATCACGGAAGGTACCAGGAGGAGACAGCGACTTTTAAACAACGGATGCCCCGCAGCCTATCAACCATTTCAGGTACACTGACTCGAGTATAAGCCTAGGGGGGTATTTTCAGCCTTAAAAAAGGGCTGAAAAACTTGGCTTATACTCAAGTATATACGGTAATTGAGTATTTGCAAAATGTACCATTACCTCCTTTACTAAGCTCTGGAGCAACTGCTCTTGTGGTGTGCATCTGCACTTCGCAAAATGCACAGCCTATTTGCCTTTAGTAAATCAGTCCCAATGTCTCAGTCAGTTCACAGGGGATATTTTTTTTATATGTTTTTTCAGTACAGGCATACCTCACTTTTAAGTACACAATGGGGTTTATTTACCAAAGCTGGAAAGTGCAAAATCAGGCTCACTTCTGCACAGAAACCAATGAGCTTCTAACCCCAGCTTGTTCAGTCAAGCCTGGTAATAAAATCTAGAAGCTCATTGGTTTCTATGCAGAAGTGAGCCTGATTTTGTGCTTTCCAGCTACAGTAAATAAACCCTATTGTGTACTTAAAAGTGGGGTATGCCTGTATATGTATATTGTGAGATCAGGTACTGGTCAGTTAAGGGATTGTATGGCTTGGAATCAGAAACAATTAACCTTGAGCTTCCACTGAGGGAGAGAGAGAGAGCGCTAACTGTAGTAATATTGAGAGTTAGATGGGTTGCTAATATTTCACAGTTGGTCCCTAAAGAGAACTTTTTTTACTCCGTTCTGAACTGCCATCAGAGAGATTTTCCCTCACTTCCTGTCCTAGGGGACAACCTTTTTTCTTGAAGGGAAGAACATCTCTCCAACTGCAGTAAAACCTGACAGGAGTTCTAATTCCTCCCCACTTCATCCAAAGCTAAAAACTGTGTTGGTTTTAGATACACTTAAAATATATATATATATATTTTACATTAAGCCTCACATAGCCTGTTAGTGATATATGTGTGGTGAGATGACGCTCCACAACTAAGGGATAGCTGATAATTGTAATCTGTATAGAGATTGTTTAACCCTCCTTTAGTTACATTGCTTTCCAGTGGGTGTTCTAGCTTTCTATCGGGATCCTGAAAACTGACAGATTAATTGGCTGCTATCTATACAGGCACAATTGTGTGCAGTTATGTTTAAAGGAATGGATGCAAATGTTATGGTTTAATGCTGTTTTTGTCTAAAGAACTGCAAAAATCTATAGGTACACCCATGCATGCTGTCATTTTAAGTAATTGTGTTTTATTCTGCCACAACAACAAAAAGTACTACAATAGGAGGTTTAATGTATCAAGCGATGCTTCGAGAGGTTACACCTGCTGTACTCGTGTTGCTCCTAACATCTAGCTCCCAGGGATATATATTTTCTGTAGCTTGAGAGGGGGCATCACATACCATAGCTTTAAGGTGATCAAAACACAGGGATATAATGAATCATCAGGCAGGCAGTCTTTTTTTGCTCTGATAACACAAGAGATTCTACTGCAGTGGTTGCTTTCCACATGTGAGTGGTGAAGGAAAAGAGCTGAAATTAAATGGCATTTGCTTAGCTGCTTGCACAGGGATAGCTGTACTACAAATGAGATGCTCTTCTCACTTATCCAGCCTCATTCTTTCTGCTGGTGCACTAGCTAGAACAGCTGATCCACAACATGTCAAGGAAAGAAAAGGAAAACCATTTACAACAGCAAAGAGGAGGGCAAGATGACTCTACTACCACATGGTTTCATCCAACCCAGATAAAGTTGGAAGACAACCTCCTCTAAAAAGATTGTGATTTAGGATTACTTTTGGACGTGTATGGGTCTGCTAAGAAGGCTCACAATTTCATGGAACTGGGACATTCATTTTTTTTATATACCCTGAAAGTTCTTTTTCTGTATCTGGAACAAAACAAAATCATTTCTTTTTAGGAGATCTGTTTTAAAATAATCGCAGATGGCAACTTACTGGTTTCATTGTGCCTTGATGATAATGGCATCCTTAAAGGAATTTCTTGTGAAAGCTCAGGTAAGATTGTTTAAAAATAATATTTACCCATTGCTAATTTTTCTTCTGTTCTTATTTCATGCATTATTATTATTATTATTATTATTATTAATAATATTATAAGTATTATCATTATTATTTCCCAATAGCCAGTCGCCATTAACGCTTAAAGATAATATGATTTTTTTCAAAATAGTAAATCTCAGCAAAAGGCAGTAATTGCTTTTGTTAGTTTGTTACATATTTTGTGGTTTGTGTTTATGTATATTTATTTCTATTAAAATATACACATATACATATCATATGAATTCTGGTTGGTAGTTTCTTTGATCTGAGTGATCCAAGGTTGCTTTTGAATAAGTGATAGAAGTAGTAAAATTTCTATTTAATTTCATTGAAAAACCTAAAATGTTATTCTGCCAAAAAACTCAAGGGGGAGACAATTTACAGAAATTGGAATACTGCCTAAGTGTACTTCATTCATTTTAAGTTGTAAGAAGGATGCTCTGCTTGTAGACTCTGCTGGTACATTAACTGTTTTATTGCCAATTTTTTTGCATCATAGTTCTTAATTTTCAACTTGCATAGAATGGGCATCTTATGTGCAGTTATAAATAATATAATTTATATTATTCGGAGCCTCTGTACCAGAGAGTCATAAGCTTTTTTCTAGAAGCTTATATGGAGAAATATATACTTACTTGCTGAGATCTCTAGTGACTCCTTTTGTGTCACAAATAGCTTTATAATCTTCTAAGACTTAAGAAGCTTTAAGAGAACAATACTACCATTGCCTCATGCCGACAATTTTGCACATCTCCCAATTTGCTAAAGTTGAGATCACACTGCAGTGTTCACTTTTCTTAGCAGGCAAAATACTTGCCAGTTTGCGCTTCCCTCTACCTGTTCATATTCACATGGACGAATATGCCAATGCATGGTTTCTAGGTTGTATTTTACTATCAACAATGGCAAAGTAGTAGGTTATTCTGAAAAATATGCAGTTTAAGACTTTTATTTAAAAATATTTTTTGTAGATACCCAAAAAATTCACATAGTGATTGCAGCACACATTGAAGACAGGATGTCTGGGTGCTGTACACATATGCTTATAGTAGACAGACCCGCTGTAAATGAAGAACTCTCAAGACTTTACACAAAGAAGAAGATAAAGATACAACACATTGTAAGTTTTATCTGCTGACTAGTATGAAGCCCTAAGAGTGCCTAACCTACCTACTGTTAGGGCCAATTCATACCAGCGCATTTAAGCGCAGCTGTAAAATGCAGATCAACAGAAGGACATCTGAAAAACATTTTACAATGTGTCCTATTCACACATAACATTGCATTGCGCTAAAATACAAAATGTATGTCAACGGGAAGTCAAAATGAATGTCAACGGAAGTCTAAATGTATGTCAACGGACATCAAATTGTATGTGAACGGAAGTTAAAACATGCAAATCGCAGTAAAATGCATAGAAATGTACAGTTTGAATTGGTCCTAATGCCTTGTACACACGACAGGAATTTCTAAAGAAAACAGTCTGATGGAATTTTTTCATCAGAAATTCCTATCGTGTGTGGGCCCATAGGATTTTTTTTCCATCAGAGTAAAAAAATAGAACATGTTTTATTTTTTTCTGATGAAATAAAATCCTATGGGAAATTCCGATCGTCTGTGTGGAACTCCGTCGGAAAAAATTCCCACGCATGCTCAGAATCAAGTTGACGCATGCTCAGAAGCATTGAACTTAATTTTTCTTGGCTCATCTTAGTGTTTTACTTCACCGCGTTTGGGGGGGGGGGGGGGGGGTCGGAATTTTGTCTGACAGTGTGTATGCAAGACTGATGGAAGACAGCTTGATCTAAATTCTAACAACAATTCCATCAGATTTTATTCCAACAGAAATTTCTATTGTTTGTACAAGGCATAAGTCAGTCTCTTTCACTCTTTTTATTTATATATATATATATATATATATATATATATATATATAAAATGTATTATTTGTAATTTTTTATAAATAAAGCTTTTAATTTCATACATTTAAAACTGAACAATGTGGTCGACCAATATTTTGTTACCTATTAATCAGGGCAGCCTATTAAGTGTCAATAAGTTTGTAATTTTGGCTGCCAATCACATCATGGCTGTTGTTTTTTTTTTTTTTTTTATTTGGATAGAGAAGCCTTAGAACCTCTATCAGTTTTTATTTTCTATTTATGTTATGTTAGGTAGATTCCCATTAACTTCCTTTCTAAAAGACATAACAGGATGTCCCCTCTTAGATAGTTGACACTAGAACAGATGTACTCATTGGAAGATTTTCCATTACCTGCTAATCCTTTGACGCTTGTAACATTGTGAATTCCTCATTATTTACTGTCCTGGTGAAAATGGTAACTAAGTAAAAGCAAGGGGCGAACACCAGCCCAAATCCCCCCCCCCCCCCCCCGTGACACACGCCATATTGTAATTTATTGTTATCAAAAATTAAATTTTCTATTAATACTGCAGTGCTGTAATTTGCTGTAAATTGTATTGTATTATGACACTGGATGTTTTCTGTACACAATTGGTGCATGGCGCACAACCAGAAATTTAATTTCCTGCTTGTGTGATTGGCTCACTGATTTTCCTAGAAATCTCCACTAAGATACAAGTCAGATTCTAGGCATGAGATACTCCTAAAGGGTTAATCACTTCTATTGGAATGCAGACCCATCAACTTCCCTCCTTAGAGCCCTGCAATTGCATCAGCTGATCAATAATGAAAAAGTAACTCCCATTCCAAAACAGTATCCAAAATATATACAGCAGGAGAATAAAAAGCTTTTACTTCAGAGCAGAAACAGAAAGTAATCTGCAAGAAAGTTTGTTAAAATTCTTGCAATGTACATTGATCACCCAGAGAAGAATGTTTTTTTTTTTTTGTCTCAACAAATGTGGTGTTACTCTTTAAATCGCTGGATTTAAAAGACTGCTTAAAGGGAATGTAAACCCAACATCTATATTTCAGTATGTTTGGCATGATGCCTCACTGTGAAAAAATGTCTTAGGCAAATCATTTTTTGGCAATCTGTTGCAAAGCTTCTTGCCTGATTGTGCCATAACAGCACTTCCTATTTCAGGCTGACTGCACACATCCATCAAGAATAATCCCCATAATTTGTGTAATATGTTGAATTCCCATGAATGTCATATTGCTCTAGTTGTCAAAATGTAGTATATTCCTAACATACCCCAATTAGGAAAATACTGCATTTTGGCCACAAGATGGAGCTGACAATCAAAGAAAGCTAACATGTTTCATAAATTACATAGGTTATTCATTATGGTTGTACGAATGCTTAAGATGCTGGCACAGCAAACTTTTTATAAATACACTCCTAAGGTTCTGTTGACACCTATGCAAGTGCAATGGACACGTGTGCTTGTGTGCATGTTTCTGCACCTTTCATTTAGGGCAGGTTCATCCTATGTGTAAAAAAAACACACCATAGAAACCCATGACCCCTTTTGAAATTGTGCTGCACCAAAATGAATAGAGTTTTGGAACTTTAAATGAGGCAATATGAATGTACCTTCATCCCTGATTCAGGTAAATAAGAAAGGAATGTGGGACTTTGAATGAAGCAATTGACTTGTGGAGGTTGAGTGGTTAGTAAACTATTTATTTGTGACAATAGTATGAAACAAGTAAACATTTATTTTCATATATATACATACACATGCACACATGGCATGAACATAATTGATACATATATGTCAGCTTGGCAGCCTGTGAGAAGTAATGAATATTGATAAAATGGTATGAATACAAATATGTACACATGTCATAGAAACAGCATTTGGCAGTAAGATGAATGATATCAATCTTGAGCATTATTAATTGTAGATGTAACACAATATATTTTCTATTAACAGGCATTGGTACACCATATGCAACAGAGCTTCTGTAAAAACAAAAAAAGATACACATACATATTAATAGTTACATAGTACTCTAGAATTTTGAATGTATAATAGGTATATACAGTATGGGTCAGTGAATGAGTAATGAGCCAGGCTTGACTGAGTACCCCATGGAAACTCAACGGGTTTCATGGCTATATGCCATTCATCAGGAGTTGGGTACACAAATAAAGAGTCTAAAGCACTGTGGTTGGCTAGCATCGAGAAAGATGGCACCCCAAAATGGTTGTCTGTTTCGGAGCTGAGGCAAGGAACCCCTTCCTGGCCAAGAAAACATTCACATAGCATGCCCGACTGCCACAACACATTCCACATGTTTGGGGATGATTTCAAATATAGTGCTGTGTGTGTATCCAGTGAATGGGCTGTGTGTTCTACCTCCCTGGTATAAAACACATGGTGACATGGAGTATGTATGGTGGCTGGTCAGCAAGTGGTTAAAACCAGTAATCATATATGAATTTTAACTGTGTTGAGCTGTTTAGAGTTCTACTTTAAACAATGATTTTAGTTTTCAAAACAATAGAAACAATATCTACCTTGAGAGTCGGTTCACACAGGGGCAACACGACTTCTAGCATGGCTTTGGGAGGCAACTTGGACACGACTTGAGTATGAATCATCAGGCAACTTACAAGGCAACTTCAAGTTGCCTCCAGGACAGTACAAGGCAACTTCAAGTCGCCTCCAGGACAGGAGGCTTTCCAGTGGCCAATCAAACAACAATCAGCTCTGTGGGAGGGAGGGGTTTGCCTAAGAAATGTATGTTATCTTCCTGTATTGTTGCTTCAGTTAAGACAGTGATCAGACTTCTGAAGCAACTTCCATTGAAATCAATGGGTACAAGTTGCCTACAAGTTGCCTAGAAGTCGGATTAAAGTAGTACAGGAACCTTTTGTGAAGTCGGAGCGACATGAGTAGTGTGTATTAAGACTGCTCTATTCACTTCCATTGATTTTCTCAACCACATGACTTGGGACGATTTGGGGCAACTTCAAGTCGGATCCCAGGTCACCCATGTGTGAACCGGCTCTGAATTGGTATGTTTAGAAAAAGAAGAAAAAAAGTAATTTTTATATTCATTTGTTGCAATGTCACTTTTTGCATTTTGTATTTTGCATTTTATGATCAATTGAAAATGATTTAGATGTCATTGCTCATTGAGTGAGCGCCACGTATACCTTTATTCAATATTCACTGACTGCTCTATTGATTTCATCCATTCAAACAACGTTCACACCATTAGGTCAAATTTGGACACAAAAGCAGTTAACATTTCAATAGATTTGTCAAGGAAATACCCTTCAGTAATGTTTGCTAGGTAAGTCCATGGAGTCTTCTAGAGCCCAGGGCCAACATACCAAACTGCACCCACCAAGATATTTGAACATTATGTGTCAACATACCCCTCCCCCAAAAAAATTTGATCACTCCCAGTGCAAATCCACTTCCCCTGCTGAATTCCCCCAGCACAACCCCCCCAAAACCCCCCTTTTAACACAATCCTCTACCCTTTAAATCCCTCAAATGTCCCCTCCGAGTGCACATCCTTCCCCTACCTTTCCAGCACAAAAAAAAGCCCCCTCCTAGCACAAATCTCCCCTTACATCCCTACTAGCACAAACCCCCCTCCAAAAAAAAAATGATTTCCCTTCTGGCACAAATCCCCCCATTCATCCCTACTAGCACAGCCTCACCCCCCCCAAAAAAAAACCCTTCTGGCACAATTACCCTCCCCTCTACCAAATCACCTTTTCTAGCACAAAGCCCCCCTCCTAGCACAAATACTTCCCCCCATCCCATCTCCCAACACAAATTCATCTAAATCACCACTCCTAGCACACAGCCCCAAATTTCCCCTCCTAGAACAATTCTTACCCCCTGCTACCTCCAGATTCCACCTCCCAACACAAATCTCCTAACCCCAATCTCCTCATGGTGCCCCCCCCACCTTATATAATAACCAAAGCGCCTAGGGCAGCCTGCTCTCCTGCCCACCCCTTGTCCTGGCCCTGCCTGGTGTGTATGCAGGCCTACCACATAGTAGGTTGGATCTGTTCATTTTCTATAAAGTGCCTTAGGAAATATTCAGATTAGCTTACAACTTTTCTACGTGTATCCTGAAGTGATGATACGTTTCAGGTATGAGGTCAACCATGAGTTCAACCTGAACCCAAGCTATTTCTAATTTGCCAAATAGGCAAACTAAATGACCAGATTTTGTCAATTTGCCTGCCCGCTCTTAGCAATGCAAAACATCTGACTGGTTCTTTGTGCTGCTTCTCTCTTCCTTTCTCTAAGCTCTGTACAGATTAAACAATAGAATGCTGATAACAAGCTCACTCTAGGACTCACACTGCCTGCATTTAAAAATATATGATAACACAATGAGGTTTACATAGCTCTAAGGAAAGCTAGTGTGTGATGATTGTTATGAATTTAAAGGATCACTAAAGGAATTTTTTTAGCTAAATAGCTTCCTTCACCTTACTGCAGTCCTGGTTTCATGTCCTCTGTTAGTTTTTTTGCTTTGAAGTTGCTGTAATTCTGCTCTGATCTCCACACTTCCTGCTTGTCTGGCTCCTTATGAAAAATCTCATGGCAGCTTTTCACTGTGGTCCAAGCTGTCATTCCTGTGTGTCTAAAACTCCTCAGAACCAGAATCAGATTTATCATTTTAAAAACAAAACACTGCCGTGGATTTGTTTGTTTTTGTTCTGCGTGTCTCTCTACTTCACAGAAACATGAAACCAGTTTAAAAGTACATTATATGATTGATTTTTATCTATTTTTAATCATTTTTAAAAGGAATCAGTTAACTTTTATGTCTCTATAACCTGTAAACAGTCATAAACAGTAATTTAAGCAAAACATTTTTTTCCTTTAGTGACCCTTTAAGTTGACTTTATAGGGTTTTTTTCATGAGAAAATAATATAGGCTGCCAATGATGAAATCTTGTTTTGAGAATCTTAGCTCCATGACCTGGAAATAGAGGGACAATCCTGACACTTTTTTTGACATAGATCTACTGGCAGGATCAAAAGGTGGGACTATATTTTAAAGGGGAGTTTAAAAAAACCAACTGATATTTTTATGCAATTGGAGGGACTGCATTATATAGTAATCATTATTTATTTTGCCGTATGTGCACTTTAAATCTTTAAAAATAATTAAAATAAATATATGAATTTACTAAATACAATTGTTACATGTATTAACAACATACATTTCCCTTAATTGCCCTGCTAATGTTTATTCTCCTGCAGCCTATACAGACTGTAATTCCATAAGTACCTCCAGATTTTGAGTGGAATTTCACATTACATGTGGGAGCTGTCTTGGCTACAATATATATATATATATATATATATATATATATATATATATATATATATGTATATATATATATATATATACACACACACACACACAGTATTTATACTACTTCCTTACTGTTGTTTAAAAGATCATTATCCTTATTCCTTCTTGCTATTTCATTTAATTATATATGGTACAAAGCATGCCCGTTGCACCCAGCTGTTAAAGCTGAATTCCCAGCAAGCAGCTAAATACAAGTGAAATGTATGTAAGTACCTGTTCAGTTGTATCCGACTGTCAATGATTTTATGGGACTAGACTGATATGCTTGAAAGCCTTTTTATCCATAGAACATCCTTTCCAATGTTCAGAGCTAGGTTGCCAGTTCTTTCCTCAACCCTCCCCAGTTATTGGGTTTGGGACTTGCAAGCAGAATTTGATAACACATATACTGTACATAGCTAATACATACTGGATTTAAAAGCTATTTTTCTTTAGGAAAGGGTATGTAGTTTTGTCCATCCAGCCCTGAGATTTACACAGCTCTGGCACAAAGCAAAATCTTGTGAGACAGAAGATGTAACCTGATCTTTCTCTGTTATAGTTTTACACATACATTGTTTGCCCTTTTATCTGCTTTGGATTCAGCTTTAAACTAGAATCCATCAATGATGTTTACAAACTGCTATGGAAAACAGTTTCATGCATCAACCTGTCAGTAGTAATAATTTTATGTATGTATGTATAGTCACCAACCAGAATCAGACATTCCGTTATTAACTGTCATTTCTGAGGAGAGATCCGACACTGACGGACAGCTGTTGAGTAATGAAGACAATTCTTTGTGAAGACACACACAATAATAAATAATACCTGACTTGCCTAATATGAATGTAGAACCTGTGAACAGTATCTGGCCTCGTACACACGACCGTTTCCTCGACAAAATCCATCAATAAAAATGCTGGCAGAGCTTTTTTGCCGAGGAAAACGCTTGTGTGTATGTTTTTCGTCGGGAAAACTGTCGTGGATGTCGACGAGAAAAAAAGAGAAGTTCTCTTTTTTTCTCGTCAGGAGTCTCAATTTCCTTGTCGTGTTTCTAGTCGGGCTGGTTTACGACGAGAAACACATTTGCGTGTATGCTTAGAAACCCGCGCATGCTCAAAATAAAGTATCAGATGGGTGCGCACCTTCGGTAAAAGTAGCGTTTGTAATGGAGATAGCACATTTGTCACGCTGTAACAGCCTGAAAAGCGCGAATCGTCTCTTACCAAACTTTTACTTAAAGTGGAGGTTCACCCTCCAAAAAATTTCTAGCAGGGCATGTAGCCCACCCAACTGGCAGTATGCCAGTGTTTTTTTTTTTTTTCTGTAGATACCTTTTTACGTCCTTTCTTCCGATCCGGCGGCTGTGATTGACGTCTCCTCAGCCCAGCGCATGCAGCACGTCACGAGATGCCGAGGGAACCCGAACGTCGGTGCGGCCCTATACGGCGCCTGCGCACCGACGTTCGGGTTCCTTCGAAATCTCGTGATGCGCTGTATGCGCCAGGCTGAGGGACGTCAATCACAGCCTGTGATTGTAAACGCCCAGTATAGCAGGACTGCCGGAGGGGAAGAGAGCCTGTAAAAAGGTATGTAGAGAAAATGTCCATGGCATGCTAGACATTTTTTTGGAGGGTGAACCACCCCTTAAACACGCAGTAACAAGAGATTAGCAAAAGCAGCCCCAAGGATTGTGCCAGTGGAATCGAACTTCCCTTTTATAGTGCTGTCGTACGTGTTGTACGTTTGAGAACAACATGATTTTTTCTTAACAGTGTGTACGCAAAGACAAGACAAGATTCTCGACAAGCCTGACA
This sequence comes from Rana kukunoris, assembly GCA_029574335.1. NCBI lineage: Eukaryota > Metazoa > Chordata > Amphibia > Anura > Ranidae > Rana > Rana kukunoris. Next base: position 144,316,990 of record CM056054.1, on the reverse strand, counting down.
AGGAACTCGTCGAGGAAAACAAAGTTTCATTTACAACGAGATTATCGGTCGTGTGTACGAGGCCTGAGGTTTAAGAACTGGTAAAGGTTTAGTAAATTAGACATCAAATAACATTACTTAAATAATTCTGGTGGGATTTTCTAGCATAAGGTTGTATTTTAACAGTCAAGCACAAGCTACATTTACAGTATGTGTGTATGGTCACATCTTGGAATGTGAAAATCATTGAACCAGACAATAGGGAATTTGGGGAACAAAGTCCGTTACATCCCTCTCTGTACCCTGATGATTCCAATCAGAAAGATGTAAGCTATCTCAAAACTACAGAGCACAAGTAGGTAAGAATCTGCAGTTGGTGGAATATAAATATATACGGTAGTTGCCCTGGAAAGGATTGGTTTCTTTAACTGCTTGCCGACTCCCCGCCGTCATATTACTGCGGGAAGTTGGCACGCCTGGGCGAGAGCCCGTAGCTATATGTCCGCTTTTAAAGCGGTCACTAGGGGGCGCGTGCATTCCCCGCTCGCCCCCGAGTCCCGCGCGCGTGAAATGAATTGAAAGCGCTGTAAAAACGCCTTACCCTTTAACACTGAGGCACTGCAAAAACATCCTAAACCGTTAGGGTCTTAGCGGTGCTTTACCAGCACATTGGGATTGCAGATGAGGCTTTGCTGGAATAACGCTCGAAAAACGCTTGAATAACGCTCGAAAAACACTTGAATAACACTCGAAAAACGCCCCAGTGTGAAAACGGCCTTAAGGAGTTTTCCCTCTATGTATGTAAAAGGAACATCTATCTTGATTAGTCTTTTAATGCACATACTAAAAATATACAGAGTTATCAGCTACTCTAGAGCTGTAATAAATTATTGTTCCAGGAATTCTGTTTATGTGTATATAAATCTTATATCTATTTTTTTGTATGTTTGGCATCATACCTTACTGCATATTGTTTTTGTAAATTTGCTGCCAAATGTCTTACAAGAGATCTTGGCATTAACAGCACTTTGATGCTCAGTATACATTTTTTCTTATATAAATCTTTATGTAAACGTAAATCCTATTTTTTTGGCATGTTTAGCTTAAAGCGGATGCTCCACCCTAAAGTGGAACTTCCACTGTGTGCTGGGAGCTGAGTGTTCCCAGCACACAACGGGGGACGGACGGGATATGGCAAAAAAAAACGTCTTTTGCCCGAGACGTGTGGCCGGAAGTGGGTGCAAATACCTGTCTTTAGACAGGTATCTGCACCCCCCTCCCCCTGAAAGGTGTCAAATGTGACACCGGAGGGGGGAGGGGGGTGCAGATACCTGTCTAAGGACAGGTATTTGCACCCACTTCCGGCCACACGTCTCGGGCAAAAGATGTTTTTGTTTGCCACATCCCGTCCGTCCCCCGTTGTGTGCTGGGAACACTCGGCTCCCAGCACACAGCGGGAGCCAATCGGCGGGCGCAGCACGACTCGCGTATGCACCGCAGGGAACCGGGCAGTGAAGCTGGAGCACTTCACTACCTGGTTCCCTCACCGTGGATGGAGGGGGGAGCAGCTCGTCCTCTTCTGCAGACGCCGCTGGACTCCAGGACAGGTAAGTGTCCTAATATTAAAAGTCAGCCGCTGCAGTATTTGTAGCTGCTGGCTTTTAATATTTTTTTTCAGGGGGACATCCACTTTAGTAACTTACTATATATAATTTTATCAAGCAAACATTTTAGTGACGCTAGGTCTCTTGCGTAAAATTCTATCAGTAACATCATTTTGCAGGCTGATAATACTAAGCTTTTCCTCTAAATCAGGCATGTCCAAAGTCCGGCCCGGGGGCCAACTGTGGCCCCCTTGGTGATTTAATTTGGCCCCCCTGGGGATTTGGATATATATATATATATATATATATATATATATATATATATATATATATATATATCTATAGCCATTGCAGCCTCACATGTGCCCTGTGCCCTGGGGGCCACAAAAGATATATACCGTTTTTATCTGAACTTCCTCGGAGGGGACAGGACGTGCCGTCTGATTACATGAAGAGAATCTCCCGTTTACTCGGCGGCATCTGTAATAGGAAGTCCCGTTTCCTGGGATGACATTGGATGACTGTTCTGTTTATCATAGGAGGCGGGACTTTGTATTAAAGAGGCCATTAAGTAAACAAGAAATTCTCCTGTTTGTCCCTCCCCCTTCCTGTCCCCTCCGAGGCTGCAGATGGGCATCGATCAGGCTGCACTGATGGCAATGGTAAGGCTGCATTGATGACAATGGTAATCCTGTGCGTGTAATGCGCTGATAAATACGGTATATCCAAACAAAACGTCCAAGCTCATGCTTAGTCCTGAGCAGCGCTCGGGATTCATTGGGGCCACAAAATAAATATATACAGTATATCCAAATAAAACACTCAACCTCATCTCTTCATCACACACAGCAACAAAGGCAAGAGAGTTCTTGTTGGGCAGTGTACTAGTGCTCGGACGAACACACTTGGATCAAAATAGTCGGCCCTCGAGCATGTTCACTTCATCAAATGTGGCCCTCTTTGAAAAAAGTTTGGACACCCCTGCTCTAAATGAAGGGCTAATTCACACTATTTGCATTGACAGACATTTTACTGCAGTGTAAAACATCTGTCACCGCATCTGTCCTATGTGTCCCACTCACACTTCAGCACAGCCAAGCTGTGGTAAAATGCGCTCATGCTGCATTTGAATTTTATCGCAGCATATAATGTTACAATACGTTGCGGTGAATGAAGTGTATATTTTGTACACTTCACATCAATTTTATATATATAAAAAAAGAAGCCATGTGATGCACTAAATCACGCTCCACACTGACCCCTATCACAGCCAAAAAGCAGAGCTGCTAGAGCAGTGAATCGCACCGGTGGCTCTGTGCTATAGTGTGAATTCGCCCTAACACAGGGGTGTCCAAACTTTTTCAAAGAGGGCCAGATTTGATGAAGTGAACATGCGTGAGGGCCGACCATTTTGCCTGAGATTCTTTGAGCCATTAAAATTAGTCTAAGTGTGTTAGTTTGAGCACTGATACACTGCCCAACACAAATTCTCTTGCCTTTGTGGCTGTGTGTGGTGAAGAGATGAGCGTAGGCGTGTTATTTGGATATACCGTATTTATCGGCATATAACACACACCTTCACTTTAGGAGGGAAGTTTCAGGGGAAAAAAAAATGTAAATAAAAAACTGTGAAGCAAAATAAGGGTCATTGCCCATCAATGCAGCCTAATCAGTGCCCATCTGCAGCCTCGCCATTGCCATAAATGCAGCCTCGCCATTGCCATTAATGCAGCCGCGCCATTGCCATTAATGCAGCCTCTTCATTGTCATGAATTCAGCCTGATCGATGTCCATCTGCAGCCTCGGAGGGAGGGGGGGCGGTATAAGCACCAACAGATTGAATACAGGAGAATCCTCCTATGATAGACAGAGGAGTCATCCAATGGCAGCCCAGGAGACGGGACTTCCTGTCACAGGTGTCGCTGAGTAAACAGGAGATTCTCCTGTATGTAATTTGACAGCACTCGTTCCCCCTCTCCCTGTCCCCTCCGAGGCAGCACCGATAAATACAGTATATATCCAAAATACCAGGGGGGCCACATTAAACTGGAACTTTGGAATGCCTGCCCTAACAGCAGAGTTTGCTATGCAATCTCCTTTATTTGGCTGTGTGATTCCTATTAGGTCTATCGGATAGGCAGCCCAATGGTCAACTGGAGGAGCTCACACAGCAGGCTAACAATACTGCTGCTAATTGTGATACCATGACATAAAGTTGTCAGCCTGAAACAGGATGGTACACGATTGTAGGTTACAAATTGCAACAATCACAAAAGTATTTGGTTAAATAAAAATGTATACAGTAAGTCATTAAAGCCCAAAAAGCTCAGCTAGACCATTCCTCACAACCCCTGCACACCCGCACTAGTGATCTAGGATCCTGACGTCATCAAGGTCAAAGCAGGGTCCATAGCCCTGCTCTGGTGGATCCTGGGGGAGCCCCGTCTGCTGAGGAGGAGTGGAGGATCTGGCAAGTAAAACTGTTTCTCCTCTCCTCTCCTCTCCTCTCCTCATACCCTTCTGGGCAAAGCAAACTATTAACGCACTGCAAGGAATATAATTATATCTGCCCGAAGCTGGGCTTTAATCCCAATATACAGGGGGAAAAAAAAGGTTTTGGGTTTACATATAATTTAAAATAAACATAAAGACTGTTCAATATTTAAACATATGGAATGCTATTTCATAATAGCATGCAAAGAATTGTAAAAATTGGCCAACATAGCTAGTTATATTATTATTATGTATACTATATAATAATATGTACTAACATATACTTTCCTGTATTACATATATACTTTTATTTATAAAAAAAATATATAAAAAAGGTTTACCAAAAAAATCTAAATGTGAACCTCCAGGGATGTTTGTAACTTTACAATCAAAAACAATGCTTGAGAACTGTTCTCATAAAAAAAAAAAAAAATATATATATATATATATATATATATATATATATATATATATATATATATATATATATATATATATATATACCGGTATATATATACTACTGTGATAATATCGACCTGAATGAAATCATCCAATATGTCATTGGTCTCTAACATTTCCTTTCATCGTGTACCACTTGAAATCCTAAAGATCTAGATTATGTGTATAACAACTGCTGACTCAGAGATAGCTTGAGGGGACTCTAGAGATACAAGTCTTCATTAAAGCTATAGACTGGGAACTCCAGCTCATTGTTAGAATTCCCTAGATATCAGTGAATTAATAATGCATCAGCAGTAATGATGGAAATATAAAAATATGGAGCCTTACTAAATGTGAGAAGATAGGAGTTTATTGGATGAACTGCTTGGCGAGTAGGATTGCTAATCAGTGTCAATTTGATGACATCTTACTAAGCTACGAAAAAAACAAACATAGGCTCAGTACAAGCTTTTCCACAAACTGCAAAGCAAATGTGTATAGTTATGTTTTAAGAGAGTTTGCTAATCGTGTCCACAAGTTGCATCCACTATATACTAATAATAAATGTAAGTGCCCTTTTATTAAAAGAAATCAGCTGCAGTATTTGTAGCTGCTGCCTTTAAATATTTTTTTACAGCATGTAGTGCTTGTAGTACTTTGTCCCAAAGGTGCTTTGCAAGCCTAACTAGGTCGTCAGACAAGGCACCCTTTCCCCTGCAGCCATCTCACCACTAGGGTGACCACGTGTCCCGGATTGCCCGGGACAGTCCCGGATTTTGCAGGTCTGTCCCGGGTACATTCATTCTAGGACAATACAGTGTCCCGTAATGAAACTGACACAGCCACCCCCCGGGCCAATCTGATTTCCCCAAAAAAGGCCACAACATCACCACTTTACTCAATGACATTACTTGTCCTTGCCGGGAATCCCCGGAGGAGCAAAATCCCCGCCCCCTGCTTGTAATTGGGGAAATCATAAATCCCGCCTCTTGTGTCCAATCACTGTGCTGTGATTCGTTACAGCACAAGCTCATTTTTGAGAAGGGGGGGCGTCCCTGAATGGTAGTTTGGAAATGTGGTCACCCTACTCACCACGTAGCAATCAAGGAGATGTCTGTATAATAACTAACGCTTTTCTCAGTTCCAAGCACTTGGCCGAGGCAAGTGCGCCAAGAACACTGGGGAGCATTGGACAAAATGCAACATATACTGTACTTTTTTCCCTGGGCACTGAAAAAAAAATGTAAGCAAAACTTCAAAATTGTAACACATTTTATAACTTTGTGCCATTCTACTTACATTTTGTTGGGGGAAAGATTGCCAGCAGCAGCCTCGCAAATTCTTCAGAAATAGCCAAATCTTGATATGACATGCAAAGTTTTAAAATTTCCTTGTAATGACGGAGCATGCCAACTTTTTTACTTTCTGCACATTTGTATTGGCAGATGAGGCTGCCCATCCTAGTGATATGCCAATAAGTGGCTGTGGGGCCTAAGATTTAATGCACACCTATGAATTTGTAGTGCTTTTTGCATTTTGCAGATTGGCACTACAGTCTAGACATGTGCATTCGTTTTCGTTAGAATGCATTTTCGTCCGAAAATCTGTTTTTTTCGTAATCGTTTTAACAAACGATAACGAAAGCGCAAGAAACGAAAACCGAAATATCCGACATAAAAAATGCTTTATTTTCATTTTTGTTGCCATAAAAATTTGATATAGAGAGATTTGACGCTGACTGAATACAGTGAATGAATAGCAATCTGTCTATTGAACCTGATATACACACGCATGCGGTACTTTTCGACATTATAAAGAAAAGATTCGACATCATAGGGAAAAGATTCGACATCATAGGGAAAAGATTCGACACTATAGAAATAATAGATTCGACATTACAGAGAATAGATTCGACATTATAGAGAATAGAAGGCTTATGGTGTATATCAAAAGTGCTAAGCAGATTCGACGGAGAAGATCTACTGCACTCGTACATTTTAATGTACGCTTCGGCGTAAATTTTCGAAGTTCCGTCGAATATTCTTTGACCATTCAACAGAAACCAAGTATTATTTGATTTTCGGACGAAAGCTTTTACCCAACGAAAAACAAAATAAATCAAAACGATTTTCGGAAGTAACTAAATAAATGTATTTTCCAGACGAAAACGAAAAAACTAAACGAAATATTCCAGTCTGCACATGTCTACTACAGTCCATTTAACATGGTTTCCTATGGAACACGTTCTGTAGTGCAAATCTGCAAAATGCATAGGTGTGAATCCAGCCTTAGCAGCAAGCTCTGACATTTCAGGGTGGCCAGAAAGGCCCAAGAAAACTTACCAACCCACTCAACAGAATCTCTTAGGGTCAGTTCACACCAGATGCAGTTCCGTACAGTTCAGTGTGCATTTTTTTCTGCACTAAAAATGCATGCACAGTGTTTTCCATGTATTCCAATGGCTCTAGTTCACACCATACAGTCAGTTTCCAGTGCAGAAACTGACCATAAACTGACTGCATGGTGTGAACTAGAGCCATTGGGATACCTGGAAAACACTGTGCATGCATTTTGTGCACAAAAAAAAGCACACGGAACTGATCGGAACTGTGTCTAGTGTGAACTGGCCCTCAATCTACTTTTGTTGAGGAAAAAAAAAAAACTCTGGGTGATCTATGTACATTACAAGGATTTTAATAAACTTTGTGGCAGAGTCCTAATTTGTGTTATTCTGAAGAAATCCCTGTGTCCATTTTGATAAGTGAATCTAAGGTTTCAGTGTGGTTTCATAATTATCAATCAGCTGTGCACCTGCGGGGCTCTAATGAGGAAAATGGCAGGGTCTGCATCCCTTTAGATATGATTTCCTATTGGGAGTGTCTCACCAGAAATGACACCTAAGGCCTCGTACACACGACTGGTTTCCTCGACAGAATCCATCAAGAAACTTAGTGGGCAAGCTTTTTTGCCGAGGAAAAACGGTCGTGTGTATGCTTTTCATCGAGTAAACTGTCAAGGAACTCGAGGAGGAAAAAAGAGAGCAAGTTCTCTTTTTCCTCGACAGGAGTCTCAATTTCCTCATCGGGCTGGTTTTCCACGAGGAACATGTTGGTGTGTATGCTTAGAAACCTGCGCACCTTCGGTAAAAGTAGCGTTTGTAATGAAAATAGCACATGTGTCATGCTGTAACAGACTGAAAAGTGCAAATCATCTCTTACCAAACTTTTACCTAACACGCAGTAACATGAGATTAGCAAAAGCAGCCCCAAGGGTTGTGCCAGTGGAATCGAACTTCCCTTGCTGTTGTATGTGTTGAAGTCATCGCGTTAGAGAACGAGGAGATTTGGTCTTGACAGTGTGTACGCAAAGACAGCTTGTCAAGCTTCTCGACAAGCCTAGCAAGGAACTCATCAAGGAACACAGAACACCTCCAGGTTGCCATGTTTCATTGTACTTTACAGAAAATGACAGAGCTGCAGATTGAAAAGGAAAGGTAATTTTTAATAACATTCAATTGCAATAGTATATGCATAAAGCAAAAAACTGCAGCGCAAACCAATTAATAAAACAAGTTAAACAAGTCCAACATAAATAGTGAGAAGAAGGGAGAAGATCCGATGATAATATCATGAAGAAGTCTTCACCACGTGAGAAAACTAGGGCAACAAATTTCCAAATGAGTCCCTCCACCAGTGAAGATGGCTACTCTCACCTTATGACGAGACCACTGAATTAACAAACCGCTGAAGAAGTGTCCTACACGCAACGCGTCCGGGGGCCAGGAGCTTCACACGTCGCTCGGTGTCTCATCCCTTGAACTCTGTGAGGTCCATAGTTTGTTTACATGCCTTTTGACTCGCCCTAAATGTGAGTAGCCTGTACATATATTTTAAATAAATGATTGATCCAGCGGAGGCTCTTAGATTGGTTTTTCTCTTTCCTGTCCTGGTCTACATGCTGAGACTGGTACATTTATGCCCAAGTGACCATTTGTTAATTCAGTGGTCTCGTCATAAGGTGAGAGTAGCCATCTTTACTGGTGGAGGGACACGTTTTGAAATTTGTTGCCCTAGTTTTCTCACGTGGTGAAGACTTCTTCATGATATTATCATCGGATCTTCTCCCTTCTTCTCACTATTTATGTTGGACTTTTTTCACTTGTTTTATTAATTGGTTTGCGCTGCACTTTTTTCTTTATGCATATACTATTATGGATTTTGTGAATGTCCCTTTTGGTGCATAGCTTGCATTCCAGTGTCACATTAACTGTAAAGTTTTTGCACTACCTTGTACATGTTAGATATCTAGGTCTCTAATTGTATTATCCACTTTTCTTTTGTATTTATTTGCATTTATATATGTTTGATCACACTCACATTTTTGCACTGATTGCACTCTCTGTTTTTTCATTCAATTACAATATGCTTGTGTCTCAATTGTATACGCTATATAAAAAAAATGATTTGCCATTTTTTTTAGTTACCCTTTAAAATGTGAGCCATCTGAAAGTGTTTGGTGACAGAGCAATATTTTTGGAGATGTATTGTTATGCCTGCTTTTTCATAGTTGCCAACATAACAAAAACGTTTTTAGGGACATCCTTTTTTCTGTGTGTTCAGAAAGCCACTGTAGGCAGGGGCATGTAATTAGGGGTGCGGTATTCATTTGTGGTTCTACAAGAAGCATATCATTAAGGCTGTCTCTTTGCTGGATTGGGATGTCTCTTTGCTGGATTGCGATGTCTCTTTGATAATTGGGAATGTCTCTTTGATAAATGGCGATGTCTCTTTGGTGGATTGGGCTGTCTCTTTGCTATATGAGGATGTCTCTTCACTGGATTGTGCTTTCTATTTGCTAGATTTGGATGTCTCTTTAATTAAATTGGGATGCCACTTTTCTAAATGGGGATGTTTCTTTGCTGGACTTGGCTGTCTTTTTGCTGCATTGGGATGTCTCTTTGCTGGGTTGGACTGTCTCTTTGCTAGATGGAGATGTCTATTTGCTAGATTGGGCTGTGTCTTTGCTGGATTGCGATGTCTCTTTGCTATATGGGGATGTCTCTTTGCTGGATTTGTAGAAAATTAAGAAGAAAACCCCCAAAGGAGTGGGACTTTTAAGGCCAAGTTCAGATAAAATATACTTTAATGCATAGGTTATAATATGGACCCAGTCACATACATATTGGTATCTATAGAGAAGGTGGCCTGTGTGGTCCGTTACCTCTCTGTGGGTTTCACATAGTAGGCAAGGAGCATCAGGGATAGGAAAAAAGCACCCAGTGAAGAAGGTAAAGAAAAATTACAATTACATAACAATACAGTGTATGATACAACATAATAAAATAAGCACAATCTCCATGGAACAAAATGGAGAATGCCCGACGCGTTTCTGGTCTCTTGGTTTAGAAGAGAGCCGTCATCAGGGGCCAGGGAGTTGTACCGTATAAAAATTATTTCTCAATTCGCTGGCTTGTGCGGAAAGAGAAGTCCCTAATTGGGATGGTAGTGGTCATGAGTGGGTTCGAGAACCGATCAGCTGGGGGGTAAAGACCCTTCCTATATCAGTGGTCACACTCCCGATATGGGAGGGGGGTGATTGTCTTTCAAAGACACCCCCTAAGGTTCTGTGTGAGATTTGTCACGTGATCCCTCCGGATCAGACAAAATAGGACAGTTGTCTCAAAAGTGTCCGCCAGTTAGTAGCGTTATCCCTGGTGTACGTAGGGTGCTCCTTTGCTGGATTTGGATGTCTCTTTGCTAAATGAGGATGTGTCTTTGCTGGATTGGGCTGTCTATCTTCAGGATGGGGATGTCTCTTTGTTGAATTTGGTTGTGCCTTTGCTATATGGAGGATGTCTCTTTGCTGGATTGAGCTTTCTTTTTGCTATATAGGATGTCTATTTGATGGATTGAGCTGTCTCTTTGCTGAATTGTGATGTCTCTTTGCTATCTGGGGATGTCTCTTTGCTGGATTGGGCTGTCTTTTTGCTGGATGGGGATGTCTCTTTGCTGGATTTGGCTGACCCTTTGCTATATGGGGATCCCTCTTTGCTGAATTGGGCTGTCTATTTGCTAGATTGGGCTGTGTCTTTGCTGGATTGCGATGTCTCTTTGCTATATGGGGATGTCTCTTTGCTGGATTTGGATGTCTCTTTGCTAAATGAGGATGTCTCTTTGCTGGATTGGGCTGTCTATCTTCAGGATTGGGATGTCTCTTTGCTGGATTTGTCTGTCTCTTTGCTATATGGGAACATCTCTTTGCTATATGTTGATGTTTCTTTGCTGGATTGGACTTTTACTTTGCCATTTTTATTTTTATTTTTTTTCTTGCTTGATTGGGCTGTCTCTTTGGCATTTTATGGCACTTATTTCTGCAAATTAAAATAAATTTAGCAGTTTCACATTTAGATGATTTTGATGTGCAGCCTTACCAAAGTAAAAGTACTGTGGCAGGGCATCACGTAGTTAAAGTACAGCAACCCAACATCTCTTGCAGAGTATCCAGTGATAAACACCAATTGCACTGCGAACACATTTTGCATAAAATATTCCGGAAACATCATTTGAGAATTCTGCTGAATACTGCAACTCCTGCTGTGCCAAAAATCCTGTTTAATAAAACTAGTTAGGAGGCATCACACTGTTAGAATCACATAGAGCAAAGCTGGAAATCCTTAGTGAAATAAAAGGTTTAAAGGGGTTGTAAAGGATTTTTTTTTTTCATAATAAGCATCCTTTACCTGCAGACATTCCTCTTTTCACTTCCTCGTTGTTCTTTTTTGCTCAGAAGTTTCTCTATTTGTTCTCTGTTCTGTTCACTTCCTGCTTGGCTCATTGTTACTCACCACCGTGAAGGGGAGGCTTTAGTGCGGTGGCCAGTGACATGCTCGCCCCCTCCTGGGAACTACATCTGTGAGGCGTGTTAGAGACTTCAAGGGGGTGTGAATTACTGGGCGTGCCACAATGCATACTGGGAATTGTAGTTATTACATGAATGAGTGCCGCAAACCAGGAAGTGAATGAGAGAACAGAAACTAGAATGCCGGTGGTGATATAGATGAAGGAATTTCATATTAAATCATTACACTATTCCGTCTGTCTACCTTGCAGACATTAATTTTAGGCAAACACGTGCAGAGCCAGAGAAAATGGCAAATAAGCAATTTTTCATTACCATTGTTTTGGCCCACTGCTATTAAGGCAAGAAAATTGGTCTATATTGCAACCTATGTGTCTAGTTAAAATGGTGTATAAAAAAACAGAACTTTTTATCCTATAAAACTGCATGTACATTTTTTCTGTGTTAATTGTGACATAAACAAATGTTTTGATTATATTCAGGTTGAATGTTTTTCATTCATACAGAATAAAGTGTATTAGGAAAATACAACATCATGGTCACTGGATGGAAGTGATTATTATTAATATTAAACAGGTTTTATGTAGCGCAAATAGTTTGCGCAGCGCTTAACAAAATAAAGGCAGACATTACAGTTACATTACAATTTGGTACAAGAGGATTTAGAGGGCCTTGCTCATTAGAGCTTACAATCTAAAAAAGGAGGGTCAATTTATACAAAAGGTAATAGCTGTGGGGCATGAGATGATGGAGGAAGTAAAACAGTGCTAGTTAGAAGCAGGATAGGCTTCTTTAACCACTTCCCGATGGCCGTACGACTTTGTACGGCCGCAGGGTGGTTCTACTTCTCTGAGCCGCCGTATAAAGTCGGCATCCGCTCCTCCAGGCCACTGGGTGGCGCGCGTGCCCGCCGCATCCCTGAGTTGCCGATGCGCGTGCCTGGCGGCCGCGATGTCCGCCAGGCACTCACGATCGGTGGTTACAGGACAAGGACCTGGATCTGTGTGTGTAAACACACAGATCCACGTCCTGTCAGGAAGAGAGGAGCCCGATCTGTGTCCCTTGTACATAGGGACACATATCGGTCACCTCCCCCAGTCACCCCCCTCCCCCCACAGTTAGAACACAATGCAGGGTACACATTTAACCCCTTTCTAACCCCCTAGTGTTAACCCCTTCAATGCCAGTCACATTTATACAGTAATTAGTGCATATTAATAGCACTGATCGCAGTATAAATGTGAATGGCGGCAAAAATGTGTCAAAAGTGTCCGATGTGTCCGCCATAATGTCAGATCGCCGCCATTACTACTAAAAAATAATAATACAAATTAATAATAATTCTGTCCCCTATTTTTTAAGCGCTATAACTTTTGCGCAAACCAGTCGCTTATTGAGATTTTTTTTCTTTTTAACAAAAATATATAGAAGAATACATATCAGCCTAAACTGAGAAAAAAAAGGTTCTTTGTAAAAAAAAATGGGCTATTTATTATAGCAACAAGTAAAAAATATTGTTTTTTTTTTTTTCTAAATTTTCGCTCTTTTTTTGTTTATAGCGCAAAAAATAACCACCAAAAGAAAGCTCTATTTGTGGGGAAAAAAGCACGTCAATTTTGTTTGGGAGCCACGTCGCACGACCGCGCAATTGTCAGTTAAAGCGACGCAGTGCCGGAATTTCACCTGGTCAGGAAGGGGGTATATGTGCACAGTAAGCAAGTGGTTAAAGAGAAGAGTTTTCAGGCATCGTCTAAATATGGATAGATTGGGTAAAAGTCAGACAGATTGGGGTAGGGGGTTCCAAGGGATGGGAGAAGCTCTGGAGAAATCCTGGAGAAGAGCATGGGAGGAGGTGACAAGGGAGTTAGAGAGCAGGAGGTTTTAGGAGGACCAAAGCGAGCGGGTTTGTTGGTATTTTGGGATTAGATTAGTGATGTAGCTGGGGGCCGAGTTGTGGATGGTTTTGTAAATTATTGTTAGTACTTTGAATTTTATTTGTTGGGTGAGTGGGAGCCAGTGGAGTGATTGGCAGAGAGGTGTGGAGGACACTGAATGGTTGGTAAGGTGGATGAGTCTTGCAGCAGCATTCATGATGGACTGAAGGGGGGATAGTCTAGGTAAAGGTAACATAATGAGGAGGGAGTTGCGAGAGATGACGGGGAGTGAATTAGAAGCTTGGTGGTGTCATTAGTTAAAAATGGGCGTATTCTGGAAATGTTGCAGAGGCTAAGGCGGCATGATTTGGACAGGGATTGGATGTGGGCCTGAAAGGACAGTTCAGAGTCTAAGGTTACCCCTGCCACCCTGGCATGTGGTGATGGACTGATAGATGCACCATTGATCTTGATAGAGAAGTCAGGGGAAGGGGCACGTGGGGGGAGGAAATATTAAGAGCTCAGTTTTAGGTACTGTAGATTCAGTTTGAGGAAGTGGTTAGACATTCAGGCTGATATGTCTGTTAGTAAATCACTGATGTGTGAGGACATTGATGGGGTGAGCTGAGGGGTAGAGAGATAGATTTAGGTGTCATCAGCATATAAATGGTAGTGGGAGGCTGACCCAGGGAAGATATGTAGATCAAGAATAGCAGAGGTCCAAGGACAGAAGTGGAGAGGAAGAAGTGGAGTTGTAAGTAACACTGAAAGTAGGTAAGATTTGAACCAATGGAGAGCACAGCCACGGAGACCAAGCAAATTGAGTTTTTTGAGGAGGAGGGGGTGGTCAACTATATCAAAGGCAGTGGAAAGGTCCAAGAGCAAGAGTATGGAATAATGACCGTTGGTTTTTCACTGTTAGTAAGATGTTTGTGAGTTTTAGGAGGGCAGATTCTGTGGAGTGCTGTGGGCGAAATCCAGACTGAAGGGGATTAAGAGGGTTATTCTCAAGGAGGTGGTCGCTCAGTCAGTTTTAGACTAAACGTTCAAGGAGTTTGGAGGAAAAAGGAAGTAAAGAGATGGGTCTTAGGTTGTTAAGATTGGTGGGATCATAGGAAGTAAAGGCTAGCCACACATGATCCACTAATTGAGCAAAGGTAACTGTGTTGTTTTCACTCTGTGTCCCCCCCCACTGTGTCTGTGCTTGCACAGAAGAATAAAAGGGATAAGGTAGAGAGAGAGGTAGTTGGAGCAATGCCGAGAACCATGCAAATCGGGACAGTTCGTAACTATGCAGGATGAACTGCGATAGTCCACACAGATAGGTGATTGGTGGCTTAAAAGGAAGATATTGGTCTGTGTCCGACTCCTTAGGCCTGTTTCACACAGGCTTCAGCTTGTATAAGAGCAGTGTTAACAGCAAGCTTTGACAAAGCATTTGCAGAACTTTCAGCAAGTGTTGTTGAAGCTTTTAAAGTACCATTCAGCTCCAGTTGGCCAGGTGTGCTTGGCATTGATTGTGTTTACTGTTATCCTGCCTGGCAGCACTGACTGCAGTGAGCAAACAGAGCCTCTGGGCAAGCCAAATGTCTTTGATTTTGACTGTCCATGTCCATGACAGCCGGGCCAAGGTCGTGTTGGGACAGGATTTCAAAGTCTGTGGATGTCCCGGACAAATCAGGACAGCTGGTAACTATGCATTTTGCTTCCAGTTTTCACAAGATGTGCTTATGGGTACATCAATTTTCTGTTTCATAAAAATCAAAGAGAATAGCTAAAGGCTAAATGTTAACTATACTTTAGGCTGGCCAGTCATTAGGCAACTTTCTTTCTATCAACTATGGGTTGAAGGTAAGAAAATTGTTTGAATCCCCCATCAACACATTTTGTGTTGATGGGGAATCCCTCCTGCTGAGCTATTGTATTCTGATAGTTCCCCCAGTAATTACTGCTGCCAGCTATAGCCGGTGGCAGTAATCGTTAAAAAAAAAAAATATATATAAAAATGACAGGCATGTTGTACTGAACTCGATTGATAGATCAACTACAATACAACCCATATATGAATCGAAATGTGTCTGGTTGCTGCTAAACCTGATGAATTTTTATCCGTCTATGGCCAGCTTTAACCACCCTAAAAATGCAAAAATGCATATAGGGAAACTAGACTTTTGTATGTTGCTACAGACGATTGCTTGTTGCTTACATGCAGTATGGGTTTTTTCCAAATTAGACCTAAGGGTCCAGGAGCAGGATCAGGAGGATACTAAACTGTGACACCTAATTAAGGGCTTATGTTGACAGGTGTTCTTGTCAAATACTACATTTGCTTTTCAAAAGCAAATACACACATTTGGAATGCAAATGAAGCATTTAACAAGAATAGGTTGTGTTTAACCTGCTTTGAATGGCATTCAAACACACATCATCTGCACACGCTGCATCCAAAAAAGCACAGCACAGTACTAAACAAAATAAATGCAGGCTCTGAACTGCCATGTGTACTTCTTGGATACAGTCAATGAGATTTTGCTGACCTGCATTTGAGGTGCAATCCAAACACGTCAAATACAGAAAATCATTGGAAAAATGGAAAGGAACTGCGCTAAAATACCATGAAAAAAAAAGGACCTACGACCCAATGACAGCCTATTCATCATGAGAGCTGCGATTAACAAGTAAACAATAAATACAAAAAAAAAGGCGTGAGAAAAATATAAATCGCGCTATTAGCGCAATTTATATTTTTCTCACAGAAAATCACTGCCTGTCAAATCCCCGTTTTCACTGTACAGGGCAGATGGCAGACAGTGTGTATGGCGTTGTGTGGGTGAACGGTTTGCTGATGTCAACGTTGAGGATCGAGTGACCCATGGTGGCGGTGGGGTTATGGTATGGGCAGGCGTATGCTATGAACAACGAACACAGATGGCATTTTGAATGCACAGAGATACCGTGACGAGATCCTGAGGCCCATTGTTGTGCTAATCATTCATGACCATCACCTCATGTTGCAGCATGATAATGCACAGCACCATGTTGCAAGGATCTGTACGCAATTCCTGGAAGCTGAAAACATCAGTCAGCATACTCACCAGACATGTCATCCATTGAGCATGTTTGGGATGCTCTGGATTGGCATATACGACAGCGTGTTCCAGTTCCTGCCAAAATCTAGCAACTTCGCACAGCCATTGAAGAGAGATGGACCAACATTCCACAGGCCACAATCATCAACCTGATCAACTCTATTGCCGCGTACACACGGTCGTTTTTTGTGATGAAATAAAACGACGTTTTAAAAAACGTCATTTAAATTGATCGTGTGTGGGCAAAACGTCGTTTTTTGTCTTAAAAAAAACGACCAAAAAAAAATTCCAACATGCTTGAATTTTTTGTGTCGTTTTTCAAAACGTCGTTTTTGGTTTCACAAAAAGTCACCGTGTGTGGCAAAAACGTCGTTTAAAACGACGTTTTTCAACCCGCGCATGCCCAGAAGCTAGTTATGAAGCGAGCTTCAATGGAAAAGTGTGGTGAACGTAACCTCGTTTTTTGTGAAAAAACGATGGTGTGTATGCAACATCGTCTTTGAAAGTGACGTTTCAAAAACGTCGTTTTTTACTTCACAAAAAACGTCAGTTTTTTTCATCGCAAAAAACGACCGTGTGTACGCGGCATTAGTGAAGGAGATGTGTGAGGCAATTGGTGGTCACACCAGATACTGACTAGTTTTCGGATCCCCAGACACCCCCAATATAGTAAAACTGCACATTTTATAGTTGCCTTTTATTGTGGCCAGCCTAAGGCACATTGTGCAATAATCAATATGCCTAATAAGCATCTTGATATGCCACACCTGTAAGGTGGATGGATTATCTCGGCAAAGAAGAAGTGCTTACTAACACAGATTAAGCCCAGGTTCACACTGGGTACGATTTAGTTCGATTTGAGATGCGATTTCACATGTGAAATCGCATCTCAAATCGGCGGCAATTGCCGGCAATGACACCGTCCTAATCGGTGCAACGCCGCATCTGCGGCGCTGCACCGATTTCAAAAAGTAGTTCCTGTACTACTTTTTGCGATTTCAGGACGCGATTTACATTGACATCTGTGCAAAACCCTGCACAGATGTCTCCTAAATCGTGCCAAAATCGGGACTGCCAGCGGGAGTGAAATTGCGCGATTTCACTCCCGCAGCCCAGTGTGAACCAGGGCTTAGACAGATGTGTGAACAATATTTGAGAGAAATAGGCCTTTTGTGTACATAGACAGTCATAAATCTTTGAGTTCAGCTCATTATAACTAGGCGCAAACACAAAAGTGTTGCGTTTATAATTTTGCTCAGTGTAGATACAGAAAAAAGTCATACAGTCTTGGCTGAAGCCATCCTATCCAGCTGGAACCAGAGCCATAAGGGTTGATTTACTAAATGTAAACAGACTTTGCAAGGGAATTATTCCCACAGCTTAGTGAATATGGTGAAATTTCATTTTGCAAAGAATACTCAATTTGCACACTAAGTAAAAAAGAAAAACAGCATTTTTGTTTGCAGCTGATTGAAATATGGACATTTTGCCAAGTCTCACTTCATTCATTAAGCTCTGGGGAACATTTCCCTACAAAGAGCAACTTCCCTTGCAAAGTAAAATAACAATTTGTCATTTGTAAATCAACCCCATAGTATCAGAGCCAGAATGTCATCAGGTTTTACGCTGCAAAAGCTAGAATGATGATAATGTTTGTAATAGAGCTGTCTTATGAAATGCAAGTTATAGCTCTATGTTAACAATGAATAATGACATGTTACTCCAGGTTCAATATTACAAAAGAAAGATTAAAAGCCATGTTACAAAGTACCGAATTCCCCTATGTCATCAGAGGTTCCACTTTGCAAAATAGTGCTTATTTCCTAAGGCACAAAGTGGTGCAATGTTGCAGCATCTCAGGTCCTAATTGGGGCTACAACCAGTTAGCATACATTTCTTGCTATAATTGGGCTCTGGATAACATGTTTTTAGTTGATAAAGGTTTTCAGAGAGAAAAGCATAGGCTAAACGTAAAAGTCAGCATTGGGAAAATAACTTTTTATATGATGTGCTGTTCCTTTACCTATTCCAATATTGTTATAACCCTATTAGTGTTGCTCATGAATATTCGCATTGCGAATATTCGTTACGAATATTGCATATTTGAGTATTCGCGAATAAATCGAATATCGCGGTGAATATTCGCTATTGCGAATATTCGTATTTTTTCAAATTTATTTTTAAAACAGATCACATCCTAGTTATCTCCATCGACGTCTAAAAGCATTGCTGGTATGATTAGAGACCCTGGGCCGAGTAGCTGAGGCGATCCTTTTATGTTGCCGAATATTCGCAATGCGAATATTCGTATTACGAATATTTGCGAATACTTTCTCTGCCCTTCTGTGTTTTGTGTATAAAAAAAAAAAAAAAAAAATCAGCTTTAGTTTAGTCATATAAGTTTGTGTAAGTAGAGTTAGTGTTTAGTGCATATTAGTTTAGTAATCCAGGAAATGATCTCCGTTTTTGCGTGTTGACGAGAATTTCGCAATCAATTTCGCATTCGCATTAGCGAAATTTCGCATTCGCATTAGCGAAATTTCGCAAATTTTTTTTTTTTTTTATAAAATATCACGAATATTCGATATTAACGAATATTACGCGAATATTCTTCTATATATTCGTGAAATATCGCGAAATCGAATATGGCGTATTCCGCTCATCACTAAACCCTATTTTTACATACAAAGAAAAAAAAACAATATTACACTGTTATTACATTGTTACACTCAATTGTCCTTTCCCCCAGTAATTCCCAGCATATAAGGGAGAGGCGCGGTTGTCAGATTGCCACAGTAAAACTGTTTATCCTCATGGTCTGCTGGTCTAGGGTCCGTATGTCTTCAAGACCAGAGTAGGGTCCATATACTTGCACTGGACATGAGGCACAGTCCACCGCTGGATTATGGTGGAGCACTGCCTGTTGGGGGAGCAGAGGATCAGGTAGGTAAAACTGTTTTTCCTATCCCCTTGAACAAGGGTGACAATCTCCGTTTCATTGTGGGCCGCATCAGCATTATGGTTGCCCTGAAAGGGCCATTTGTATCTGTAATACTAGATGTCCAGAGCACCTCACCCCCACCTTACATCAGAGGCCAAGAGTCCCCCACCCTCCCTTACATCCCTTACATCACAGTGCATCCCGCTTACCTTGTTCTGCTGCTGGGAAGAAGCTAGGGCCAGAGCCAGGAAGCAGAGGGTCTGGAGGAGGGCTAAAGTCAGATGCATGCTGAGACCAGGGGAGGGCACTCTGATGTGAAGGGGGGTGCTGATGGTGACACTCTGATGTAAGGAGACACTAATGTAGGGGGGTGCTGATGGGGACATTCAAAATGAAAGTGTGCTGGTCTAGATGAAGTCCAGGGCCATGTTTTTGTCCCAGTCCAGCCCTATGCCACAGCTCTGGGCAGTGCTCTCTAGCACTGTATAAAAAGGACTGAAGGGCTCCAAATGCAGAGCATAGTGCCATAAGGTCACATTCAAGGTTAGCCTTGCCATGTCCAGAACCCTACCCAACTAGTAAAAACGTGAGGCATGATGGTTGAAGGCAAGGTTATACAGGGGCTGGCTTAACATTTTAATTTGCCAACATCCTAACCTCCTGACAGTGACAATATAACCTGAGCGTGCAAGAATAATAAAATCCCTGTGGATACCTCAATGGATGGTAAAGAGATACTGCATAGGGTTCCCCTTAAAATTCAAACCAGGCCCTTATCCAGGCATGCAATCTAGGTGGGCAAGAAAGAGAGGGCAGAAAGCATGAGATTCCGCTCTTGGCCACATGCCTACAACATTGAGAAAGAAGGGGTGGATTTATAATAATTTGAAGTCCACTTTATAATAAGCAACAATTAAATAGTCCTCCAATAGACGTTAAGCTGCAGGTATCTGTGGAGCTGTAGACATGAGATTATTACCCAACCATCAGGAAAATGGCATTGCATCTCCCTGTATACCCTAAATAATAATAATAAAAAAATTGATGTCACAATGTAGAGTATAAGATTTCCTATCATCTGTGCCCAGTCTTGCCACACAGAGTTAATCCAGCTCTGAGCAATCCTCTTTTATTGTTCAGTGAAAATTAACAGACTTCCAGATAAAAACCTGTTTAAATAAAAAGTCCTTTCCTCCCTCCTTGCTTTGAGTGACAGGTTATTTACATATCTAGCTTGGACATGTTTATCATATGTTATGTTTATCATATTATGAGGTGATCCACAGTATAAAAAGTGAGAAATCCACCCCTCCCCCACATAACACATCCTGGTAATATACAATGAACTGTGGATCATCTCATATTATGATAAACATTACATATAATAAACATGTCCAAGCTAGATATGTAAATAACCTGTCACTCAAAGCAAGGATGGAGAAAAGGACTTTTTAATTTTCACTGAACAATAAAAGAGGAATGCTCAAAGCTGAATTAACTCTTTGTGGCAAGACTGGGCACAGATGATAGGAAATCGTATACTCTACATTGTGACAGCAAAAAAAAAAAAAATATTAAACCCGAAACCAAAAATGTTATATATTGCAGCTTACCACTCAGTAGATATGATGACTGCTTTCATTTTCCTGTATTAGGCTTTTACCCTGCTGTTTAACCTGGTGATCCAGCCAGTGACACACCTCCTGTATTAGAGTGCCTATAGGAGCAACGGGGACACCTTTGGACAACAGCATTGTCAGTCTGGGTGCAGGGGAGCGTTAGATTTATTAGCAGATTTAAATACACTAAACAAATTAAAGCCAAACTCCAGTTTACACTTAATAAGCGGTTACAGGAACAGTTTTATTTTCCTTTTGGGATAAAGATTTTACATAAATACATAAAAGCTGATCATTGTAAGCCACCATGTCAACGTTAAATGGTTCGTTTCACCCTTTTACCGCTACATCAACAGGACAAACAACCGAATTACTGGCCATATCACCAGGTGAGAAGAAAGGAAAGAAAGCCTTAACCGCTCCCCGACTGCTGCACTTCGATATACGTCGGCAAACTGGCACTGGCAGACAAATGGGCATACCTGTATGTCCCTTGGAATTTGCTGCCCAGCGGGCGCTCGCACCTGACGCGTGCTTCAGGAGTGTACTTGTGGATCCCAGGAAGTCAATGTTTGCCGGCGGCCCGCGATTGCAGTCAAGAGAGGCAGAACGTTTCCCTGTTCTGCCTAGTGACAGGACAGTGATCTTCTGCTCCATGTCGTGTCACTGGTAGCCCATCCCCCCACAGTTAGAAGTTAGAACACATCCCTAGGACACACTTAACCCCTTCATCGCCCCCTAGTGGTTAACCCCTTGCCTGCCAGTGTCATTTACACAGTAATCAGTGCATTTTCATAGCACTGATCTCTGTATAAATGACAATGGTCCCAAAAATGTGTCAAAAGTGTCTGATGTGTCCACCATAATGTCGCAGTCACAAAAAAAATTACAGATTGCCACCATTACTAGTAAAAAAAAGAATAATAAATATGCTATAAAATTATCCCCTATTTTGTAGAGCTATAACTTTTTGCGCAAACCATTCAATATACACTTATTGCAATTTTTTTACCAAAAATATGTAGAAGAATATATATCGGTCTAAACTGAGGAACATTTTTTTTGCATACACTGTAACACTTCAACACTTTTTTTATACACTGAAACACTTCAATTTGGGAAAAACAGTGGTTCTTGTCTTTGATTTAAAAATAACATACTAATCAGCGTTAGTAAGGGCAGATACCTACAGAATGGGAAAATAAAGGGGGTAGCCGCTTTTAGGCCCCCCTTTCCTCATGGGGTCATGGCATCGGCACAAGTTTAAAGATATAAGGGTGCAGGTTATAGTTTGGCTAGGTTATGCTAGGTCAGGTTAAACAGTATAGGTTAATGGGAGGACAGCAGGTCAATTAGAGGTCAGCAGATGTGTAGTTTTTTCAAAATTACTAGTGCAAGTGAGGAGTGGTTAATTAGGTCAGGTGGGCTTAGAGGTTCTGGAAGGTCCAAAGGGTCAATCTGGGATTGGTTAGTGGGGTCAGCTGACAGGTTAAAGGATTATTCTAGAAGGTGGTGTGGCTATTTAAGGTCCAGTGTGTGAGGCGATCACTGCCAGTTACCTGAGAAGACCAGCAGGTGGAGCTCCACACCCTACCCCCCCACCCTCGTCGTGGCCTGTTTCATGTGGTGGCTCCCTCTGGTAAGATCAGCTGGAGGGGAGATTTAAAGAAAAGTTTAATTCCAAATGTGGATCAGCTCGAGTCTTAAGTGGCTGGGCTGAATATTTGGTTATTACATTTAAATTGGGATACGTTTTTGATGAAATTAAATTTATGTTGTATTGATAGATTTATTTAAACCAATGAATCAGGCTGTGGCCAATTACTTTCCAAAAAAATAAAATATAATAATATATATATGAAAGTAAAATAATTTAGATTTATATAGGTGTCATGTATTTTATTTCTATGCATGTTTGGGTGTGCATGATGTCTGTGATCCCATTGAAAAACCTAAACAGGCAACACTGTAAAGAATGCAAAACTCAGTGAAGCATCTCCTAAGCTATATGGGTTTTAATTAGAGTTGAGCGGACACCTGGATGTTCGGGTTTGGCCGAACTTAAGAAAAAAGTCCGGGTTTGGGACCCGAACTTGACCCGAACCCGAACCCCATTAAAGTCAATGGGGACCTTAATATTTGACTACTAAAATGTCTCTAAAAAACTAAGGGAAAAGGCTGGAGGGCTGCAAATGGCAGCAAAATGTTGGTAAGAGCATGGCAAGTACTCTGCAATCAAATGTGGATAGGAAAATAACTTAAAATAACATAAAATACATAAAAAATTCTTGACAATCAGGAACCTTCCCCAATGATGGGACACTATTCCTCCCACTGATACCAATGATGGGACACTATTTATCCCACTGACACAAATGATGGGACACTATTCCTGCCAATGATACCAATGATGGAACACTATTCCTCCCACTGATACCAATGATGGGGCACTATTTTTCCCACTGACACAAATAATGGGACACTATTATTAGACAGGATCACCACCTCAATCTAGAGACATGCCTCTCTTTGATAGAGGACTGGATGACAAAGAGTTATCTTAAACTCAATGGAGCGAAAACAGAACTTCTCCTGTTTCACCTCAAGCGTAGGAATCAACTTTCAACAGCGTGGACCCCCCCGCCTATTTTGGGCAAGCTCATCACCCCTAGCGCCAAAGTCAAAAGCCTAGGGGTCATTTTTGACTCCTTTATGACAATGGACGCACAAATAGGGTCAGTAGTCAGCGGATCTCACCATCTACTGCGCCTACTACGCAGACTCACTCCGTTCATCCCTAAAGAAGATTTAGCGGTCGTGGTGGGAGCAATTGTAAACTCCAGGCTGGATTATGCAAATGCCCTTTACCTCGGACTCCCCAAGTACCAAATCGCTCGTCTGCAAGTCGTTCAGAATACGGCCGCCAGACTTGTGACAGGGAAAAAACCCTGGGAATCTATCTCACCTTCACTGCGAGCCCTTCATTGGCTGCCAGTTAAAGACAGAATTGCTTTTAAAGCTCTCTGTCTTACGCATAGATGTGTCCATGGGAATGCCCCCCTTTATTTATGCGAAATAATAAAAGCGCATAACCCCAATCGCGTTTTGTGATCCACGAATCAGAACCTGCTCCAGGTTCCGAAAGCCAACTTCAAGTCCAAAGGAGAAAGAAGATTCGCGATCCAAGGCCCCAGACTATGGAACGCTTTACCAACCAGCATTCGGTTGGAGGAGAACCACCTAGCATTTAGGAAAAAGGTCAAGACTTTTCTCTTTTGATATCAAAGGAGACAGGAACAACAAGCGCCCAGAGGCGATTCAGTTCGCATGTGCCGCGCTATACAAGTTTTCATTCATTCATTCATTCATTCATTCATTCATTCACTATTCCTGCCAATGATGGGACACTGTTCTGGGGAATTAGATTTGTGAAGTAGGACTGACTCCTATATAATTCTCTCCCTATAAGCACAGGAACCTTTCCCTACAGTAGCTAATGCAGAGTATGTTACAGGAACATATGCAGTGCTGGTGCAATATACAGATGATCTCACGGGAACATATGCATTGCTGGTGCAATATGCAGAGTATCTGACAGGAACATATGCAGTGCTGGTGTAATATGCATAGTATTTGACAGGAACATATGCCGTGCTAGTGCAATATGCAGAGTATCTGACAGGAAAATATGCAGTGCTGGAGCTGGTGTAATATGCATGGTATCTGACAGGAACATATGCATTGCTGGTGCAATATGCAGAGTATCTGACAGGAACATATGCAGTGCTGGTGCAATATGCAGAGTATCTGACAGGAACATATGCAGTGCTGCTGCAATTAGATTTGTGAAGTAGGACTGACTCCTACCTAATTCTCTCCCTATAAGCACAATCAGGAACCTTTGCCTAATGTAGCTAATGCTATGTAGATCGATCGCTGAGTATTTTAATTCGATTTCTGAAGCAGGAAAATCCTATCTAAATCTGTCCCTGAGAGCAGCTGCAGCCTTTCCCTACCCTAGCTAAAGCAGAGTTACGAGCTGTGCTGTGTGCCTCTAGCTTATATAGAGGCTGGGTCACATGCTCGGTCACATGCTGCACTGGCCAATCACAGCCATGCCATTAGTAGGCATGGCTGTGATGGCTTCTAGGTCACACAAGTAAAATAAATGCTGATTAGCTGCCCTGCAGCGCGCCGTTACATAGCCGAACACCGAACCCGAACCCAAACTTTCAGAAAATTGTTCGGGTTCGGGTCCGGGTCAAAAAAAAAACTAACGTTCGATTAACCCTAGTCTTAATCATTCCAGAATATACCAGGTCACTAAGACCCCTTATAAGTGCGTTCGCGGTAAAGCGCTGCTCATTTTAGTGGTGCTTTACCGCTGTTTAAGTGCCACTTTTCAGGGAGCTGTTACAATGGGCAGGGGTGTTTTAGGAGCGCTGTATACAAACCGCCACAAAGACGCCCCAGTGTGAAAGCACCCATTGCAATAAATGGGGGGAAGTTTTCAGGCGCTATTTCTTGTGCTAAAACGCCTGAAAACTGCCTCACTGTGAAAGGGGTATATATGACACAATATTAAAGTATGATAGTTATTGGTTATTTACTTACAAATGATGTCAAAGATGTGTCTTTAAAAATGCAGACAAAACTGCTGGTAAAAATGAGCATATGGTGAACAATCTTTTGCGAGTGTACTGCAATGACTGCATCAGACTTTGTAGCAATGCTCTCTGGAGACTACACCAGCAGGCTTAATAAGATGAGCCAGGAGCAAAGTGTAGAAATCCATAACAACGAATAAATCATTTTTACCTCACCTGACATTAAACTGGTATGTGGCTCCTAAAGGCTACAGCACTTTGCATTTCATTTTTGTTCTCTGTGCTGCTTCATTATATAATCGCGAAAGTCACCAAACTTTCTAAGCAGAATCTTCCTCTCAGTTACAGGAACTGTCTCAAGAGATAGTGCATGTTCTCAGCTCTTTAATCTCTTCAATTACTAATGACATGCATGAATAATCCTGTGAAAAAAGATACTGCAATGCTGTTAAAGCTGATTTAAAGGATACATTCACTTTTTGAATAAAAAATCAAAAATGATAAATGCACCATTTTCATGAAAAAAAAAATGCATTTCCTTTTTCTTTTTTCTTAGAAGCCTGCAGAGCATTGTACCCACGATCTGCAGATACTCAATATAGCTGTCTGCTTTAGGTATAAGTACGGGCAGATAGTTACTGTAGTCAAGGAAGATCAATAAACTACGAGAGCGATCACCAGTGCCCTCGCAGTTCATTGAGAAGAACAGGCCATCTGTCGGGGTGACAGATAATACTTGTAGTTCATTAATTCACAGAACTCTGTGAATAAATGATGCAGCTGTGTTGGCAGAGCCTCGCACAGCCGCACTGCTTTTGAATTGTGAGTGTGGGTGGAAGGAGAGGATCCCCTACCTGCTGTCAGAATAGGGGATCACAGGAGGGGGTGTAGAGGGTTACTCATGTAACATGTTACTAAAAGACAAATTATTCTTTAACCACTTGCTTACTGGGCACATATACCCCCTTCCTGCCCAGGAGAAATTTCAGCTTTCGGCACTGCGTCGCTTTACCTGACAATTGCGCGGTTGTGCGGCATGGCTCCCAAACAAAATTGACGTTCTTTTTTCCCCCACAAATAGAGATTTCTTTTGGTGGTATTTGATCATCTCTGCGGTTTTTATTTTTTGCGCTATAAACAAAAAAAGAGCGACAATTTTGAAAAAAACACAATATTTTTTTTTTTTTGCTATAATAAATATCCCACTATTTTTTCTCAGTTTAGGCCGATATGTATTCTTCTACATCTTTTAGGTAAAAAAAAATCGCAATAAGCGTATAGTGATTGGTTTGCGCAAAAGTTATAGCGCCTACAAAATAGGGGACAGAATTATGATTTTTTATTTTTTTTACTAGTACAGTAATGGCGGCAATCTTTGATTTTTATTGGGACTGTGACATTATGGCAGACACATCGGACACTTTTGACACATTTTTGGGACCATTCACATTTATACAGCGATCAGTGCTATAAATATGCACTGATTACTGTATAAATGTGACTGGCAGGGAAGGGGTTAACACTGGGGGGCGAGGAAGGGGTTAAATGTGTTCCCTAGGAGTGATTCTAACTGTGGGGGGTGGGGACTGACTGGGGGAGGTGACTGACCTGTGTGCCTATGTACATTGGTACCCTGAGTGCTTTCACACTGGAGCGGTGTGCTAGAAGGACAGTAAAGAAAGTCCTGCTAGCCGCATCTTTGGCTATACCACTCCTTCATCACTCCCGGCCATTGAAATCAATGGGACAGTGCGGCTATACCGCTGGCAATGCACCTCTGCAGAGGTGCATTGCGGGTGGTTTTAACCCTTTCTCGGGCCGTTAGCGGTAAAGCGTTGTTAGAAATAGCAGTGCTTTACCGCCACAGCACCTTCTGCCCCAGTGTGAAAGGGGCCTTAGATCCCTAGTTGGTTAATTCTTGTGTCATTATGGTATGAATAACCATTATATGATCCTTTAAATTTACCCTCCTTCTTTTTTTATTCCTTTTGGCTTTTTTTTCATTTTTTATTATTACATCGTTAGGCTTTAAATTGTGTAGTAATAAATCGTTGGTACGTATATTTTCTATAGATCTTGCTCAATTCAAGACAATGTAGCATATCGTTATTTACCGTGTTAATTTATGCTATTTACCTGTTCTTTCTACTCATGCCTGCCTTTATATTGTTGGTGGATTTTCCGCCTTTATGTCTGTGTAATCTTTAAAACATTTTGTATTTCTAAAACTCTTAATAAAAATACAATTGGAAAAAAAAAAGAGGATCAGGGCTGCTCTGTGCAAAACCATTGCAGGTAAGTATTAGGCCCCTTTCACAGGTCCGCTCCGTTCGTCCGCTCATTACAAGTCCATTTACGGACTTGTAATGGGCCCCTATGGGAGCGGATCCGTTAGCGGATGATACATCCACTAACGTCCGCAAGATCCGCATCCGTTTTTTCGGACGGAAGAATGTCCTATTTTTCTTCCTTCCGGCGGATCGGATCGGATGCAAAGGGACAGACAGTCCGTTTCCATCCGATTCCCCATAGGGGATAGCGGAGGAGAGACAGGGCGGTCCCTGAATAGTGTGCGGGGACCACCCTGTCCGCCCGACAGCTCAGCGGAGACCCCCCGCTGAGCCGACGAACACACGGAGTGGACCGAAAAACGGACCGCTCCGTGTGAAAGAGGCCTAACATGATGTTTGTATTGGATATGATTAATGCAGGGAATGCATTGTTTTCAGTGTGTCAGCTGATTTAATAACTGGCATAAGGGTCTGTAAAGCTCAAGCATTGTATAGCACTAAAAAGCAGGAAGCAAATGGGGATTCCTTGATTTACCCACTGTATATTATTACAAATTATTCATATTAAAGTTTTTTTTTTTAAATGCTAACACTCCTTCATAGGATTCACACAATGCTAATCTTTTTTTGTGTGTGTGTGTGTGTTTCTAAAATATATTGAAGAAAATATTATGTTAATTTTAAACATCTCACTATTATGTTCTTTTAGTGGTGTTAGGCCATATAAATTCAGCTGATCAAGCAGAAGAGAAGGAAGATGAAACAAGGTCATCCATGCATTTTCATTTTCTACACCAACCAGGAATATAGGACACTCGTCTGGATCTGATGACACCAATGTGATTAGCATAAACAAGGCACATGACTTGGTTTCTACCTTTAAATGATTAATCAAGTGAATGTAAAACCAACATTTTTATTGGTTTTGGAAAGAGTAAGGAAAGTTTGAAACCTCTGCCAGGTTTTAATTAATGTATGTAATGCTGTGTACACACGATCAGGCTTTTGCCCAGCCAAATCGGAATTTCGCCAGAGAAAAATAGAACATGTTCTGTATCTAAACTTCAATGGAATTCATCGGAATTTCCAATAAAAAAAACTCTGATGGGGCTACACATGATCGGAATATCCAATGGAAAAAGTCTGTCTGACTTTTTCCATTGGAAATTCCGATCATGTGTTCGCGGCATTAGTGTACTGTATTGGTGATCATCGTTCTTGGGACAGAAAGTGATGGGAAAACAAGTAACATGAGAAAAGAAAGTGAGGGGAAATATTTTATTGGGGAGACCTGTACCAATGACAACTATCTAAAGATTTAGCAGCCATTACGCTTACGCAAACAACGTAAAAAATTACGCCTGGCCGCAAGTACGCTCGTGAATCGGCGTATCTAGCTCATTTGCATTATCGACGTGTAAATCGACGGAAACGCCACCTAGCGGCCAGCGTAAATATGCAACTAAGATACGACGGCGTAAGAGACTTACGCCGCTCGTATCTAAGCAAAATTCCGGCGTATCTTGTTTTCTGAATACAGAAAATAGATACACCAGCGCTTCTTAGAAGTTACGCGGCGTATCTCAAGATATGCCCACGTAACTCGTCTGAGAATCTGGCCCATAGTCTATCTGCCTATAGTAAATCAACCCTCATATCTCTTCTGCAATATAAACACACAGGGCTAGATTCAGGTAGATCGGCGTAAAAATCTGCGGGCGTAGCGTATCCCATTTACGCTACACCTCCGCAAATTTTACGGGCAAGTGCTGTATTCACAAATCACTTGCTCCATAAGTTGCGGTGGCGTAGCGTAAATGGGCCGGCGTATTCGCGCGTAATTCAAATCGGGGGGGCGTGTTTTATGCAAACTAATCGTGACCCGACGTAATCGATGCACTGCGATTACGCATGCGCCGGCCGTGACCGTAGCCTAGTGCGCATGCTCCAAATCACGTCGCAATAAGTCAATGAAAACAACGTGAACGTAACTTACGCCCAGCCCCATTCTGAATCGACTTACGCAAATGACGTAAACGACGTACAATACGACGCTGTCCCGACGTCCATACTTAACATTGGCTGCGCCTCATATAGCAGGGTTAACTTTACGCCGGATGTACGCCTACACAAATGACGTAAAAAAAATACGCTACGTTCGTGAATCGGCGTATCTATCTCATTTGCATATTCGATGCATAAATCGAGGGGAACGCCACCTAGCGGCCAGCGTAAATATGCAACTTAGATACGACGGCATAAGTGACTTACGCCAGTCGGATCTAAGAATCAGGCGCATAGATAGGACGCCTCCAACGCAGAGATACGATGGTGTATCTGGAGATACGCCGTTGTATCTCCAACCTGAATCTAGCCAACATACTTGATTGTTCGCAGTTTACTACTGAGTGTACACTGAGCTGTGCATTCACAGTGGAGTATATGCAAAACTGAGGCAGCAGACTCTGTGAACATTTATATGTACTGTATGTAATTCTCAAAACTTTTGGCCACAGCTGTATATTTTATTTAGTGTACCTTATTTTAAATTCTCCAATTTTTCTCAAATGTATTTTGATTCCTTATATCATTAAGCATTTGCAGAATTGTTTTGAATTTAATTTATTAGGAGATTTAAAGAAAAAGCTGTAAAACAGTGGGCATTTAAAGAAATAATAACAGTTGCCTTATCTTTCATGGACTCCTTGATTTTTAGTAGTTTTCTCTCCCTGTCAGTACAGATGAATAATGTTGTAAGGTCTTCTCATATCCTGTATGAGGGCAGTCCTGATAACAGAAAAATAAATTGTGCTATTCAACAAAGATGCTGTCAGAATGACAATATTTTTATCTGAATTACAGAATACTTTGATCCATGAAATATACCCTTTGGGTACAGGTACCAATAATGGTTATCCAGTTTTGTAGACTACTATATAGCATAATGGCATTAGCATTCCATATTTGCAACCAAATATAAATAAGTACAATAGTTGTGTATTTTCTTCCCTTCTACACTCTACTCTCCTCTTTACCCACTACAGCAAAAGAATAAGATCATTTTTATTTTTCAATATTTTCCTTTTCTTGAGTATTGTTGGCAAGTTAAAATTATAAATTTTGCATAGAAACCACAGTATATTTTCTCATATACACAGTGATTTTAAGAAGCATTATATAAGGACACAAGTACTTACCATACAAATTAACAGGAGTGAACCCGAGAATAGGTGGGGTCAGGGATGGGTATGGCGTGAGAAGGGGTATGTGAGAGAAGTAATTCCAGCATTTTATAGTAATGGATGGACCACCATATGATTCTGTGATTAATGGTAGGTGTTGGTTAATAAAGGGGCCTGCCGTATTTTATACTTAAAGGGGAGTTAAAGCCTTTTTTTTAGGTTTATTAAAAGTCAGCAGCTACAAAAAGTGTAGCTGCTGACTTTTAATAAACAGACACTTACCTGCTCCACGGTCCGGTGATGCAGCCGCCCAGAGTGCCGCTCCTCCCCCCCTCTCCTCTGGTGCCTCCATTCACTCTGTGTGCACACTTTCGGCTTCACGGCTCTCCACGCACTGCGCATGCGTGAGCTACGCTCCCTGAGTGGACAGGCGATCTCCTGGGACCTGTCATGTGTCCCAGGAGATCACCTAGAGGGAGGGGCTGCCTAAGGCAAGAGGAGGAGTCGCTGAGGTGGTCCCTGGGCGGAAGGAGGAAGTGGGACAGAAAGTCCCACTCCTATCATAGCCCTACTCCCCCCCAAAAAAATTACATGCCAAATGTGGCATATAAGGGGGTGAGGTGTGCTTAAAGCGGAAGATCCACTTTTGGATGGAACTCCGCTTTAAGAGTCCTATCTTGTATTGTGGGTATTTTGTGTATGATAGCCGGAGCAAGCCTGTTTTTGCCTTCTGTAAAGCATTCTGCGGCCAAGTTCAGATATGTCCGGCTACGATTTGCAGCCCAGGGTTCAGTGCATTCCTGTTCACTGTTTCAGGTGACTTTTTGCTTGAATTAGCACCTGAACCAGACCCGTGGCCGCTCTGGATATGTGTGCACCGGCTCCATTGAGAGCCGGTCACATTCCCATCCCATTGGAATCGGATGCTGGGAAATCTGCACCCAATTTGCACATATGTGAACCTGGCCTAAAACTCTGTCAGGCCTTCCCAATTGGTTGTTTTATTGTGGTGTTGATTTGTAGTAAAAGCTTCAATTATTCATTAGTGATACCAGGTAGGTTTTTATTGAGAGTGGTAGGCTTGTGTCTGGAGGCATTATTGCGCCAAAGACCCACATTCTGAGAACAGGACTTTTTGGTGGTCTAGATTTGATCCCATTTATTGGGTTTAAGGGTGACACCGAGATCATCGGTCTATTTAATAAAATAAGAAGGGGGGGAGGTGATAGTTTGCAGAGAAGAGCATTAAAGGGGTTGTAAAGGAAAACATTTTTTCTCTAAATAGCTTCCTTTACCTTAGTGCAGTCCTCCTTTAGTTACCTCATCCTTCAAATTTGGTTTTAAATGTCCTTATTTCTTCTGAGAAATCCCCACTTCCTGTTCTTCTGTCTGTAACGACACACAGTAATGCAAGGCTTTCCTCCTGGTGTAAAGAAAGCCTCTTGAGGGGGTGAGCAGGAGTGTCAGGACTCCCACTAACACAACGCTCCTTTCTCTATCTGCAAAGTAAAGAGTGTCCTGACTTGCCTGCTCGCCCCCCCCCTCAAGAGGCTTTCTCAACACCAGGGAGAAAGCCTCACATTACGGTGTGTAGTTACAGACAAAAGAACAGGAAGTGAGGAAATCTCAGAAGAAATGAGGACATTTAAAAGCAAAATCGAAGGATGAGGTAAGTGAAGGAGGACTGCACTAAGGTAAAGGAAGCTATTTAGGGAAAACATTTTTTTCCTTTACAACTCCTTTAAACCCATGGAGTGGGAGTCTTTGGAGCATTTGTGTTCAAGAAAGGAGTTATGGTCTACAGAAGTTTGAGTTCAGAATTTGCACATATAAAAATATTTCAGTTGTAAAAGGTACACCCCGCAAGATCCACTGGTTTGATTTGGGATCGGCGTGTCACCTTTGTATCATGTCTAGGGGTATGATGAAAGTAGATGGTGTGAGCAATGATAGAATGTCCAAACAGCAAGGTGTCGTTTTCTGTGCTTTTATTCTTGTGCCCAACACGGCAACAGGTAACTTCAGGTGATTAGAGGAAAGATGATGAAAGAAGAAGTTGCAGGTTCAGGCCTTAACTATGTACAGAAGCAGTCCTGCTTCTACGATACCTTTGCTTCGTCGCCACTCCAGCCGGAGTGGGTGTAGTGTACCCAGACAGTCTCTCTCACAGAACTGGCAGCCGGAGTATCACTCGGAACTCTGAGAAGGAAACAAGCCTCTGCCACAGACTTGGCTCAATGGAATAGGTGGAAAAAGAAAATTGCGCTAACCAAAAAATACAAGTGATGGTGATATAAAAAAAAAAAAAGCAAAGGCAGCAATAAGCGTGTATATCACAGTAACATATAGAAAAGAAAAAATTGCGCCAATAAACAAATATAAAGTCCTTATATATTGAATAAATAATAAAGTCCACAAAAGTGCATATATTTAAACGACACCCAAGTGATTAATACGATCCAGTGAACCGCCACCTTATGGACAGAGGCTTACCAGCAAGCAGTGGGTAAACAGCATATCACAGCTCCACAGCTGTTCACAGGATGAAGACTGAAGACAAAATCAGCAGATGGCAGGCAACAAGCAGAAATCCAGCTCAAACAGCCGCTCAGAGGCCAAACAGATGACAATGTTTGATTCTGAAGTGTGGTCTCATAGATGGTCCTCAATACAGGTGCAGGAACCGTTTTGTATACAGCACGTGTCAATTAGTCCAGGGGTTCCATTAAATACATTTTCACAGATGATTCCTTTCTCAACATGTTTCACATATCCAGCTTCATCAGGAGAAAAGGGAGAAGGATATTCAAACTTCAGTTCTAGATATTCACAATTCACATACAGCTTCTTCTCATGCATGGAATAGATCCTGTTCACCTCCCACCAATCCTGGGGTCTGACTGTTCTGTTCTGCTGTTCTGTTCTGCTTGTTTCCTGCCATCTGCTGATTTTGTCTTCAGTCTTCATCCTGTGAACAGCTGTGGAGCTGTGATATGCTGTTTACCCACTGCTTGCTGGTAAGCCTCTGTCCATAAGGTGGCGGTTCACTGGATCGTATTAATCACTTGGGTGTCGTTTAAATATATGCACTTTTGTGGACTTTATTATCAATGGAATAGGAGTGGTACCTCTACCACAGGCCCTTGCTCTGGAATGCAACTTGATGGATCGACTCCTTCTCATTAAAGTAATTGCCTGAATTGTCTTCAGGTAGTCCTTGATTTTAGGTGATTGACTGACAGGTTGCCATAAAACAAACTCCCAGTGTCTGGTCACCTTGATCCCTGATGGCTTGCCTAGGCCCTATTGGATCGCCTGCCTCCGGGCTCTCCTCAGACTGACTCCCCACCGAACAGCACAACTCGCTTGGGATCTTCTCATAGAAGTGAGGACCCAGTAAGTCACTGGGGCCCCTCTGCAGGTACTGTGCGTAGCAAGTGCGCCCCGGCCTGGTAGGCTATACCGCCGGGGCCCGTGATGTGCGCACACCTTAAGGTGGGTGCCGCACCCGGATCCAACCCGGATCCAACCGCAAACTCCCGATGCCAAGATGGTGCCCTAAAGAAGTATCCTCCCGCAGCATGCCTCGCGAGGGAAAACCTCCTCTGATTGGCTGCTGGCAAGAAGGCGCTCCCACTGGTCTCCACTGCTGCCACCTGTCGTTCCAAGATGGGAAGGTATCTTTGGAACACAGAATGAAACAACAGCACAGCACTAAACTAACACAAATGACATAGATGAGAGTTGATTAATTCTCTTAACAGTGTCCGTACTTGGAAGTACAGGGGCGCTACATATTCATTTTTTTATTTTTTTTGGTTTGCTGTTTGCTGTTTTTTTCTTGCTAATCTAAATGATAGTTATTCCAGAATCTGAAATACTACAAATTCCCACAGTGGTATTCAGCCATTGTAGGAGAAAATGTTGCCTTATCCAGCATATATATCTCATAACAAGTCTCTGCACTGTTTTCGGGAACATGCTGTGCTCTGTCTTGCTCATCTTGCCGGAAAGTTCTCTTTCTAGCCAGAGTTTTATTACATATAAATATTTACTTTTATGATTTTTATTAGTTCCTTTTCTCTTAATGACAGTCAGTTTCAAGGGCAGTATTATTAAAGTGCGGATATTGCTCTGAATAGAATAAAAAATGAAACTGTAAGTAACATTAGCTCATATTAAATGTGCTATATAGGTAGTGCTCTACCCAAAGGGTAGTGAAATAAAATTCAAGGGGTCTAATGGCCGAGGTCCGAATCTCGACAATATTTATTGATACGTTTTAATTACGACATTAAACGACATTAAACATGTAGACAGTTGGAACTAAAATAGCTTTTTATTTGCTCTTGTATTTGTATGGAATACAACTATCTTTAACATTAAATGTGCCCATTAGTGTGTCTCTTAACAAAAAATGTGCCGATCATAGTGCCTATTATTAACATAAAATATACCCATCAGAGTGCACCTTAACATAAAATATTTCCCTGGTGTCTGTGGGTGAGTTTTTTTCCAATTCCGATCAAACTTAGTGAAGTTTTTTCCAATTGTAACATAAAATAAGACCATCAACATTTTCCCTTAACATAAAATGTTCCCATTGACATGCCCCTTATTTTATGTTAACCACTTTAGTCCCAGAAGATTTTCCTGGTCAATGACTAGGCGATGATTTTGCGATACGGCATGTGTCCCAATACTTTCGTTATAATAGAGTATATATTCTTAACAAACTGTAGAAGAGTTGTAAAACAAGCCTAATAACCTCTCTAGCTGCATGAACTGTGAAGCAGTTCATCCTCAAAGATCACAACAAAAACTCTCATGTCAGGTTTCAGTCACTTTCTAACAAGCACCTGATGTTTGTTTACGTAAAAGGCTGACACATTTCTGTGCCCATAGAAAATAAAGGAGTTATTTCATAGCATTTGTTGTGAACTTTGAAGATGAATTTCTCAGGTCAGTAAGGGCTCTTTCACACTGGCGGACCGTATGTCCAAATGTATTTTGCGCCATGGGAAATGTTTTTTCCTTGATTATAAATAACATTTGAACTTTCAAATTTGTATTTAACCATCTCAATACTGGGCCCTTTAACCCCCTTCCTGCCCAAGCAATTTGTCAGCTTTCAGCACTGTCACAATTTGAATGACAATTGCGCGGTCATGCAGCACTGTACCCAAATTATATTTTTATACATTTTTCCCCACAAATATAGCTTTAGTTTGATGGTATTTGATCACCTCTGCAGTTGTAATTGTTTGCGCTATAAACAAAAGAGGAGTGTCAATTTAAAAAAAAAAACAACATTTTTTACTTTTGCTATAATAAATATCCCCCAAAAATATATATAAAAAAACAATTTTTTTCCTCAGTTTAGGCCGATATGTATTCTTCTGCATATTTTTGGTAAAATCGCAATAAGCGTATAATAATTGGTTTGCGCAAAAGTTATAGCGGCTACAAAATAGGGGATAGATTTATAGCATTTTTTTTTTACTAGTAATGGCGGCGATCTGCGATTTTTATCATGACTGTGATATTGTGGCAGACACATCAGACACTATTTTGGGACCATTCACATTTATACAGTGAACAGTGCTATAAATATGCACTGATAACTGTGTAAATGTGACTGGCAGTGAAGGGGTTAACACTAGGGGGTGATCAACGTGTTAAATGTGTACCCTAGTCATTTGACGGCCGGCGGTAGCACTGATTACTGTGTAAATGTGACTGGCAGTGAAGGGGTTAACACTAGGGGGTGATCAAGGAGTTAAATGTGTACCCTAGTCATTTGACGGTGGGCGGTAGCCTAGTGGTTAAACAAATACCTTTAAAACACAAATGCACAGAAACGGTTACTATTTAACTGTTTTTATTGATTTTTTATTCTTTTCAATATTCTGTATTGTACTGTATATACTCGAGTATAAGCCGACTTTTTCAGCACATTTTTATATGATGAAACTTATACTTGAATCTCCTGCTGTTTTAACTGTAGTCGGTGGCCGTTGCAGGGTGTATTGCTCATGCGCGAGCGCGTCCATGAGAATGCGGTGCTGCGGCTAGTGGAAATGGTGTATTTGATGGGTTGATGAAGTGCAGCAGTGGATTTGATAAGTTGGAACTTTCGACAGAACATGGCCGACTGCAGTTGCATGACACAGCGGGAGATCAAAGGTACATGAGGCTGCAGATGGGTACTGATGAGACAGGTGGGCACAGTACAGCTGCAGATGGGCACAGTGAGGCTGCAGATGGGTACTGTGAGGCTGCAGATGGGCACAGTGAGGCTGCAAATGGGCACAGTGAGGCTGCAGATGTGCACAGTGAGGCTGCTGATGGGCACAGTGACGCTGCAGATGAGCATTGTTGACCCTCTTCCACTTACAGTAGCTGCTGCATTTTCCACCCTAGGCTTATACTTGAGTCAATACGTTTCCCCATTTTTTTGTGGTAAAATCTGTTGCCTCGGCTTATATTCGGGTCAGCTTATACTCAAGTATACACACTAATTAAAAAAGTACAGCGCTTGTAGAGAGTCTAACAGTTTTCCTATTTAAAGGAACACTAAAGGTTAGTTTTTTATTAGATCAATTGATTGCTGTAAGCTAGAGCATTTTAATATCACTTAGCTCGTTTTTCCTTTTGACCTCCAAAATACAGTAATCCAGGTTTGAAAATGCCATTTCCTGTCTCTCCTCTTCTTGCTTTCCACCAGCACCTGCATGGTGGAAAGCAGAATGTGCTCACCCCCTCCCTATGACTACAGCCCTGCGTGAAGATGCTCTCTTATCCCTCACAGGCATGGAGGCTAAACCTAATGGGAACTGTAGTTCCCATTAGGCTGTGATGTAACAAGAATGAATGCGTACCGCAAACCAGGAAGTCAGTGAGAATAACGATTCAGGAGTGACAGAGGTGAATAAAACGGCTCAATTTCAACAGGTATCAAACTAGTTATAATGCAAAACATTACTTTTTACTTTATCAGCTACTGTCAGACTTTAATTTAAGAGGAAAATATTTTTGTCTTTACAACCCCTTTAAGTGCCCATATGACATATTATAATATAGGATACACAGTGTCTGCATTTCTGTGGCACAAGTTATGTGCCAAAATCAACCTTATATACACTTATTGCTTTCTGGTTAATAACCTACAGTATCTATCTATCTATATATATATATATATATATATATATATATATATATATATATATATATATATATATATATATATCTATATATATATATATATAATGAATCATTTATTGTAGGCTTTAAACCCTTATATCATAGGATTTTAAGAAGTATGCAGCTTGCCCAAGTCATAGGTCTGTTGAATTTTCTTGGCATGCTATGATTGCCAGCTGAGAAAGTCTTTGTGGGCCTGAGCCATGCAGATGGTAATGACTTGTTTATTACCATAAAAAGATATTTATAGAGCTGGAATCCTCCATTGGCTTTACTGAGATTTGATTTGCATTATGATGCACAAAAGAAAATAATTAGTAGTGACAATATTAATAAAAAACGGATTTATAATGTTTTTTGAAATAATGGGAATCATTGATAATGTCAATTTTCTGTGTCATGTTTTGAGTATTTGTCATTTTCAATCAGTTTAGGAATTTTAAATTTTCCATAATTTACTAAACAACACTGAATAAATACGCTCTATGTAGCATGTTTGGTTGCTAAGGAACTGAAGAGATGTGCCAATACAGCAGGTTCTTATATACATTTAATTGCAACCATAGTTGCAGTAAAGCAGCTTGCTTTACAAATATTAACACATATTTCTTTATAATGGCATGTTTTATAGTGCCAGTTACAAAATCTTCAACATGGCTCATTTTTAAATTCATCATTTAACTGTTATACCAAACCTGGCACTCCTCTCCTACATAAAAACAAATCATATTTTTTTTGTTAGAAAATTAAACAGAACCCCCAAACATTATATATTTTTTTCTAGCAGAGAACCTAGGGAATTAAATAATGGTGGTTGCAACTTTTTATGTCACACGTTTTTTTTTTATAAAAAGAAATGTTTCATGACTAATAATAATAAAAAAACAAAAAACCCCCCACTAAAGTTAGCCCAATTTTTTGGCATAATGGAAAAGATGATGTGTAGCAGAATATCTAACCTCTTCCAGTCTAATGAGAACATTTAAGGCCACATACCACTGACATCATTCAATATATAGTGGGTTGTGCGGCATAGTGGGTGCAAAAGTGGTAAAAGTCATTGAGCGCCAAACACTTCTTGGATGCAAAAGAGGTTGTATTTCTTTTAACAGTCCTTTTTATATTTTGCAAGGGAAAGAGGGTTAGGGCCAGAATACCCTTAAAGAGTTGCAATTTCAATAGGCAGACCCCGAGACTTTAATAGGAGGACAGCCATATAGGGAAAGGCCCCAGCAAGGTGCCACTTCTGCATGTGAAGGTTTGCTGTCTCCTATGGTGATGGTATTTAACAGTTCCTAATGCAAAGTTCAACAGTTCTTTCAGCTTCACTACAATGTCCACTTGTAGCTCTTCAGCCCCTTGAGGTGCTAGTCTCTCACTGGATTCTCTGATTCTTTGACTCTGAATCCCATGAGCTCCTCAAGGCTTTCTCCCTCAAGTGTCACCCACGCTTCCCTGCTGGGTCCCTAGCTTAGCACTCCAGATACCTTTCAAGCTTCACCCCTGATGACCAGCACAGTCCCTGGCTTGACACACAAGGCTGCTCTGCAAGCATCACCTCTGCTGGTTGGGTCCCTGGCTGTTTGGGTCCCCGACTCAGTTTCCTGATTCTCCACTGCGCCCACCGCCCACCGCCCACCGACACACAATGCTTCACCAGTGGACTGAGCATGTCCACTGGAGTAGCAAGATAGATGGAGGACAGTCCGGCAAAAAGCCCTTGTACTCCAAAATATCTGCCATAGGTTGGAAGACCTAGGCGGCTTTGTGTGCCGCGTGCTTGCATACCAAAAGCACATTGTATATATTAAAAAATGATACCTTCATTATAGAGTATGTATCCAAAGGATATGGTGCTATGCTATGTTGCCCCCTATAGGTAAAAATAGAGAATACAGCAGAAAGTGCAAGGTTATATTCATGCAAATTAATATATTATAGCAGACATGTGACATGATTTTTGACGAACAATGTAAGACAATATGAGACAAACAGCAGTCCAATTCATAAAATACAGTAAGAGTAGAACTAGAGGCATATTGGGAAGGGGCATGCTGTCGCCAATTCCTTACTTCTCAATGCCTCCAGATTAAAAGCCCTCCAAGAAGGATTTGAAACATATTGCTTCATTGAGACCAGGTGAACATGTTGCCATTTTCTTGTTAGACAATGACGCATACACCCTTATGTGCTATGAGATCCTTAAAAATCAGAATTGGTACAGACACATTACTGGAGAATTTTGCTTAAAAAAATATATTTTTACTTTGAGCCTGGACCGGGGGTGACATGATGATTTCGCTCCGGTCCTCCAAGGCCATAGAGGCAATCAACGAGGATCTACTCTGTGATCACCTGTGGGAGCAGCAAGCTTGAGCGAACTGGTGGGAAGGGTAAGCCCGAGAGACAATGGCGAGCCACCACTTCTGAAAGCATTACAGCGGCTCATGAGAAAGCACTTTCATGAGAAAGCCAGCTGCTGGCTGTAAAAAACTATACTGGGTTTATGGCTAACTTCAGCCAAAATTCTGGTAAACCACCTAAAAGCTGCAACATATATATCAATATATATATATACAGTACAGACCAAAAGTTTGGACACACCTTCTCATTCAAAGAGTTTTCTTTATTTTCATGTATATGAAAATTGTAGATTCACACTGAAGGCATCCAAACTATGAATTAACACATGTGGAATTATATACATAACAAAAAAGTGTGAAACAACTGAAAATATGTAATATTCTAGGTTCTTCAAAGTAGCCACTTTTTGCTTTGATTACTGCTTTGCACACTCTTGGCATTCTCATGATGAGCTTCAAGAGGTAGTCACCTGAAATGGTCTTCCAACAGTCTTGAAGGAGTTCCCAGAGATGCTTAGCAGTTGTTGGCCCTTTTGCCTTCACTCTGCGGTCCAGCTCACCCCAAACCTTCTCGATTGGGTTCAGGTCTGGTGACTGTGGAGGCCAGGTCATCTGGCGCAGCACCCTATCAGTCTCCTTCTCGGTCAAATAGCCCTTACACAGCCTGGAGGTGTGTTTGGGGTCATTGCCCTGTTGAAAAATAAATGATGGTCCAACTAAACGCAAACCGGATGGAATAGCATGCCACTGCAAGATGCTGTGGTAGCCATGCTGGTTCAGTATGCCTTCAATTTTGAATAAATCCCCAACAGTGTC
This sequence comes from Rana kukunoris, assembly GCA_029574335.1. Taxonomy (NCBI): domain Eukaryota; kingdom Metazoa; phylum Chordata; class Amphibia; order Anura; family Ranidae; genus Rana; species Rana kukunoris. Next base: position 144,275,630 of record CM056054.1, on the reverse strand, counting down.
ACCAGCAAAGCACCCCCACACCATCACACCTCCTCCTCCATGCTTCACGGTGGGAACCAGGCATGTAGAGTGCATCCGTTCAAAGACACGGTGGTTGGAACCAAAGATCTCAAGTTTGGACTCATCAGACCAAAGCACAGATTTCCACTGGTCTAATGTCCATTCCTTGTGTTCTTTAGCCCAAACAAGTCTCTTCCGCTTGTTGTCTTTCTTTAGCAGTGGTTTCCTAGCAGATATTCTACCATGAAGGCCTGATTCACACAGTATCCTCTTAACAGTTGTTCTAGAGATGTGTCTGCTGCAAAAGGTGGCTACTTTGAAGAACCTAGAATATGATTTATATTTTCAGTTGTTTCACACTTTTTTGTTATGTATATAATTCCACATGTGTTAATTTATCGTTTTGATGCCTTCAGTGTGAATCTACAATTTTCATAGTCATGAAAATAAAGAAAACTCTTTGAATGAGAAGGTGTGTCCAAACTTTTGGTCTGTACTGTATATATATATATATTATATATATATATATATATATATATATATATATATATATATATATATAATATTTCTTGCTAAGCCACAGTGGGTACAAACAACTGAGGACACCACCAACTGCTACCAAGGAGGAGATACATTTATTATTTTCCAGTGTCCTACAAGAGACCTGAAGTGGAAATCTGCATTTCATAGACCATTGCTTATAAAAGCAGGGTATATCGCTGTAAACAGAATACAGAAGCATATACTTACGCAGATGAAAACTCATTTAAAACATTTTTGAAATGAGGAAACACAGACTGCAAAAACTATTTTCCAAGATAAAAAGGTATGGCGCTAACTCAAAAGACAAAATTATTTATTATATAATGTGGTAATCAGCGTAAATCAAACAGTCCAAAGTGCTAAAAGTTCCATAAAAAGTGACACAGTCTTCACTGAAAATCCAGTCACTGTTATAGAAAGTTAGATGTCTTAATCGGTTTTCTTTAAACCATGCTCTGCCACAGTGTGTGTAAAATGCACACTCAACAAACCGTCTATACTGGATGCACTTTATAGTACAGTACAATTTTGGTTTAAGAGTACCTTGGTTTGAGAGCGTTTTGCAAGACAAGACACATTATAAATAAATTTTGACTTGATATACAAGTAGCGTCATGTCACAACTGAGTATAAAAAAGAAGAGAGTTGCCTCTAAGTGTAGAAATCTGGTTACATTTAATGAATGTACAACATTTAGTAACTCACATGGTTGATGATTAAAACAGGCACATCTGGGGGGCGCATGTGCGGAGCTGAGCGGAACTGTAATGCCCGACTAGAGCTCTGTTACCCGCGGGACTGGAGAGCCTGATAACAGCGGAGGTAACTTACTTACCAGCAAGTGTGTATTACACATAAGTGCCCACAGCTCCCTGCCACATCACGCCGATATTTCCGGCGACAAAACCTCATATAAAGCCGTAAAACGGCGCTGCCTCACACAGTTACTAGCATGGCGCTGAAGCCGCCCCCCTCAGAAGTATCGTGCAGGGATGACAAGCTGAAGCTTTCCTCAGATACATCATACAGGGTTGACAAATCTTTAAAGGCACACACATAATCTTAAATCCTCTCAGGAATAAATGGTGTGGAAATGAATATTGAGAATACCTCACAAGATGAAATGACTTACCCTGAAATACTGAAACAAATATAAATACTGTTTCACAAATCATTAAAAAATACCTCAGACCATATTACTACCAGTCTCACATAGGTAGATTTGGGAACTGGACCAGCATATATCTGCACTTGAAATTAGAATAGAAGATATTGAAAATTATACATCAATTTACTCAACAGAAATTGAAAATCTTAAAGAGGAAAATAAGGTCCTACAGACCAGATTGGAAGATTATGAAAATCGTGTTAGGTGTTCTAATTTACGCATTAGAGGAATTCCTGAAACTGTGACTGACTTACAGTTCACAAAGATAGCACTTTTTCAGGAACTACAACCAGCTATACCTGTAGAACATCTCGAGATGGACAGGTATCATAGAGCCCTAACACCTAAAAATCAGATGGTCCACCTCACGATATTATAGCCTTTTCAACTTATTACAAGACAGCTCAACTGGCACACCTATCAAAATATCACTCTACTATAGAGATTCCTTTGTGGGTAATAATTAAAGCAGTGGATTGTGATCCTCTCATACTGTATACTGTAAATAATATTCTATGATTACCACCTATAGATCGTAAAACTTTAAAGAATCCAATTACTATGCACTCTTTACCTATTTGGGACAGACATAAAACCTCACACAGTCAACAATCTCCATATAACCCGCTTCTCTCTTTTCATAAAAACCCGGCCTTTTATACAGCTTGGATATCTCTTAGAACTTTTAAAACTTGGTCTAAGTTTGGCATTTCTTGTCTATACAACATCATTTCATCAACATCAATATGTCCATTCCCAGAACAATGCAAATCCTTCGGGCTCCCCCAATCCGAAATATTCCGATATATTCAAATCAAAAAATGTTAGGCTCCTTTCCTCAATACTAACAATACCATAAATGCCCTTTCCCAATTTGAACAAATTTGTCTAAAGTATCCACATGCTAAAAGTCGCATTTCAATAATCTATTCTCAACTGATCACTAAATAAGATGTCTTGAACAAGGTACACATATGCACATCTGGTGGAACTGTCCAATTGTACATACATTTTGGGAAAATGTCTTTCTAATAGCCTCAAAAATGTTTGAATGTTCTATTATACCAGACCCAATATCAGCTCTCCTAAATATAAAACCAGACTTTCTTACACATAAACAATTTAAGCTATTCCTTATATTCTTGACTAGGGATGAGACGAACACCCCCCAGTTTGGTTCGCACCAGAACTTGCGAACACACCAAATGTTCGTGTGAACTTTAGAACCCAATTAAAGTCTATGGGACTTGAACATTTGAAATCTAAAGTGCTCATTTTAAAGGCTAATATGCAAGTTATTGTCCTAAAAAGTGTTTGGAGACCTGGGTCTTGTCCCAGGGGACACGTATCAATGCAAAAAAAAGTTTTAAAAATGTCTGTTTTTTCGGGAGCAGTGAATTTAATAATGCTAAAAGTGAAACAATAAATGTAAATTATTCCTTTAAATTTCGTACCTAGGGGGGTGTAAAGTAAGCATGTGAAATATTGCATGTTTCCCGTAATTAGAACTGTCCCTGCACAAAGTGTCATTTCTGAAAGGAAAAAAATTATTTTAAACCAGACTTGGGGCTATAATGAATTGTCGGCTCTGGCAATTCAGAGAGAATTCATTCATAAAAAAAAAAAGCGTGCCCCCCCCCCCCCCTAAATCAATTACCAGGCCCTTCAGGTCTGGTATGGATATTAAGGGGAACTCCGCCATCAATTAAAAAAAAATGGCGTGGAGTTCCTCCAAAAATCTACACCAGACCCCTTATCTGAGCATGTTAACCTGGCCGGCTGCAGAAAAGAGGGGGGGACAGAGTGCGCCCCCCCCTCTCCTGAACCGTACCAGGCCACATGCCCTCAACATGGGGAGGATGTCCCCATGTTGATAGGGATAAGGGCTTTATCCCCACCACCCTTGCCCGGTGGTTGTGGGGGTCTGCGGGCGGGGGCTTATCAGAATCTGGAAGACCCCTTTAACAAAGGGGACCCCCAGATCCTGCCCCCCCTATGTGAATTGGTAATGGGGCATCCATTAATGGCAGCATCCCCGTCCTCCTCTCTCCGCCGGACATAGCCCAGCAAATGGTGCGCTGGAGCTTTGACATTTCTTATATTTGTGAGGCGGGGCTGCCTCCCCCTCTGACGCACCGTCTGCTACGTCATTGGGAAAGTCTGGGCTTCCCCCTCGCGTCAGAGGAGGCAGGGTCACGTGACAGATGGCCCCGCCTCCCAAATATAAGAAATTCAAAGCTCCAGAGCGTCATTCGCTGGGCCGTGTCCGGCGGAGAGAGGAGGCCGGGGATGCTGCGCTCTGGATGCCAGACGATCTTCTCATCGCTGGACCGGTGAGGAGATCACCCCGTCGCTGGATACAGACAATGTTGGAGCAGGGAGTCGGGACCGAGTGGATTGCCACGGCTGGATTTTTTTTTTATATTAATAAACAACTTTTTTCTACGGTGTGTGTGTGTGTGTGTGTGTGTTTTTTACAACAATTTACACTTCCTTTGTGAAATGGTAGGGGTACAATGTACCCCATAACCAATTCATATAGGGGGGTAGGATCTGGGGGTCCACTTTGTTAAAGGGGTCTTCCAGATTCTGATAAGCCCGCACACCCCCACAACCGCCGGGCAAGGGTTGTGGGTATTAAGGCCCTTGTCCCCATCAACATTTTTTTTTTTAATTGACGGTGACGTTCCCCTTAATATCCATACCAGACCTGAAGGGCCTGGTAATTGAATTTGGGGGGGACCCCCACGCTTTTTTAAATTTTTTTATGAATGAATTCTCTCTGAATTACCGGAGCTGACAATTCATTATAGCCGCAAGTCTGGTTTAAATTACTTTTTTTCTTTTCAGAAATGACACTTTGTGCAGGGACAGTTCTAAGTACGGGAAACATGCGATATTTCACATGCTAACTTTACACCCCCCCCCCTACGTATGGAATTTAAAGGAATAATTCACATTTATTGTTTCACTTTTAGCATTATTAAATTCACTGCTCCCCAAAAAACGTCTGTTTTTAAAACTTTTTTTTTGCATTGATACATGTCCCCTGGGACAGGACCCAGGTCCCCAAACACTTTTTAGGACAATAACTTGCATATTAGCCTTTAAAATTAGCACTTTAGATGTCTCCCATAGACTTTAACAGGGTGTTCCGCGGCTTTTCGAATTTGCCGCGAACACCCCAAATTTGTTCGTTGTTCGCCGAATAGGCGAACAGGCAATGTTCGAGTTGAACATGAGTTTGACTCGAACTCGAAGCTCATCCCTATTCTTGACAGCCGTAAAGCAGACTATAGCTAACACATGGAAAACACCTATTTTGAACATTGCAGTAACCAAAGCTCAGAATGAACCAATCATTTATAGATGCTAAGATGGACACTCTAGATAAAAATAATTTGAAGAAGTTTGACAATCTATGGAGACCATGGATCTAACATTTCATACCAGACAACTTTGACAATCGAGTACTCTCGTCATGGTAATTGACACCCTCTCATTGATTTTTCTTGTCACAGTCTATAAATAATGTTTGTCTCCAGAACCCTGATGTCTTCCCTTCCACTATACTCTTTTTCTTATTATTTTCTTTCCTCCTGCTCTTTCAAGAACTATTCTCTTTCTCGATTAAATTTTTAGTTTAATCGCAGTTATGGTCAATATTATAGTTAGATACAAAACATAAAATTAATTTGTCTCCAACTTATTAGGATTTTCAACTTTTCAACTGAAAACAATATACTGTATCTACATATCGCACATCCACACGCACTTCCGGATCACCAGCTGATCTTAGCTGGAACGCACGCCGTTCCCACGCTGGTTCGATTTGATATCGGGATCACAGTGCAGTGTTTATGCAGGACCTATATTTTGTTATATAGGCCGCTGCTACCTATTCAATTGTAACTTGTTTTTCTGACTGTCAGCTGTGCGAGCCCAGCATTACAGCCTGCTGTCATATTTTAAAAATTTTATGTTTTATTTTTATTTTTATTTTTGTATTTCTGCTTATGCTCTGGTGCACACCTGTTGGTAGTGCCAATAAAACCCTTTTTTTAAACGTACTACTCTATGGGAGCTTTTTTGTTTGCTTTGGAGGAACTCAGAAATAATTGAACCCCAAAATCATCAACATCAAGGATATACCTCAGGAACCCAGGAGACACACCAGGAGAAAAGGCCTCGGTACGAAGGAGCAGCTGTCTGATTGACACGCATTCTACCCCAGCAGGGGTGATTGCTTCTGGTGAGTGGGGACCCTTAAGGGGGAGCACCGGGACCACAGCGAGCAACACCTGTTGTACAGTACTAAGACCACCTACCCAGCTAGGTGCACCCTGACCCTCACATCACTTTCACCGATCAGCCTGCAATTTTTTCCATATGGACTCCTGCATGTTAAATTAATTTATTGTATATATATATAATTTAGACTTTTGACCTGAATAATATGCTGTTTTTATGTACTTAATAGTTGGTGTATAAGGTTCTTTCCTGGTATTCACACTGTGGTATGTGCTTTATGTCTAGGTGACTTGACATATTGTAGATCACTACTAAGAACTACTATCAGGAGCACTACCGTATCTAGAGGTTCTAGAGGGTACTAACACTATTTTTGTACATTTAGATCTACCTTGCCCAGGGTGGCCACTTTTATATCTTTTATATTTTTCATCTAGGGTAGTTGCCCCCAACAGAGCACTTCTGCTCATCAACACAACTCACTAGCAACAGCGCCACGACCCCCACCTCCTTGTTCACCTTAATTATTATACTCTCTCAGGGGAGCTATATTTAGGGGGGGCTGCAGTTGCATACTCTCATTACCCATTTTGTTCATCCTAAGCGCAGGTCCTCTCCCCTGTATCTACATATGACAATCTAATATTTTATTATTACACAGAGTGTTTATTATAACGCTATGAGAGCAAATGACTATCTCAAAATTAACTCTTCTCCACCAGTCATAAACATAGAGTAATATATCTACCTGTATTTTCTATAATTTAGTACAAAATTCAGAAAATGTTGTCTGATATATTGTATTTGTTATTATTAAAGTTTCAAAATAAATAAAAAAATTGAACAAAAACAGGCACATCTAAGTATGCAGACCATCCTCCTCACCACCATTGCTGTCGTCCCTTCCAAATTGTGGACCTTCATGAGTGGTTCAAACCTCACTTTCAGATTGCTACTACAGTGTAGTCTTCCCAGTCACGATTGCAGACTGACAACGGTGAGAGCCAGTGGTGTGGGGATGCATTATGTGGACAACTTTACCCCGGATGAAAGCATACTTAGATGTGCCTCTTTTAATCATCCACCATGCGAGTTGCTAAATGTTGTACCTTCATTAAATGTAACCATATTGCTACACTTAGGCCGCGTACACACGCTCAAACTTATCCGATGAAAACGGTCCGACGGACCGTTTTCATCGGATATGTCTGCTGGGCTGTTTTGGTCTGATGATTGTACACACCATCAAACCAAAATCCCCGCCGGCAGACAGCGCGGTGACGTGGCGGTGACGTTGACGCCACCACGTCACCGAACCAGGAAGCGGACAGATATGTCTGCTGGTTAGTGTACTAACCAGCGGACATGTCGGACAGACGGGTTTCCAGCAGACAAGTTTTAAAGCATGCTCTAAAACTTGTCTGCTGGAAAAACCTGTCTGCTCGCCCGTACACACGATCGGATTTGTCTGCTGAAGCGGTCCGTCGGTTTCAGCAGATAAATTCGATCGGGTGTACGCGGCCTTAGAAGCGCCTCTCTTCTTTTTTTCTGGATGGATTCTGCTTGATTTTGCTTCTAATCCCTTTTGTGGAGGCAGCCATTTGAGGATGGACATTTTATGGTTACACAACTTTTTATATGCTATAATCCTTTTATATGGACTATAAACTGAAGGATTTATGAATCAATGGTAGTGGAAAGAATTATTTGAGTTTCCATTATTTCTTATGGGGAAATTTGATTTGATATAAAAGTGCTTTGGATTACAAGCATGTTTCTGGAACTAATTATGCTTGCAATCCAAGGTTTTACTGTAATTCCAGTTCCTTAAAGGAGAAGTCCAGGCTGAGCTTTTAAGGCTGGGCTTCTCTTATGGGTCACAGGAGTGCAATTCGTTTTGCACTCCTGTGACCTGTTTCCAGCGGAGAGCAGTCTGAAGTCCGCTCTCCACTGGCGTCACTACAATCAGTCTAGGAAGCGCGTCATCCCGACCTCAGGAGTCTGGATCCACCAGCTGCCTTGAATGATGGCAGTCTCAGCATCTCAGCGAGCCACTGAGATGGCCGCTCCCTGCCCCTCCACAGCTCACAGCTTTTGACTGCCAAGAACTTGGTGACGTAAAAGACTACGATGAGCCGAGAAAATTAAGTTCTATGCTTCTGAGCATGCGTCAATTTGTTTCCGAGCATGCGTCAGAATTTTGCGCGTCGGAATTTGTACACACGATAGGAAATTTATGTAGCACTACCCTCGGAGGAGCTGATGGTTTGTTTTGGGTGACACATGTACCTCGTGGCTCTCCGAATTTCTAGGGGTGTATGATGCATATAGCAGTAGTAATGGAATGTCTGCAAAAGGTGTCTTTTCTGTGCTCTTTATTACCCAGCCGGGTAAAAACAATAAACTTGTGGTGAAAGGATAGAGTTAAAGGAAAGAAGGAGTACAGCAGATTCAGGCGTAGTATTTGAATATAGTCCTGCTCCCACATGTGTCACTTTCTGCGCCACTCCTGCCTGAGTGGGTTTAGCGTACCCAGCCAAGCCTCTCTCACTGACCTGGTAGTATCACTCAAACCTTTTTAAGAACAAAGTCTCTGCCACAGACCCTTCTGAAATGGACTTGAATTTGAGGAAAAGTCTCTGCCACAGACCCTCCTGGAATGGACTTCAGGGAGAACCTCTGCAACAGGCCCTCACTGATTGCAATTATGGAGACAATACTCCTTGAAAGATTTATGCCTGGATCTCCTTCTTCTAGTCGCCCAGGTACCGACTGACAGGTGATCAATCCTTCAGTGTCTGGCTACCTTGATCCTTGGTGGTTTGTCTAAATCCTTTTGGATTGTCAGCCTCTCATTGGCTCTCCTCAGCTGGACTCCCCACCGAACAGCTATACCGCTTGGGATCTTCAAGAATGGGAACCCAGTCGATCACTGGGTCCCTGCCGCTGCTCAAATGCTCCGGACCAATATGGCCCCGGAATCAGGAACACCGCATGGCACACACGCCACAGCAAGGTAGGCCATAAAGCCGCGGCGCCGTTATGTGGTTACCCTAAAGGTTGGTGCCACACTGGAAGAAGACCCAGACTCAATGGCGTCTGTCCCACAAATAACTCCTCCCAGCATGCCCAGCGAGGAAACTACTTCCTGATTGGCTGCTGGAAAAGAACACCCAAGCCTCGACTCCACTGCTGCCACCCATCATCCTGGGGTGGAACAACATCCCAGCAACAACAGGATGGGCACACAGCACAGCCAAGCTGAAACAGAGACCCCATTTTGGACATTGTAATTTTGATCAGAGTCTACTAGCAGTTTTTCTGTTGGAAAAAATCTGATGGAGCATACACACTGTCGGGATTCCTGACCAAAAGCTTTCATCAGACTTTTTTTTCTATCGGGAAAACCTATCGTGTGTATGGGGCATCAGAGAGATCCAGTACTGGTGGTAGCTCTTGGCCCCGGAAGCATCTCCATATATTATTCAAGCAAATAGAATTCAGGAAGTACGTTTATGAAAAGATGCAGGTCACAGAAACATAAACAATGCTTAAAGCTTCCTGATTGCATAGTTACTGTAACGGGATGGCCCGTGACAGACTGAGATATTCCTATGTCTAGGGTCACCTTATGTCCACTAGGGCCATAGGGTGACAAAGAATCATAATTCATTCATTACAGAAGATGGGACATTAATAATAATTCATGTTTGCAGGATGTCTTCAAATATCAAAAGCTGTTGGCTATTCAATCTGGGCACACATGCTTTTGAAAGGTGTTAATTCAGGTCAACCAGACAGTGAGTCATACCTTTGTATAATAGGCTATTGAAATATCTTAAGGTGTTGGCTATTCACTGTAAGGACATTCTGTTGAAGGTGTTGATTGCACCCACTCTCACAAGACTCTGCCATTGTGTGATAAAGCTGTCTAGATAACTTATTCAACTAGATGTCTGTGTATTATTCAAGGTTAATTGAACACTATTGAAGATGCGGTGCCGACAAGTCTACATGGTTAGCTTACCTGAATGCCTTTTAGAGTGTGATTGAAGCCCCCCATGGTGTGAAGGGGGGTGGAGACTACATTGTCCTGTGACTAACTGCATTATGCTTGAAACTGTATAAGAAGCTGAGAAAATACCAATAAATTGTCATATCTTTGAAGCAAGTGCAGAGTTTGAGTCTCGTCTTGTTTATGGGAATGGATATGGATCGTGTATGCAGTATGGTCACAGTGTGTCAGATAAGCTTGTCGTGGTTGGATGGAAGGTCATAAGCGGTGGTGACCGTTACAGTTACCATGAAATGCATTTATGCTGCAGGTCTGCCAACACTGACGTCAGTAACGGTATCCTGGTTTTTACATTCAGTGCTATGGAATTCACGCCGCATCTTGGAAAACGGTGAGCGTACACTGAGCTTTACATGCTGGTGCTGACTTATAGCACCTCCGAATGTAAGTGTACATTTTTTATGTTTCTGTGATCTGCATCTTTTAATAAACTTACTGCACGATGATATTTTAATATGCTTTTCCCAAGTTCTATTTGCTTAAATAAAATACAGAGACGCTTCCGTAAAAAAGCTACCACCAGTATTGGATCTCTCTAAGACCCCTTTTACACTGAGGAGTTTTTCAGGCGGTACATTGCTAAAAATAGCGCTGCTATACCGCCTGAAAAACACCTGCACTGCATACTCAATGTGAAAGCCCGAGGGCTTTCACACTGAGGCGATGCGCTGGTGGGAGAGAAAAAAATCTCCTGCCAGCAGCATCTTTGGAGCGGTGAGAGGAGCGGCGTGTATACCGCTCCTTCACCGCTCCTTCCCATTTAAAACAAAGGAAAACCGGGGCAATACCGCCCGCAATGCGCCTCTGCAGGCGGTATTAATTAACCCTTTATCGACCGCTAGCGGGGGTTAATGCCGCACCGCTAACGGCTGAATCCGGCGGCAAATCCGACGATATATCGCTGCTATTTTTTGCGGCGCTATACCGTCACCGCGGCTCCCGCCCCAGTGTGAAAGGGGCCTTAGGGTTGTTTATTAAGGAGCTTGAATTACTATAAAGCGTATATAGTACAGACGGTTGGTAAGTGTGCATTTTTCACACACTGTTTGCGATGGAGCACGGTTTAGAGAAAACAAATCAAGACACCTATCTTTCAGTCATAGTGATTGGATTGTTCTGTGAAGAGTGTGGAAATTTTTATGGAACTTTTATTTCTTTGGACTGTTTTATTTATGCTGATTACCACATTATATGATATATCATTTTGTCTTTTGAGTTAGCGTCATACCTTTCATTTTTCTGTTTTAGTTTGCAGGGTTGTCCTTTCCACCTTTATAGTGAGCAGCTGCACTCACACTTTTGCACATCTCTGTTTAACTGGCGCCACTACTTATCACTTGTTTTAGCGTAAAAACAATGGCTGGTGTTTCTCTTTAAGTCTTTTGCCTGCCACAATAGTTGTTTTATGGATCTTAGCATCTTAGGGCTGGACTCAAAGCAGTGATAAACAATACACAATAATGCAACCATGTATCCAGTAATACATTTTAGATGCACTTTTAAGGTAAGCAGTGTAAAAGGTAAGCAGTGCAAAATGTGCTGATCAGTTCTGCTGTAGTGCAAGGCGACTGCTAATAGGAAATAAAGGTTAGAGGAAAGGGAGCTAAGGCAGGACATAGACGTGGCGGTTTGAATCTCAGCCAAGATTCAAACCATGTAGGGGCAGGCTGAATGTACCAAGTTGATTGATCGATCAACTTGAGTATAACCAGCATGCTGGGATTTACCTGCAATTATTGCTAGGGGCTCCTGAAGCTGCAAGCAATAATCACGTGTTGCTGGATAGAAAGTAGCTTGAATCCCCCATCCCAGCTGAGGAGGCTTCCCTTGACCTCAGCCCCCCCTTAGCCAGGAAAAGACAATCGCCCAGCAGGAGGAAGTCCCGCATCAACACTGTCTGTGTTGATGGGGGAATCAAGCTAATTTATTTTCTGCAACCCAGGGAAGAAATTCACCCTGTGTATGGCCAGTCTTTGTGACAGAGAGATGACCTCATCTGTCTTCTGTTGCTTCTTTTACTGCCCAGTCATAGGGTGGGGGTGGGAAGGGCAAAGTGTTACTGGAATGCAGCTGAGAAAACATAGGTTCACTGGCCTGCCAGACGAAAAGGTGCTGTGTGGCAGGGCTGTGATTTTTTTTTACAGAAATACCTTTTTGCCAATAAAAGTATAGTTATGTTCTTGAGATATAATATAGTTATGTTCTTGAGATAAAAAGAACGTATGTGTGTGAACTGTATGTGTACTCAAGTGTGTCAGTGCCTGTGATCTTTGTGTGTTGAACTGCAGAAGGATGTTTTGTCTACAGAAAAATATATTTTTTCACCTCTCCATCTTGTGAAGGCTGACTTTAATTACATCTGAGTCTAGTTATTTCTACCCTGGCATGTTGCAAAGAATGTGTAATGTAACGAGTAACTGATCCATATAAATACTTGTGTGCGTGCATGCACGTGTGTCTTCACGAGTGTGTAGTTATAGCTATACACACAGTACCCTAGAACTTTATCTATCATCTGAATCAAATAATATTACATATACCAATATGTGTATACCTAATGAAATGTCCTTCCCTATGTTAATGTCCTAATCAATAAATATTACAGTATAAAGATTACATTCTTAATTTACAGATAAAAGTGTGTATAAGGGCGCTTTGAGTAACAGACCAAGCATATATCAGTCTATGTAAAAATAGAAGAGGGTCTATTCATATAGTCACTAAGGCCTTCAATAGTGCTTTTTAATGCACATGAAATAAATTGACAACAATGTACTGTATGTAAGCCCTGGTAAGTAGCTAATTGGTCACGGCCCGGGTAAACCTATGAAACTGGCATCTCTTGGAAGGTACAAAGATCAAATGCTGCTGGATGACCAGTGGGCAAATCTCCAGGATCATGTGGACAAACAAAAACTGTGCAAAGAGATCATAGTTCAGTAAATACTGTATATATAATTTATTAATTAATTTAAAAAATGTATAAATACACTTACAAACATGAGGAAGGAGAGAGCACGTAGTGGGGTGTACTGGCAACTGATGTGACCATAGGTCTGCTCCGAAGCTCAGGAGCGCTAGTGAAGCCCAGCTGGATGGGACAGAAGCTCCAGCTCTGGGACAGCTCCGCTGACTCCACTTCCAAGGGGCAAAAGATGCAGTTTGAGAGGACGGAGATACAGGTAGGGAGAGACACACGTTTTTTGGGGGAATTCCCCTTTCATCAGTCTCACGTGGAATTACCCATGACCTGAATTTAAAGCCAAATGTGCAGAGACTCCCAAACAATTGACCCTTTCAGAGAGAGCTGAACAGCGGCCATAGAGTCTATTATGCCAACAATAAATGTTTAAACCCTTCCCAATGGTGTAATTGAGATATAATATCCAACTTAGCACAACTGGGGGCATGGAAACGTGAAACAAAATTCATAAATAAATAGAATAAAATAAAATACAATTCATGAGCTTTTATGCATCTAGGTTTGTTTTTATGATTCAGAGATTCTGATGGATCCATTTACATCCAACCCAAACACAATAATTAGGAATCATCGTATTTTACTTTTATACCTTCCTGTATTTATTGCAATATGTTTTGTAATGCAAAAAAGAATTGGCTGATTATCCAAAGGTCAAAGACTACCATGCCACTCTCATCCGAATAAAACAAATGTATCCAAACAAATAGGTAATCATTTGTTATGGTATTAAGTTGAATTAATTTCCCCATTCCCAACTGACTTTGTTTGTTGGGCTTCATATATGCAAATTAAATAAATGGTTTCTCAAGTTCAACCACTATAAAAAAATATTAATATTAATGATATGCTCACTAGAATAAAAAATAATGCATCTGAATCAATTTGTTATGTTGTTACATTATTTTGGATGCTTTCAACATTACCAAAAGGCCCAAACTATTGCATCATATCATTCCGAATTAAACAAATGAACACGAGTGAATTTGTTGTTTTCTTTATAATTAATTTTCTCTCAATATTTTTTTATTGAATTTTATAAAATGTACATAACCATAGCGGTACAGTGTTTTACATTAGAATAGTAAATCCATAATACAAAAAGTATCTAACAACATTTTTTCATAGCAATAGTCGTCTGCAAATGAGGATATGCAGCATATTCCCACTCGTGTAAAGGAAGGAGTACGCCCTGTATCTCCAGACACCCCAATCAGGCACTAATAGGGATGAGCTTCGAGTTTGAGTCAAACTCATGTTCGACTCGAACATTGCCTGTTCGCCTGTTTGGTGAACAGTGAACAGTTTGGGGTGTTCGCGGCAAATTCGAAAAGCTGTGGAACACCCTGTAAAAGTCTATGGGAGAAATTGAAAGTGATAATTTTAAAGGCTTATATGCAAGTTTTTGTCATAAAAAGTGTTTTGGGACCTGGGTCCTGCCCCAGGGGACATGTATCAATGTTCAGTTTTTTTTTTCAGCCCTTGTTTCCCATCCTTAGAACTGTCCCTGCACAAAGTGTCATTTCTGAAGGAAAAAAAGTAATTTAACCACTTAGTAACCGCCCTATAGACAAAATACGTCCATAAGTCGGTTCCCTTACTCTAACCGGACGTCCATAGACGTCCTCCCGTAAAGTAAGACCCACGGGACCCACAGCAACAAGGATCGCGTTAAGAAGTCAATGGAAGTGGCTCCTTACCACGTGATCGCGCCGTCCAATGATGGCACGATCACATGTAAACAAACCGGCGTCATTTGATGACGCCGGTTCCTCCCTCCTCTCTCTGTACCGATCGGTACAGTGTGAGAGGAGAGCGCGGGTGTCAGCAGCGCTGTGGCTGGATCTGTGACTTTTGCAATCACAGATCCAGCCATCCCTGCTCAGCCATCCCTGCATTAACCCCTGCAACACTCCTCCTTCCCTGCACAATACTTTGCAATACCCCCTACAATACCCCCTGCGCAATACTCTGCAATACCCCCTGCGCAATACTCTGCAATACCCCCTGCAATACCCCCTGCGCAATACTCTGCAATACCCCCACGCAATACTCTGCAATACCCCCTGCGCAATACTCTGCAATACCCCCTGCGCAATACTCTGCAATACCCCCTGCGCAATACTTTGCAATACCCCCGCGCAATACTCTGCAATACCCCCTGTGCAATACTCTGCAGTACCCTTGCGCAATACCCTGCAGTACCCTCTGCGCAGTACTCTGCACAATACTCTGCAATACCCCCACGCAATACTCTGCAATACACCCGCGCAATACTCTGCAATACCCCCGCGCAATACTCTGCAATACCCCCCGCGCAATACTCTGCAATACCCCCTGCACAATACTCTGCAATACCCCCACACAATACTCTGAAATACCCCCCGCACAATACTTTGCAATACCCCGGCCAATACCCTTCAATACCCAGAAAATACTCTGGGGAAAATAATGCGTTTTAACCACTTCCCGCCCACGTCATATGACGTCCTTGACTTTGTGCAGGGATATCTGAATGATGCCTGCAGCTACAGGCATCATTCAGATATAATTTTTTTCAGCCGGCGATTCCCTACACCATAAGAATGATCATGGCGGCTGTTCCGCTTCTTGATCGTTCTTACGGGAGGCAAAAGGGGACGTCCCCACTCCCTTCGCCCTCCGGTGCTTCTTCCGACTCACCGCTACGATCAAAGCCAGGATTGTTTTTTTTTTCCAGGCTTCCCAGCCTAGAGGTGAGATGTGGGGTCTTATTGACCCCATATCTCACTGTAAAGAGGACCTGTCATGCTATATTCCTATTACAAGGGATGTTTACATTCCTTGTTATAGGAATAAAAGTAATCAAAATGTTTATTTTTGGGGAAAAACGTGTCAAACTAAAATAAATACAGTAAAATAAACAATAAAAAAAAAAACATTTTTAAAGCGCCCCTGTTCCCGCGTGCTCGTATACAGAAGTGAACATGCACGTAAGTCCCGCCCACATATTAAAACGGTGTTCAAACCACACATGTGAGGTATCGCTGCTAACGTTAGAGTGAGAGCAATCATTTTGGCCCTAGACCTCTTCTCCAACTAAAAAGATGTAACCAGTAAAAAATTTTAAAGCGTCACCTATGGGGATTTTTAAGTAGCGAAGTTTGGCACCATTCCACAAGCGTGTGCAATATTGAAGGGTGACATGTTGGGTATCTATTTACTCGGCGTAACTTCATCTTTCATATTATGCAAAAACATTGGGCTAACTTTAATGTTTTTAAAAAAAAAAAAAGCACAAAACTGTTTTATTTCCAAAAAAATGCATTAAAAAAATTCAAATACCATGCGCGATAAAACGTTGCAACGACCGCCATTGTATTCTCTAGGGTCTTTGCTAAAAAAGCATATATAATGTTTTGGGGTTCTATGTAATTTCCTAGCAAATAAATGATGATTTTTCCATGTAGGAGAGAAATGTCAGAATTGGTCTGGGTGTTCCAGAACGCCTGATGGTGCTCCCTGAATGTTGGGCCTCTGTATGTGGCCAAGCTGTGTAAAAGTCTCACACATATGGTATCGCCATACTCGGGAGGAATAGCAGAATGTGTTTTGGTGTGTAATTTGTGGTATGCATATGCTGTGTGTGAGAAATAACCTGCTAATATGAAACTTTTGTGGAAAAAAAATACAAATAAAAAAAAACTTGATTTTTCAAAGAATTGTGGGAAAAAATGACAACTTCAAAAAACTCACAATGCCTCTTTCTAAATACCTTGGAATGTCTTCTTTCCAAACAGGGGTCATTTGGGGGGTATTTGTACTTTTCTGGCATGTTAGGGTCTCAAGAAATGAAAGAGGCTGTCAGTACATCAGGTGTGATCAAATTAATACATTTTCAGTAATTGGTACCATAACTTGTAGACCTTATAACTTTCACCCAGACTAAATAATATCTATTTTTTTGTTTTGTTACCAAAGATATGTAGCAGTATACATTTTAGGCCAAATGTATGAAGAAAAATTACTTTTTTGCAAAATGTTATAATAAAAATTAAGAAAAATTCATTTTTTTACAAAATTTTCGTTCTTTTTTCATTTATAGCGAAAAAAATAAAAACCGCAGAGGTGATAAAATACCACCAAAAGAAAGCTCTATTTGTGGGAAAAAAAATTTGGTTACAGTGTTGTATGACTGAGTTATTGTCATTCAAAATGTGAGAGCACTGAAAGCTGAAAATTGGTCTGGTTATTAAGGGTGTTTAAGTGCCCAGTGGTCAAGTGGTTAAAACCACTCGCGGCTATAATGAACTGTCGGCTCCCGGCAATACAGAGAACAGTCATTCATAAAAATAATAAAAAAATGACGTTTGGTTCCCCCCAAATATCCATTCCAGACCCTTTAGGTCTGGTATGGATTTTAAGGGGAACTCCACCCCAAATGTAGAAAAAAAATGGCGTGAAGTTTCCCCCAAAAATCCACACCAGACTCTTTATCCAAGCACCCAACCTGGCAGGAGACTGGAAAAGAGGGGGGCACGGAGAACGCCCTCCCTCCTGAACCGCACCAGGCCACATGCCCACATTGGGAGGATGCTTTGGGGGTCTGTGACCCCTTAAAGCACCATGTCCCCATGTTGATGGGGACAAGGACCTCATCCCCACAACCCTTGCCCGGTGGTTGTGGGGGTCTGTGGGCGGGGGGCTTATCAGAATCTGGAAGACCCCTTTAACAAAGGGGACCCCCAGATCCTGCCCCCCCCATGTGAATTGTTAATAGGGTACAAGATATGGGGCGGTAGTTGGCTACTAAACTGGGGTCCTTGCCTGGTTTGGGAATTACTGTGATGAAGGGATTTATCGAAATGGGATCCTTTATGTATCTGATTAAAGAAACGGACTTGATATGGGGCTAAGAGAGAGGTAAAATGTTTATAATATGGGACCGAGAGGTTTCTAATGTGTTTTCTTGGGGTACTTGTCCATTCCTATATAGTTTCTTGTAAAAGTCGTGGAAAGCTTACATGACCTTATGGGGGTTTTGGGAAAGGGTGTTACTTCCTATTTTGATCTTAGGTAAGGTGTGCGTCTTTCGTTTAGGAGTCAATCTGGCTGCCAATATGGACTTAGCTTTGTCCCCTTAAAGATAGAAGCGAGCACCACTCCATTGTAAGCTTTTCTCTGCAATAAGAGGTGAAAATAAAGAAGTGGTCAATTCTGGTGAAAGAATTGTGGGGGTTTGAATGGTAAGTGTAGTCTTCTATGGTTGGGTTAGCTTCCCTCCAGATATCCACTAATCCTTGTCTGTAGATCTGTTTAGCTACCTTAACGCTCTGCCTGGTAGGATGAATAAGTCCCTTATGCAAGGGGAGCGATTTATCTAGTCCCGTGTCAAAGGCTAGGTTGGCCTCCCTCCCGTATACAATGGTATCTTCAGTCAGTGGGTTTAAGGTGCAAAATAGGGAAACAAAAAATTGGGATTGGCCCCTGTTTGGTGCATAATATGACACCAATGAGTAGAGCTGGTTATCAATAAGACCTTTTACGAGTATGAATCTCCCCTCAGGGTCCTTGAATTCAGAGATGAAGGAGAACTGACAGCTGTAGGAGAAAAATATAGCTACCCCCCATAGTTTTCATGTCCGCACTGGCAAGATGGAATTTATGTAATTTGGGATGTATTTAGGAGGGGTTATGAGTGCAAGGTAAGGTGTGTTTCTTGGAGAAAGAGTATATACTCTTCTTGGCTATGATAATATTGAAAGTTTTCCTGCATTTAACTGGCAAGTTCATATCCTGGACATTGTGTGTAGCAATGCACAGGGAAGGGTGCAGTGTGGTAGGGTCAGCCATGGACCAGCAGGGGAGAGAACGCCAGTCACTTACCTCCAAGCCAACTTCGGATGCGGAAGACAGTATTGTCTTAATTTCATTGTTGTTAAGGAGTCTGGAGGAGTGCGAGCTCAACCAAGTCACTAGGAGAGAAGAAAAAATAAAGGAACATGGAGAAAACTCCAGAGAAGCAGTGGTGAAAATCCACTCTTCTCTCCGGTCACAGCGCCCCCCCCCCCTTATTAAACTAGTGAGGGCAACAGCTCAGCACAGTACCCTGCCTTTAGACGTCCTGCCACATTGCATAGGCGTGAGTAACTGTATGC
This sequence comes from Rana kukunoris, assembly GCA_029574335.1. Classification (NCBI taxonomy): domain Eukaryota; kingdom Metazoa; phylum Chordata; class Amphibia; order Anura; family Ranidae; genus Rana; species Rana kukunoris. The sequence goes on along the minus strand of CM056054.1, from coordinate 144,256,476 downwards.
ATCTCAGGATGACTTATTTGGGTCATGGCCTCATAGAGACGGTTGCCAATATGTCTTCTTCCCTACAGAAGAATAATATGCACCTGGCTATAGAGAGGAGACAATAAGGTAAATTGTGAGGTTAACAGTCAGAAGGCAAGAGATTAACGCAGAGATTTCAGGGGCTAGATCCGATCAAGAAGGTAAGGTGAGGTAACCTCAAGATTTATAATTCTAGCTCGTGTAAGTCGCCCATCCTTAGCTCTTTCAAGTTTAGGTTTTTGCCACTGTGAAGCAAGTGGGCTTACCGGGGGCGGTCTCTTGGAGGAGATGGATGAGGAGGTTTTCATCGGGGACAGAGGGTCCCTGGATATTATGCCCAGCTTCTGCAGTAAATCCTCTCCTTCAGGAAATATGAAGAATCTGTATGGCCTGTTATTGACCTCAAATTTCAGGCTAAAGGGAAACAGCCACCAGTATTTAATGTTCTGCTGAGTCAGAGCCGTTAGCAGGGGTATGAGAGTCCATCTCCATTGGATTGTGGAGAGAAAAATGTCGGAGAAAAGCTGGTATCGGGTGCAATGGTGATCTGGTCCTTTTCATAACATCTTTTTTCACAGCATAGTAGTGTGGTTTAAGGAGAATGTCACGGGGAGTCCATCCGATCATGGGGGCCGTAAGACCCTGTGGGCTAGGTCAAGTTCAGCTCTGTGGGGGTGAATATCAGGGATAAGTCCTTTAATGAGAGAATTAACTGCAGCAGGAATATCCGTGATTGATTCGGGTAAACCCCTGATTCTAAAATGATATTTTTCTCGAGATTATCAATTTTAGCCATGGTGGCATCCAATTGATTCTGAACATCCTGTATATCTGTGTTTTGGTTAGTGCGGGCTATGGTAGCATCCATGTTGTCACCCATGTCTGCAATGCGTGAGCCCAGGGATTGGAGATCCATTTTGATGTCAGCGGTTATTTTGCCTGCGTTCTGGGCCAGTCTCCTATCCAGCATTTCTGCAAATTTGGCAATCATGAGCGCCATGTAATGGGACTGTGAGGGGATCTGTCCTGCGCCAAGAAGGGGGTTCCCAGGCCATGGTAAGGTGGCAGCCATGGGGGACATAAGGAGATCATCTAGAGTCTGGTTGATGAGAGACTCAGTGGAGGCTGGCGAGGTAGGGTCTTTGTGTGGTGAGATGCTGGTGGATGCTGCACATACCTCTCCCCGCTGTGTGTCCCGCCAGGCTAAGTGAGCAGAGAGCCCTGGCTGTGTAGCTTTGTGTGGTGGCCACTCCGCCGCCATCTTGGATTTCTCAAGCACCTCTGTCTATATGAGGTATCGGGTCTCCTGGATGTTCCCAAGGACTTAGAAATTAGCCCAAGGCTATACCTGCCTAACGACCCCTATCATGGGTTGTATACTGCCGCTGTCTTAGGCTATGGGGAGCGCCATATGTCCACAGCGGGACGGAGCTCTGAGACTAAGCGTCCTTCATTCAGAGCTCCGCATGCGTCTTTTTTTCATTATAATTTATTTCAGATTTGTTGAAATTCGTTACTATTGTGATTTGAAGATTTCATTAGAATTTCGATTTGTAATTAAATGAATCGCACATATCTAATACCCTATCCTGGTATTATACAGTAAGGGGGAAAAGTATTTGATCCCCTGCTGATTTTGTACGTTCATCTACTGACAAAGAAATGATCAGTCTATAATTTTAATGGTAGGTTTATTTTAACAGTGAGAGACAGAATAACAACAACAAATCCATAAAAACGCATTTAAAAAAAAGTTATAGATTGATTTGCATTTTAATGAGTGAAATAAGAATTTCATCCCCTATCAGTCAGCAATATTTCTGTCTCCCAGGTGTCTTCTATACAGGTAATGGGCTGAGATTAGGAGCACTCTCTTAAAGGGAGTGCTCCTAATTTCAGCGTGTTACCTGTATAAAAGACACCTGTCCACAGAAGCAATAAATCAGATTACAAGCTCTCCACCATGGCCAAGACCAAAGAGCGGAGCAAGGATGTCAGGAAAAAGATTGTAGACCTACACAAGGCTGGAATGGGCTACAAGACCATTGCCAAGCAGCTTGGTGAGAGACAACAGCAGGGGATCAAATACTTTTCCCCTCCTTACTGTATTTATTTTTCTCTAAAGACTTTTAGGGCTTATTACTGTGGGGTTCATGAAATCTCTGGACTGTGTTGGTTCTGGTCAGTCTGGACAGTCCGGACAAAAAGATACTCTGGACCGAAGACAACTCCTTCACTGAATGTGTTTCAGCAGCAGGTTAATAATAGAAACACATTTACACTTGCAGTGTTACAGCTTTAGTAAAATGTAACTTTATGTTTTTTCAAAGCTTAAAGGGGTTGTAAAGGTAAAAAAGCCCTCAAGTCCAATCTACGTTTTTAAAATACTACACTATGGATATACAATTTTTTTCTTGTATGAGAATTTTGGAGGAGATTAAGGAGGATATTTATTAACACAGTGGGAGAACACTGTTTATTTTCTATAGAAAAGAGTGATTAGAGAGTTCTAGCAAGGATTATACTTACCAGAAGCATCATTAGACTCGTTGAAGTCTTTTTTTAGGTCAGAAGCTGGGGCACACTTTTGGTGGATTTTGGATGATGGAAGCAAGTGTGGCTACACGTTAGGATTTGCTGCATTTCCTGCACTATATGTCTGCCCTTTTATTTATTGCCGTTTTCCAAGATTTTTGGATTTGATATCTGCCCCTGCACTTTTTTGCACATCATTATTTCTTTTTATTGATTGGACTATTTTTATGAACTTGGAATTATTTTAGGGCTCTTAAAATGTTTGTGTTCGATTAATCGACTAATTTCAATTATATTGCACATACAGATCCGACTACTACAATCACCCGTCACTAGTTAGTTTCCACATTTCATGACTTAACTTCACAGTTCACACAAATATATTTTAAATTCAAACTGTAGCACTGACGTAAGTAATTTTTTCTTATTAAACTTTAAGAAATGCATAGAAAGTTAGTTTAACTTTAATTATAAAACGTGAACAAGTGAGAAAGTGCGCTTAGGAAGAAATGTATTAAGGACTGCAGCCCCCCAGAAAAAGATACCTCACGAGTGAAGTACCTGAATAAATGGTATGTGTGAAAGGGGTAGTGGCGCTGTCCCACACCCTATAGGTCAAAAGGGTATAAGTGTCAGTGTATTGACTAGTGAGATAGGTACTGCAAATTATAAATATACAATAGAGTGCAACAATATTATAACAACATTGAATAAATGGTATGTGTGAAAGGGGTAGTGGCGCTGTCCCACACCCTATAGGTCAAAAGGGTATAAGTGTCAGTGTATTGACTAGTGAGATAGGTACTCCAAATTATAAATATACAATAGAGTGCAACAATATTATAACAACATTGAATAAATGGTATGTGTGAAAGGGGTAGTGGCGCTGTCCCACACCCTGGTATACATTCTTCAATAACTGTGAGAATGATTTCCTACACCACATTATAAGGGTGTGGGACAGCGCCACTACCCCTTTCACACATACCATTTATTCAATGTTGTTATAATATTGTTGCACTCTATTGTATATTTATAATTTGGAGTACCTATCTCACTAGTCAATACACTGACACTTTACCCTTTTGACCTATAGGGTGTGGGACAGCGCCACTACCCCTTTCACACATACTATTTATTCAATGTTGTTATAATATTGTTGCACTCTATTGTATATTTATAATTTGGAGTACCTATCTCACTAGTCAATACACTGACACTTATACCCTTTTAATTATAAAACGTATCTAGTATATTGACTGTCAGTCACTTTATAGTAGGCAAGTAGCCAGTCACACAGACATACCAGAGTGTTAACATTTTCTGGAAGCAGACATGATCACATTTTATTGACAATACAGGTATACCCTGAAGAACTGAACAGTCTTTCGCACAAAACAGATGTTGCCGATACACAAAGAATTGTCTGCACAAAACTGCTTAGGACAGGAAAACAATGGTTATTTTTGCCCCCTTCCCCTGATCGAGCCTGATGCATCCTCCTGCTACACAGATGCAAAGGTACTTCAATCCAATGGATGCAGTTTGCTCGCATCCAGCAGGGTAAGTCTCACTGTCCAGACTGTCCAGTGATGTCAAGAATTTTGATCGATTAAAAGAATTTAAGATTAATTTAAGAATTCATCTTTAATTTTCCCAGCCCTAAATTATTTATTTTTATTGCGATTTGTTTTTGTACATGCACTTAATATTCATCATCACTTATTTGCTTTTACGATTATGTAGCGATACCCCCAGAGGAGCTGCTGGATTTTTGGGTGGCACATTACCTCATGGCTCCTCCGAATTCCTAGGGTTGAATGATGCATAATGCATATAGTAGAGATAAATGAATATCCACGACAGGTGCTCTTTGCTGTGCTCTTTATTACCCAGCCGGTTAAAAACAGTAAACTTGTGGTGAGGAAAGAAAAGTTGAAGAAGAATGTAAAATAGCAGATTCAGGCGTGATGATAGGGAAACAGTCCTGCTCCCAAGCGTAACACTTCTCTGCGCCACTCCACTCTGCCAGGTAGGCCATAACGCTGGGGGGCCGTGATGTGGTCACCCTAAAGGTGGGTGCCACACTGGACGAAGAAGACCCAGAACCAATGGTGTTTGCCTCATAAATACCCCTCCCCAGCATGCACAGCGAGGTCAAACCCTCCTGATTGGCTGCTGGGAAAGAGCACCCAAACCTCGACTCCACTGCTGCCACCTGCAGCACCGGGACTGGAAGAACACCCCAGTACAGCAGAATAAGCCCACAGCACAGCCAAGCTGAGACAGAGACCCTGTTTTGCACTTAACAATCTGGATCAGAGTCGCACTACACTTTGATCTACCCTTAAATTTAACTAGCACTGGTAGCATAAAGAACACAGGTGCTACAATTCTATTTATTGTTGTGAGTTGCGTTACATTTACTTTTACAACATTTTTATTTTGTGGGAACACATATTTAATGTTGGTTTCCACTGTTTTTGCTCTTTTAATGCTGTGGTTTGCGGCATTTCTCCTTAACAAGACTTGTTATAGGCTTATCTGTAGGTAAAAATCAAAGAAGTGACTTTACTGCCATGGCAGAATGGCACGGCTGGGCGAAGCATGGTTACCTTATGTCGATTCGCCTTTTGGCCACTAAGGGCTTGCACGTGGTGCCGGAGGCAAGCCCACGTCCACGGCTTATCTCTGGACCCGATGCGAGTGGCCGGCAGGCACAATGACCGCCGGGCACCCGTGAACACCCGTGAACGCTCATAAACACACAGATCCCTGTTCTTTCATGGGAGAGGAGAATAATTGTGTGTTCATACAATGTATGAACACCGATCTCTCTCTTTCCCTAGTTAGTCACATCCCCCTACAGTTAGAACACAGTAAGGGAACACAGTTAACCCCTTGATCACCCCCCTAGTGTTAACCCCTTACCTGCCAGTGACATTTATACAGTAATCAGTGCATTTTTATAGCACTAATCGCTGTATAATGATCCCAAAAATGTGTCAAATGTGTCCGATGTGTCCTCCGCAAAACCACAGTCCCGATAAAAATCGCAGATCGCTGCCATTACTAGTAAAAAAAATATAATAAAAATGCCATAAATCTATCCCCTATTTTGTAGACGCTAAAACTTTTGCGCCAATCAATCAATATATTACTAAAAATATGTAGAAGAATACATATCGGCCCAAACTGAGGAATAAATTTGCTTTTTTTTTTTTAAATTGAATACCGTATTTATCGGGGTATACCAGGCGCGGCGTATAGCGCGCACCCCAATTTAAGCCAGGCAGTTTTAGAAAAAAAAAAGGTAGTTTAACCACTTCCCGACCGCCGCATGTACACATACGTCCACAGAATGGCACGTACAGGCAGATGGGACCCCCCGCTACATGCGGCGGTCGGAAACCCATGGGGAGCGATCCGGGACGAGGGCGCGGCTATTCGTTTCTAGCCGCCCCCTTGCGATCGCTCCCCAGAGTTGAAGAACGGGGAGAGCCGTATGTAAACACGGCTTCCCTGTGCTTCACTGTGGCGGCTGCATCGATCGAGTGATCCCTTTTATAGGGAGACTCGATCGATGACGTCAGACCTACAGCCACACCCCCCTACAATTGTAAACACACACTATGTGAACCCTAAATCCTACAGCGTCCCCTGTGGTTAACTCCCAAACTGCAACTATCATTTTCACAATAAACAATGGAATTTAAATGCATTTTTTGCTGTGAAAATGACAATAGTCCCAAAAATGTGTCAAAATTGTCCGAACTGTCCGCCATAATGTCGCAGTCACGAAAACTAGTAGAAAAAAAAAAAATAATAAAAATGCAATAAAACTATCCCCTATTATGTAAATGCTATCAATTTTGCGCAAGCCAAACCATAAACGCTTATTGCGATTTTTTTTTACCAAAAATAGGTAGAAGAATATGTATCGGCCTAAACTGAGGAAAAAAAAAAAATTATATATGTTTTTGGGGGATATTTATTATAGCAAAAAGTAAAAAATATTGAATTTTTTTCAAAATTGTCGCTCTATTTTTGTTTATAGCGCAAAAAAAAAAAAGCAGAGGTGATCAAATACCACCAAAAGAAAGCTCTATTTGTGGGGAAAAAAAGAACGCCAATTTTGTTTGGGAGCCACGTCATAAGACCACGCAATTGTCTGTTAAAGCAACGCAGTGCCGAATTGTAAAAACGCCTTTGGGCATTTAGCAGCATATTGGTCCGGGGCTTAAGTGGTTAAGAAAAAAAAAAACGTACCTTTTGGATGCTCATCCGGCGTCCATCTGCGGTCTTGCGTGGGGTCTGTACAGCCTTCTGGGTGTCCGGGGGTCCATCCGCACCTTGCCCGGGGTCGCAGCGGTGTTTGGATTTGGCGCCTCGCTGTGCAGAGCCGGATTTCCTGTTCCCGTTCGGCTCCTCTCTTCCTGTTTGTTCGGCTCCTCTCGGCTTCTCTTGGCTTCTCTCGTGTGGCTGCAGGCGTAGCCGAGTGTAGCCGATCGTGGCCGAGCGGAGCCTAGCGTGGCCGAGCCTAGACGAGTGCGCAGTACACTCGGCTCGGCTCTAGGCACCGGCGTTGCACACAGACAGCGGGGATCGGCGTATAACACGCACCCACGATTTCCCCCTGATTTTAAGGGGAAAAAAGTGCGCGTTATACGCCGATAAATACAGTGTTTATTATAGCAAAATACAACATAATGATGTTGATTTACTAAAGGCAAATAGACTGTGCACTTTTGAAAGTGCAGTTGCACTCTGCAAGGGCAGTTGCTCCAGAGCTTAGTAAATGATGGAGAGCTCTGCTGACTTCCATCATCCAATCACATGTCAGCAAAAATGTTGTGTTTGCAATTTTCCTTGCACTTGATTGGATAATGGAAGTCAGCAGAGCTCTCCATCATTTACTAAGCTCTGGAGCAACTGCCCTTGCAGAGTGCAACTGCACTTTCAAAAGTGCACAGTCTATTTGCCTTTAGTAAATCAGCCCCATTGTGTTTCTTTCAAAATTGTTGATCTTTTTTTGTTTATAGCACAAAAAATAAAAACCACAGAGATGATCAAATACCACCAAAAGAAAGCTCTATTTGTGGGAAAAAAAGGAAATTTTGTTTGGATACAGCGTCGCGCGACTGCGCAATTGTCAGTTAAAGCAACACAGTGCCGTATCGCAAAAAAATGACCTGGTCATTAAGCGGACAAATCTTCCGGGGCTGAAGTGATTAAGCAGTGGGAAATTTTACTTGCCCTCTTTTACTATTATCTGCATACTGTATAATCTTACCAATTGTCAATAGGATCTAAGGCGACAGTCATTGTCCATTGTCATATTATTTCACATCAATAAAGGCATGAAGGACAGGTCAGGAGACAACTGTAGGTATCATTTGGATAAAGATCTCATTGAATGTAACATTGTTCCATGACTTAACCAGTGAAAGTGTAATTAAGTACAATTACTGTAGATATAACAAAAGAGGCTCTAGTAATTTCTAATAAATGAGTGAGAGTTAAGTCAGCTATACAGAAAATAGAGACAGACATGGTATTATCAACAAGGCAAACAGAAGACAAGCTATACAGGGTTAATATGGTGTAAATGACAGTGCCTTGGAGAGGCAGTCATTAGTTGCTGTGCTAAAAACAGCAAGGAGATCAAGAGAGTAGAGAAATAACTATCATCAAGGTTGTGATGTTATAAAGGCACTTCACATTACAATCAGGATCTTAAAAATATATAACCTTTTAAAAATTAAGGGTTTCAAGAAACCAGGCCACATAAATATGCATGCTTAGGGGAAATCATATCTAATTTACTAGACTTGTGCATTCGTTTTTGTCTAAATGCATTTTCGTCCGAATTTCAGGTATTTTCGTTATCGTTTTAACAAACGATTATGAAAGCACAGAAAACAAAAACCGAAAGATCCGACATAAACTTTATTTTCATTTTTGTTGCAGTCGAATGTGCCTAACCTTAACTCTATTAGTCCAATATTATTTTACATAAAGAGAAAAGATTCGACATTGAGAGAAAAGATTTGACATAGAGAGAAAAGATTCAACATTATAGAGACATGAAGAAGATTCGACATAGAGAGAAAAGATTTGACATAGAGAGAAAGGATTTGACATAGAGAGAAAAGATTCGACATAGAGAGAAAAGATTCGACATAGAGAGAAAAGATTCAACATAGAGAGACATGAAGATTCGATGAAGTAGTTAAAAACATACGATTGTAGAAAGCTGACATTTATGGTGAAATGCTCTGCCCATAGGCTATAGAAGAATTCTAATGTTGGTTGACTAGTAATAATAATTAACAAATATAATTATTATTAGTCATACAACATTAGAATTCTTCTATAGCTTGTAGGCAGAACATTCGACCGAAAATGTACAATTGCGGCATCGTACAGTTTTGTTGCTCCGTCGAATCTTTTTTTTTTTTAAGATTCCGTCTAAACTTCTTAGAACATTCGACAGACACCATAAGCCTTTCATGACAGATTCGACCTCAATTAATTTGGATTTTCGGACGAATGCATTTTTTTAACGGAAAACTAAATAAATAAAAATGAATTTCGGGAGTAACTAAATACTTTTATTTTTCGGACGGAAAAAAAAATCTGAAACAAAATATTTCAGTGTGCACATGTCTATTTTACAATGGTAGTTTGCAAAATGTAATTTGATATAGAAAAAGATCTGCTGGTGAAAAATATATACATTTATTTAAAAACATTGCTGAATGTAATATGAGGGCTGTTATTTATGACAACCTTCTGAAAATGATAGTTGCCTGGCTGTGCTGCCACAACAGCTTATGATTGATGTTTTGTAGACATGTGCATTGTTTTCGTTAGAATGCATTTTCGTCCAAAAATCCGTTTTTTTCGTTATCGTTTTAACAAACGATAACGAAAGTGCAAGAAACGAAAACCGAAAGATCCGACATAAAAAATGCTTTATTTTCGTTTTTGTTGCGGTAAAAATTCGATATAGAGAGATTCGACATTATAGGGAAAAGATTCGACATCATAGAGAAAAGATTCGACATTATAGAGAAAAGATTCGACACTATAGAAATAATAGATTAGACATTACAGAGAATAGATTTCGATTTATGAGAAAATAGATTCGACATTATAGAGAATAGATTCGACATTATTACTACTCATACAACATTTGAATTCTTGTAGGCGGAATATTCGAACGGAAATGTACGATTTGACGTAAAGATTCGACGTTCCCTCAAATATTCTTTTGACCATTCCACCGAAACCAAAAAGATTTGACGTTCCGTCGAATATTCTTTTAACCATTCGACAGAAACCAAGTATTATTGGATTTTCGGACGAAAGCTATTCCCCAACGGAAAACGAAATAAATCAAAACGATTTTCGGGAGTAACTAAATAAATGTATTTTCCAAACGAAAACGAAAAAACGAAACAAAATATTCCAGTCTGCACATGTCTAATGTTTTGCGCATTTGGTGTGTTTCCTGTAGGGATATGGTTCAGGTTCACAGCCAATTCCAAAATGTTGACTCATGCCCCATACACACCTTTGGTTTTCCCGGCGGTAAAAAGTCTGCTGAAAAAACAAGGCTTTCCTGTGCCTCCCCACCCACTGGTAGAATTCAATAGCATTGCAGGAGGAATTCCACCATGACAGTATTGATGGTGAAATCAAGCTATTTTCTTTCCTTGGAATTGTAATATACTTATCTAAAGTAAACTGCTACACTGGATTCTACATCTGTGTCTTTTTTGAAAGTTAAACTGTCTGTGGACACAGTTAACTCATCAAATCTCCATACTGCTCATAAAGACTGGGTCACGTGATCTGTCATGCAATGAATAGATAGTTTTTCAGACTATAACATTACTGGTAGCACGTACATGATAACGGTGGTTACAATAGTCCAAACTTGTGCAGCCATTTTCATTAGTATCAGGAGTTGTGCCTCTGCCTCTCATTGACAATTGGGTTTCTGCAGGGCCATCTTAATATTGATTGGACCCTGGGCAAACATTTTCTTGCCCCCCTCCCAGCCCAGCACCAAATCAATCCCCCGAGCCCCCAGGATGCAATTTGACTTTCCACCTTGATTGTCCCTTGTTAAAGGGTTTTTGGTTAGAGATCAAAAGGGCCCTCCAATTCTGCTCAGAATATGAGATACCTGAAGATCCAGAATTTTACCTCTTACATATGAACCAAATCCCAGAAAAAGTATATAGAGAGATAAGCATACGCCACCTATTAGATGCGGCAAAAGCCTGCATAACAAAGAAGTGGAAATCACCAGCCCCACCAACTATAGAGATGTGGATAAATAAGGTGAAAGAAATTAGTAAGTTAGAAGAACTTGTACTGACAGCACGACATCAACAAGAAAGATACTTAAAGCGGAATTTCACCCTAAATATAAGCCCTCCCATGTGATCCAGCATACTGGCGTCAGCGCCAGTATGCTGTTTTTTTTTTTTAAATCCATGTACTTACTGTCTTATGCAGAATTTTATTTTTTTTACCTCGAGGTGGACGGCGCCAGTATAGCGCGTCACATCTTACGAAAGTACCCGAAAAGGACTCGGGTAATCGCGGTGAAAATGCGGCGCCTGCGCACAGACCTAGGAGCTGACTGCGCAGGCGCCGTATTTCTCCGAGTCCTATTTCGGCGTTTTTCGGAGGGCGTGACGCACCATAGCCATAGGACTCGGAGAAATACGGCGCCTGCGCAGTCAGCTCCTAGGTCTGTGCGCAGGCGCCGCATTTTCGCCGAGATTACCCGAGTCCTTTTCGGGTACTTTCGTAAGATGTGACGCGCTATACTGGCGCCGTCCACCGCGGGGTAAAAAAAATAAAATTCTGCATAAGACAGTAAGTACATGGATTTAAAAAAAAAAAAACAGCATACTGGCGCTGACGCCAGTATGCTGGATCACATGGGAGGGCTTATATTTAGGGTGAAATTCCGCTTTAAAAACATGGTCTTCCTGGGAAACCTTCCTGGTATCTAGGGTAGTGACGTAGGGGCAACTATTATAGAGAGGGATAGGTACAAAGGGAGGATAATAGGGAGGGGAGGGATCTCTCCTTTCCATCCCCTTCTTTTTTATTATTATTATATATTATTTCTCTGTTTGTCTTACTCCTTTTTTTTTTTTTGTGGTTCTCCCTCTTTTTTTGTTGTTGTGCGTGTTTCAGGTAGTGTCGTTGTTTCCCCCAGATAACCAGGTGGCGGGAGGGTTTAAATAGGGCTGGGAAGTACGGATGACGATGACCAAGGTTTAAAGGGGCACACGACAGTATGTTCTGTATTGTTGTATATTATATGTTTAGTTGTATTACCTGTACATGTATTATTATTTTATTTTTAAATAAAAAAAGACTTAAATCTAAAAAAAAAAACATTTTCTTGCCCCCCTCCCAGCCCAGCACCAAATCAATCCCCCGAGCCCCCAGGATGCAATTTGACTTTCCACCTGGTCATGAGACATAAATAAATGTCAGTTATAGCAAATCCTTACTGCTCCTGCTCACTGGTTGATTGCTAAAAGGTTACTGCACATCAATACTGCTCACTGATGGGTAACTAGAGGTTACTGCACGAAATTACTGCTCACCCATTGGTTGCTAGAGGTTACTGCACATAATTCTGCTCACTGGTTGCTAGAGGTTACTTCTCATCATTACCACTCACAAATTGGTTGCTAGAGGTTACTACACATCATTACTGTTCATTGATAGGTTGGTGGAGATTACTGCACATCATTACAGTTAACTGATTGATTGCTAGAGGTTACTGGACATAATTACTGCTCACTGATTGATTTCTAGATAGATTATGCTACAAACTCACACAGCATTCCCTGTGCCAGAGTAAAAGTGTTGTCTTGCATCGCAGCACAATGTAACATGTGGCAGACATGATGGGGTTAATGAAGCTGACCAGCATTACCTACAAAACAGTATTGTCAGTGATCAGAGCAAGCAGAGAGGTAGAGATAAGTGACTTTAGCGGCTAAAGCAGCGGAAGTTCAACTCAGCAGAACAAGCTAGCTCATTCAGATTGCTAATCACAAAACACACCAGTTGTCTGCTCATCCATGCCAATGACCAGTGTATGTACAGGCATTTCTAGTAATGTTAATAGCAAGCAAACTTCAGCTCAGCCAAGCACATGTTCTATTTTAGATTGTAACTTTCGCACCACCGGCTTTCCATATCTTTGCTGCCTTGGTATAGTCATTATCTCCTCTATGCGATCCTCCCTCACTCCTCTGTTCTCTGCCATTGCTTGTCAGTGTGTCTCTCCATTCGGCCAGCTCTGCTGTCAGGCATGGACACCTCCGATCACTGCTTCCCTTTCCCTTCAGCTGCAGCTGCACTATGTGACAAAGCACAATGGTAATGGTTAGAATTTTCGGGCTCCACAACAATGACAGGGCCCCCAGGGCAGCTGCCCCATTTTCCCCACCTTAAAGATGGTCCTGGGTTTCTGTAACTCACCTACTGTATAAAAAACAAGGGCTGCTGTTTGTGAACCACATCCATGTTAAGTATAAACACAAAAAAAAACATTTTATACTTAAGCGGTAGAAGAGGGTACATACACATGTACTTTATATATATGTAGCACTACCCCCGGAGGAGCTGCTGGTTGTTTTTGGGTCTACGTTCAGTGACTAACCCCTTAAAGTGGCTCAAAACCCTCCCATGACACAACTGGTAATATAAGAGTTGTGGACCCCAGTAGCTTGTGAGGAAACACAATATCCCATTACATAGCAACAGATTATGCAAATAAAAGGGGTTACCTTATATACAGGGATCTTGCAGTGCGAAAGATAGGCTGCACACAGACTTCAAGATAACCAAATTAGTGCTTTACTTAAAGAAGAACAAAGAACATGAGCAAAACAGTGACACTCTATTCGCAGATTCCTGCAGTATCAGCAACAATATTAAGGCTTTAGAGAAAGTTAAGATGCAACATCAAATAGACCTGTGTGAGCACACAGCAAGGGGGACTCCACAAAACATATACATTAAAACGCTCTCTTGCCAAACCTCACCCAGCTCTTGGCCTCTCTACAATACAATATAAAATAGTAGAACTGATTAAAGTAGTAGAACTGATTAAAGTATTAGAACTGATTAAAGTAGTAGAACTGATTGCTCGATCAACGAGCAATGCAACAAATATAGTGAATATACAACTCTAAATAAATAACCCTTGGGAATTATAGCTATAGCTAATTAGGATGGCCTGGCGTCCCAGGCCAAAATTCAATACAGTCTCCTGCTAACAGTTCGTGCACTTGTGCGTTGGCATGCGTTGGCATGCAAAGAACAACTTATAATCCAAAAGGGTAATAGTAAACTGTTAAAAGTTTCCTGGATAGTCAAACCATAAAGATGGATGTCAATGATCCGCCCTTCCGCAAAACAAACTGTACTTTCAGGCAAGTGTCCGTCTCACACAACCGGTTCAGGCCTTGTCCCTCTACGGCACACCATCCAGCCGGTCAGCAGTCTCTGGTTCTTTAGACAGGTCGCAGAGTTACTGGAATCTCATCCGGTGGCTTTGGCAGAAGCTCCGTCTCTCTGTGTCAAAGCTACTCCGCACGAGCGTATGTAGGCCTCAACTGCAGCCTACTCCCTGTGGAGACACCCCTGACAGTGTCCTCCTGGGTTGAAGAGGCGGTCCAGAGAGAGCGAGCCAGACACGTCCTCTCCCTTAAATGACCTCCCTCCGCACAGCTGCTCTCTGGGTAATGTAGTTCATCACAGGCCAGGGCAAATGTTGTAAACAACAGGTGGCTCTAACTCAACTCAGCCACAGGTAGTCTTTTGTATCACATCAGAAAGGACGATACCCCTCTACATATATAAAAATACAAAGAATTTTCTTACTGTAAATCACAAAAAAATATACAGGATAGATTTTCCTCCAGAGCAATGTATGTCTTTATGCTATTCAAAACGTCAGAGATAGTGGGTCCGCTTGCTCATTAGCTGGAAGGGCCCAATTGTAAAGGGTGCAGTGGCAAATGATATTTATTCAGACAGGAGACATATGATATTACTGCTCCCGCAGAGTGGATTGTTTTATTCATACTAGCTTATATGTATGAGTGGAGCTGGTTGAGTAAAACTGTGTCTGGTACACCAATGGAGAGTGGAGCTGGTTAAAAATTAATACTAAGTACAGATGGAAACTCTTCTTTGTCTCCTGCCAGATTGGGTGTCTTATTATATCTAAGACAGCTTGCCTCATTACGTCTATGGCAGCTTGCCCTTTTCTGTTGCTGGACCCGGCTAAAGAGAGCTGAAAACAGCATCTCTTAATCGCACCTGAGGTATTATGAAGTTCAAAATAAGTACTACACATAAAAGGATAATGTATGCACTCATCGTTGAGCTATTCCTCTTTGCCAACAGAATTGTAATTCTCTGAAGAAGCTATTTGATGTGAAACGCGTTGACCTTTTGGGATGTAATTGGCACAAACAATGTGAAAGGCATACAAGACATCTGGAGGGAATACTATCCCATATAATTTATTGTGATTTTCATTTTTACTTTGTAATGACATTTTCAGGAGCATTTAGTGCTCCTATTCCTCATTCCAGCATCCAGGGTTTTGGCTATGGCACTCTGCTGGTCTGTCTGCGCATCTGCAGGCTGATTAAAATGATCAATGTCTGGGAGGAAACCAAGCCTGTTATAAGTCAGCTGGACCCTCATTTGGATGCTTGTGATATAAAGTGATACATGTGTTGTTCCTGATCAAGCTCCCTATCTGTGTGCCCTGCTCTGCTAGATTGGATTTTCCTGTGTATGACTTTGGACTGGAGTTTGGACTATTACTTGAACTCAGCCAGCCTTTTACCTAGACTGTCATAGAACCACGCTATCTGTCTGATAACCACAAGTATCTGTTTGCTTTGCTCAGTTTGCATTTGCCCTGGCATTGTGACCAGGCACTATAGCATTGTGTATAAGTTATGGGGGCAATTGAGTAGGCCTGTTTGCCTTATGGCAAAGGGGGCTGCTATAGGTGAAGAAACACAGTAGCCAGCTATAGTGTCTGACTACCTGTGTTAGCGTAGACATGACAGAAATTTTTTGTATTTTTAAGTATTCATGTATCTGTGCCCTCTTGCAGGGCCAGCGCTAGAGCATGGCAACATGGGCACTTGCCTTACGGCGCCAAGGAACAGGGCGCAAAATTGACAGTGTCACTGTGTCAGTGTCTCTCTCATCTCTGTGAATCCCAGGATTACACACAGCAGGCATCTCCCGCTTTGTGTGTTCACTTTGGCTGTGCTGTGAGAAAAGTCCCGCCCTCCTCCTAGATCAGCTTGTGTGAAAGGCAGAACAATGCGTCTATCACACAAGCTGATCTAGGAGGAGGGCGGAACTTTTCTCACAGCGTGGCCAGAGTTTTCACACTAAGCTCCGATACATACAGCGGGAGATGCCTGCTTTGTGTGAAGTGTAGAGGAGGAGGGAGGGAGGGGAGCACTGCAGCCACACTGGCAGTGTGTGTGATAAGTTCTCTCTCATGTCACGCTGCCCCAGCGGCCCCTCCTATCTTCTCGTCCATCCCCATTTGCTTGTGACATCATCTGGGATGGACGAGAAGAGAGGAGAGGCTGCCGGGGCAGCGTGACATGAGAGAGAACTTATCACAGATTCTTCCTGCATACTGGCTGCCAGGTAAACGCTGTGCTTCAATATGCCCCGATGTGTGCCAATATACCTCGATGTGCCATGTGTCCTGATGTCCCGTACCCTGATGTCCTGTGCCCCAGTCTGCTGTGCCTCAATGCCGTGTGCTCTGATGTGCTGTGCCCTGATGTGCTGTGCCCTCTGCCCTGATGTGCACTGTACCCCGATGTGTTGTGCCCTATGCGTGCATGTGAGCCAGGGGGGCGCAAAATGCACCTTCACCTGAGTTGGCAAAAATCCTTGCACCGGCACTGCCCTCTTGTACCAGAAAAGTCCAAAATTCGTTTTTTGGGGGTTTCTGTAACATAAGACAAAACCAACCCTGCTGAGATAAATATGTAGGCTGCCATTGCTGATTTCTTAAAAACACAAGTTGATTGGCTTTTTCTGACTTCAGTGCCTTTTGCTGGAATAGACATGCAGTAACCCAAAGATAAAACTTTCTACCAACACCTTATGTGTATTACCAGCATAAGATATGCACTGATTTTGTATTAATGTGCATAACGAAGCCAAGGAAAGATTGGAAAATCTCCAAAAGGCATCAAATTACAGATTAGACATTCTTATTATATGTCATAAAAAGTTAGATTTTATTTCCATCATTTACACTTTCAAAATTACAGAAAACAAAAAAATGGCGTCTGCAAAAGTTTGGGCCCCCTGCAGAGTTAATATCTTGTACTGCCCCCCCTGGCAAGTATCACAGCTTGTAAACGCTTTTTGTAGCCAGCCAAGAGTCTTTCAGTTCTTGTTTGAGGTATCTTTGCCCATTCTTCCTTACAAAAGTCTTCCAGGACTTTGAGATTTCTGGGATGTCTGTCACGCACTGTTCTTTTAAGGTCTATCCATAGATTTTCAATTATGTTGAGGTCAGGAGATTGTGAAGGCCTTGGCAAAACCTTCAGTTTACGCCTCTTGATGTAATCCCCTGTGGATTTTGAGGTGTGTTTAGGATCATTATCCATTTGTAGAAGCAATCCTCTCTTTAACTTCAGCTTTTTCACAGATGACATCAAGTTACCATCCAAAATTTGCTGAAATTTAATTGAATCCATTTTTCCTTCTACTTGTGAAAATGTTCCCTGTGCCACTGGCTGCAATACAACCCCAAAGCATGATTGATCCACCACCATGCTTAATTGTTGGACAGAGGTTCTTTTCATTAAATTCTGTGCCCTTTCTTTTTCAAACGTACCTTTGCTCATTCCGGCCAAAAAGTTCTATTTTAACCTCATCGGTCCACAGAACTTGTTTTTAAAATGCATCAGGCTTGTCTATATGTTCATTTTAAAGTTCAAGTTAAAACGCTGATTTTTGTGGTGAGGACGTAGAAGAGGTTTTCTTCTGATGACTCTTCTATGAAGACCATATTTGTACAAGTATCTCCTTATAGTGGAATAGTGTACCACAACTCCAGTGTCTGCCAGATCTTTCTGGAGGGATCGTGCAGTCATACGTGGGTTTTGAATTGCTTTTCTCACAATCCTGCAAGCTGTTCTGTCTGATATTTTTCTTGGTCTTCCAGCTCTTGCTTTAACTTCCACTGTTCCTGATGACTGCCATTTCTTAATTACATTCCGAACAGAGGATATTGACATCTGAAAACGCTTTGCTATTTTATAGCCTTCTCCAGCTTTGTGAGCATCAACTATTTTCAGTTTCAGTTTTCTAGACAACTGCTTAGAAGAACCCATGGTGCTGATTGTTGGCACAAGGTCAGATGAGTCTGGGCATTTAAAACCTTTAAGATTGACATCACCTGGTCTTCACAGACAATGATTGAGAACAGTACATGACACTGGCAGGTTTCAGCTTTACAAAGGGGACAGTGCATGCTATAAATTCTGCAGGGTGCGCAAACTTTTGCAGACGCCATTTTTTTGTTTTCTGTAATTTTGAAAGTGTAAATGATGTAAATAAAATCTACCTTTTTTGGACATATTATAAGAATGTCTAATCTGTAATTTGATGCCTTTTGGAGGTTTTTCCATCTTTCCTTGGCTTTGTTATGCACATTTTTACTTGGGTAGCCCAAACTTTCGATCCCCACTGTAAGACATTCAGCATGACAATGCACAAGTTAACCACTTGATTTCTAGAAGGTTTTACCCCCCTTTATGACCATTTTTGTATTCAACAGTGTGCAACTTTAACTGATGAATGCATTCTCATACAACACTTGATGCAATTTGAATTAAAAAAAAATTCTCACATAAATAGAGCTTTCTTTTTGTGGTATTTGATCACCACTGGGTTTGATCATTCGATCTGCCGAAGAAGCGGATGCCGTTAAACATTATCTCCATGTTCTGACGTCACTTCTGATGCGACTCTGAGTGTGTTCCATGCTCTCCTCTTGTGTTAACATCTACACACCACCATTCCACCAGGGACCCGCTGAGTGACCACAGTTTTATACTATTATATGCCTATTGATTTTTATATTAGTGTGAGTAGCCATTTGGCTGATTTTAATTAAAAAAAACATGCGTTTCATCCCCTGCTGCACTTCGTTTTTGGCGCACCTTGTTTTTATCCCATTCAGAGGTATTTAGTAACATCATCATATGACTGGTGTGGCAGTGAACAGGGTTACTGACTGATGAAAGTATGTTAAACATATTTTAACATTGTAGTTTCTTTTTTTTTATACATACTCTCTATAGAGAAGTTCAGGGTCACCATAGTAACACTGCTACTCTGGGGGTGTCATTAGGGATTTTTGTTATACGTTGAATGCTGTTACAATAGTGATCACTGTACCTGCAATGTTTTGAACTGTCATGAATAGGTTACATTCATAACAGCTGTGATTACTAGTTATCTGTGATTGACTACAGCTAATCACATAATACAGGGTGATGTGATTGGTCTAGATACCATGTCATAGCTGTGGGCCAATTACAGCATCAAGCTATAGGAAACACAGCTTTTATGAATACAATTCATTGATAAACAGCTATGTTGATCATGTAATCACATAGTGATTACTTGATTCCCCGCCCGCAAATGCAGTGTGCTGTGCATTCATACCTCGGAACAGGCTGTATGATGTACATGTACCTCATCCAGCCTGCCTGTGCCTTCTGCTTGCAGTAAATGTACTGAGGTTGTCGCATAACCTCTGTCTGACACTTCCTATAAAAAAAACTATACATCCCACAAACCCTTTCACTATCAGTCTTGTGCTCCGAAGGTGAAAATCAGTAATTAGATCTGAAACAAACGACAACGAAAGTGCAAGAAACGAAAACCGAAAGATCAGACATAAAAAATGCTTTATTTTCGTTTTCGTTGCGGTAAAAATTCGATATAGAGAGATTCGACATTATAGAGAAAAGATTCGACATCATAAAGAATAGATTCGACATTACAGAGAATAGATTTTGATTTATGAGAAAATAGATTCGACATTATAGAGAATAGATTCGACATTATTACTAGTCATACAACATTAGAATTCTTGTAGGCCGAATATTCAAATGGAAATGTACGATTCAACGTAAAGATTCGACGTTCCCTCAATTATTCTTTAGACCATTCGACATAAACCAAAAAGATTTGACGTTCCGTCGAATATTCTTTTGACCATTGGACAGAAACCAAATATTATTGGATTTTCGAACGAAAGCTATTCCCCAACGAAAAACAAAATAAATCAAAACGATTTTCGGGAGTAACTAAATAAATTTATTTTCCAAACGAAAATGAAAAAACGAAACAAAATATTCCAGTCTGCACATGTCTAGTGGCTAATAAATCATAATTCATGTATTACATGAGATGGGACATTAATAATAATTAATGTTTGCAGGATATACTGGAATATTACAAGTGGTTTATGTTGACCTGACCAGGTGAATAGGACAGTGACTCATTCCTCTGTGTAACAGGATGTTGAAATGCTAAGTAAGGCTGGCACCTGAAAGACAGTTCATTGTGTGATAACACGATTTAAAGCCTAGTGATGCCCAGGATGTGACTACCTTTCTGTCGGAGACAGACCGGCTCTCTAAAGATGTGGATTGAAGGGCAATCCATTGTGTGATGCTATTTTGTTTGAATTCTATTGATAAAGGAATGTGGCTGCTCAGGTGTAGTAATTAGATCATATTAATTATAGCCCGGTATCGAAATGTCTGGATACTAATTAGTAATTAGCCCCAGTGTGTGAATAGGGGGTGGAGACTTCATTGTCCCTTTGATTACTGTCACATGCTTGTAACTGCATTAAAAGCTGAGAAGAAACCATTAAAGCAAGTTCTTTGTTAGTGTTGAGCGGAATACGCCATGTTCGATTTCGCGATATTTCACGAATATATAGAAGAATATTCGTGAAATATTCGTTAATATCGAATATTCGTGGTATTTTATCCAAAAATTTTTTTTGCTAAATTTCGCTAATGCGAATGCGAAATTGATTGCAAAATTCTCGTCTGCGCATGCGCATGTGTGCGAACAACACGCGAAAACGGAGATAATTTCCTATAGGAAGCACAATGCTAAGCTCTAA
The DNA here is from genome assembly GCA_029574335.1 of Rana kukunoris. Taxonomy (NCBI): domain Eukaryota; kingdom Metazoa; phylum Chordata; class Amphibia; order Anura; family Ranidae; genus Rana; species Rana kukunoris. Next base: position 144,235,646 of record CM056054.1, on the reverse strand, counting down.
GATCGCAATACACAGGAAAAACGAACAAAAACACTCCACTCTCTCTAGCCACCTTGTGAATCTGCACTGAAATACTGCTGGGAGTGATCTTATATAATGGTCGTGCAGGCAGGTTCCTATTGGTTGCTATGGAGGTTGCTAACCTCTGACAACTGTGGTAGGAGAACTCTGATTGGCTCTGATGTAAAAGAAGGGCAGAAAAGTATTCGCGAATATTCGTAATACGAATATTCGCATTGCGAATATTCGGCAACATAAAAGGATCGCCTCAGCTACTCGGCCCAGGGTCTCTAATCATACCAGCAATGCTTTTAGACGTTGGATGGAGATCACTAGGATGTGATCTGTTTCGAGTTATTTCGAGTTATTCGCGAATACTCGAATATGCAATATTCGTAACGAATATGCAATATTCGTAACGAATATTCACAATGCGAATATTCGTGAGCAACACTATTCTTTGTGGATCTGTCCCTCTTTTTTTGATTTTTTTCTGACATGTTGGTATTGTGTCTTTCACTTAGGTGTTATAAGTTGCACTAGTTATTATAGCTGGATAAAACAAAAACCATGTCTGTCTTCATTTCAGGCTGCGAACAACAAATTGTGATTATTTTAAAGGGGGTGATTCTTTTCTATACCCACTGTACATAAATGGGTAGGATGGGTACAAAAGAGAGAGTGGACGTGGTTCAAATAATTGAAAACAGGGGGGAGGGACCAACTAGATAGAGACAGTGAAGCTGCTTGACACTAGACTGATCTATACTATATCCATCGATATGAGTTTGGTTGGGATTTTCGAGGTACTTGTAGAGAGACGTATATCATATAAAAATAGATTTATTACAAAAAGAACAATACATCAATAATAAAAAGATGGGACAGGCCCCACAGTTCGGACACAGTAAGGTGTTTGTTAAGATGACATAAAACAAAGCAAAACCGTATTGGTCAGATGCGTGGAGCCAATCTGCGACCTCGACCGGTTTCGCGGTTGATACCGCTTCTTCAGGAGGATCTACATAAAATACATATATTTATGAAGAAGGACAAGCAAAATTTACATAAATGTACACATTTTAAGAAACAAAGCAGCAAGACCAGTGTTAGACTGACTGTGAAGATATACTCACATGGGATGGCAGGTGGCCCGGAATGAGCAGACAACAACCGTGTCCCCCAAACAAACAAAGAATACAAAATGGCTCGCACCGGGGAAGCTGACAAAAAAGCTCTGAAGGGTAAAAAGTTGCAAAAGATAATGCTTTTAGGTATGCAGCAAATAAAAGTAATAAGGGACACCACGGGAGGGGGGGGGGGTTTTGTAGGTGAGAAAAGGTGAGGGATAGTGGGGTAAGGAAGGCCAAGGATAGAAGGAAGGAGAGAGGGAGTGTGTGGGATGGAGGCAGCGGAAATGGAAAAGAAAAAAGGAACCAGGGGGAGAAGAGAGGTACAGGTAAAAAGACCAGGTAAGAAATAAGAGGGACATGTGAGGGAAGGCAACATATAAAGGGGATGGGGGGGTAGGAGACGGAAAAAAGATGAGGAAAGATACTGGAGAGCAGCACAGAAAAGATATCTGCCTTGAAGCAACTGAAATATAAATATAATACACAAAATGTTTTCATTGTGTGCTTCATCTATAGATATTTCTGTCGCTTCAACTGTGTTATTTGAGCTTTTGATTTATGACTAATAACTTGTTTATCATTCTCTAGTATTGATGGAATATTCTTAAGACATGCCTGTAACCAGAGTTCATATTTAAAAAAATATATTAATAGTCTGTATTTCATTCTTTGTACAAATAAAAGATTTTATTATATTTCAATTTTATTTGATCAATGTATCACGCTGCAAAAAAAAAAAAAAAACCCTGGGGGAACTTTCCCATTTTGCTATGACTAGTAACTTAAGCCAGAACACCCAAGCTGTTAACTATTTACTTGTGTTAACAGCAGCCATAACACGTTATTCCTCGTTTTAGCAGCTTTATTAACTAGCTGAACAAAAGGGATGTAAGCCAGTCCAGTCTGCCTAAAATCTATTATCCATATATTACAGACATTGTGTGATCGTTGTCTTCTTACTTCCTTTATGAGATTGTAGGCCACACACATTTCCACCGACACTTACTCCAAGTACAACCAAATAAAATACCCAACAAAAGTTCTGGTGATTAACCACTTTAGCCCCGGAGGAATTCACCCCCTTCCTGACCAGAGCACAATTGAGCGATGTGGCTCTTTTTTCCCCACAAATAGAGCTTTCTTTTGGTGGTATTTGATCATCTCTGCGGTTTTTATTTTTTGCGCTATAAACAAAAATAGAGCGACAATTTTGAAAAAAATGCAATATTTTTTACTTTTTGCTATAATAAATATCCCCCAAAAATATATATAAAAAAAAAATTTTTCCTCAGTTTATTCTTCTACATATTTTTCGTAAAAAAAAAATCATAATAAGCGTTTATTGATTGGTTTGCGCAAAAGTTATCGCGTTTACAAAATAGGGGGTCGTTTTATGGCATTTTTATTAATATTTTTTTTACTAGTAATGGCGGCGATCAGCATTTTTTTCAGTACTGCGACATTATGGCGTGCACTTCCGACACTTTTGACACATTTTTGGGACCATTGGCATTTTTTTAGCGATCAATGCTATAAAAATGCATTGGATTACTATAAAAATGCCATTGGCAGTGAAGAGGTTAACACTAGGGGGCGGGGAAGGGGTTAAGTGTGTTCCTTGGTGTGTTCTAACTGTATGGGGGGGTGGCCTCACTAGGGGAAATCACTGATCTTCTGTTCATACATTGTATGAACAGAAGATCAGCGTTTCCCCCGCTGACAGGACCGGGAGCTTTGTGTTTACACACATAGCTCCCAGGCCCCGCTCTGTAACGAGCGATCGCGTGTGCCCGGCGGCGATCGTACACGCCTGGCACGCGCGCGGGACTCGGGGGCGAGCGGGGACGCGCACGCGCCCCCTAGTGGCCGCTTTAATGCGGACGTATAGCTACGGGCTCTCGCCCAGGAGAGCCACCGTCCCGCAGTAATATGACGGCGGCGGGCGGTCGGCAACAGGTTAATGGCCGCAGCACTTTATTGATTTAACAAACTGAAATAAATTACCCATATATTCCTTCATTATTAACCTTAAAAACAACATCAAACATTTGTGTAAACTGCTTAGTTTTCAGAACTCAAGCAGCATTACCACATTATATCATGAAATAAAATGTCCCCCCTAGACATCCAGGGTGATCCAACTACATAATAGTGCACGTGACTGGGGAGGAAGGGAGTTCTTCCGACGGTGCTCCTCGCAGGAAAAGGGTGATACCCAGCCCAGCTGGCCCTTATAAAGGCCTCCCAGATTACAGCACATTCTGCCGTATCCCATTGGCTGGCTGCTGATACTAGATTTAAAGCTTTTTTATTATCTATCAACACATTGTGTAAACCTTATTAACCCTATACACATCACAAAGCATGTGGTGGCCACAGTCCCAAGTAAGCAGGCTCCTATTGTGCCCCCTTTTCCATTCTCACTTGACATCAAGACTGCATAATAAAAAAAATCTGCTGGGTTAACCTCTTTTAAGTCTAGCACTGTCTCCATCTCTGTAAAGCTGCCAGCAAATAAGCCACTTGATGGTTGAAAGCTGATTGTCACAAATTGCCACCACTTATTACTAATCTAGGTTTAAACAAACCGATTAGTTCATCACTATTCAGAACTTCCCTGCAAATCACAAATGTATTCCTGGGTTTGTTTCCTTATCGCTATGAGCGCCAAGTGGGGTACACACTATCAACACGTTCGTCCGATTTTTTTATTTTTTTTAAAGCAAATCGGAATAGATGAACGAAAATTTGCACGGAAATTCTGGTACGACAAAGGCTTTTTTTTTGTTGTTTATTGTTTCTGATCATGTGCAGTCTTTCTTTTCAGATTTTTCTCACAAATTCTATGAAAACGGTACACATTAAACGAAAATCATTCGTTCTGTTCCCGTAGGAGAAATATTTTGGAGTTTGTCCCTCAGAGAATTTCCGTCTGAAAATTCGGAATCGGCTAACGAAAGTTGTGTACACACTATACGAAAATTCTTTGGACGAAAATGTTCGCCCGATTATCTTATAGTGTGTACGAGCCTTAGCACAAGGTATACCCCTGTTTCAGTTCTTTTCGGTATGCGGTATGGATGGCAGTCACTTTGCAAATTAACTATAAGGAGTTGGATTTCTTCTTGAATTGTATATTAAGAACTCATCACTGCCTACAAGCTGTGATATTCTGCTTGGATGAACTACAAGAGGTGAATATCAGCAGGCTGAAATTGAAGTTCAACAAAACTAAATTTGTTCTGGTTGGAGGCCGTTACACAGCAGCAATATTTGGACACTAGCATTCAACACCTTTAAATCTGAGGAACATTAATTTTGACAGCTTAGATCATGTGAAAAACCTAAATGAGCAATGGAATAAAATATTAATTTACAGCAATCAGATATATGATTTTATTAAACATCTGAGGAGTAAAAAAATAATTTAGCACTTTATTTCTACAGAAGATCTGCTAACTCTAATTTTTGCTATAATAATTTCTGTTTGAATTAATATAAAGCCATTTTTATGGGTTTCCCAGACAAAAAAAAGACTCCTTTTATTTAAAAATATCCATAATGCAACAGGCATTAGCCAAATAATAAACAAGTCAAGTACTTAAAATTCTAAAATTAGGTTAGAGGGGCTGCACTAAAGTGTATATGTTGTGTATGTAGCACTACCTCCAAAGAAGCTGCTGGTTTAGATTTGGGCCTGCCGTTACCTTACTGTTCCATACGTTTGCTTCAGGGGTTCTCCTTGAAGAGTTGTCCACAAGAATGTCTGCACCAAACACAAAGTCTCTTTCAAGGTTTTTATTGAACAAAGTTCTCCAACAGAGGGGGTAGAGGGATAAGGAAAGACCCAAGTACTTTTGCTTTGCGGTTCACGGGTACAACTTAGATCCAGAGGTTTAACTCACACAAAAGCTCATCAAAGTCTATTCCACAGACTTAAAAAGTGTTGTCAGGCCATCCCACGATCTTCTGCCACAAGATCATGTAACCAACTGCACACTTGGTATAGTTCCAACAAAAGTTACACAACTCACGGTGCCAAACATCTTTCAGCTGGACCGGCAACACAGTGAGGTAAATCCTCCAGGGTACATCCATCAATTGAATCCCTTTGGTTCAGCTTCCTTCCATAGATAAGGTAGCGAGGGACCATCTCTGGATCAGTAGGCCCCAGAAACTCCTGGGTCTACTATCAGTTGCGAGGCCTCGGGCCAGCGGGGACAGCACACACATCCCTGAGGCCAGAAGGGCCATCAGGTCAGGATCGGGAGACAAACCCTGTGAAACGGCCTCTGTTCCTTAAGTACCCCTCCCCAGAATGCACAGTGGGTTGACCATGCCTCCTGAGCTACTTCTGGGAAAGAGATACCCAATGCATGCAGCCTGCTGCTTTTCCAACCTTGACCTGTGGCAACAGCGACACCCAATGTCAGGGGAAACTTGTGCAACCCAGCCGAACTAAAAAAAGAGGCAACAATTTAGCACAATCCTTCTGAACCAAACTACTGCTCAGACAACTATAATTTAACACATAGCGCCCACTTAATGGGAGCAGGGCGCTACATGTATATGAGTCCCATACATGCCTTGCCACTGCCTACATAATGGTTGTGCACTGAAGTAAACATGCTGTGTGACAGCAGGCCAATAAAACTACTGGTTGTATCCAGGATGGGAAGTGTATTTGTTGCCGATTTAGGTGTTTGCTGAACCCTTTTCTTGATTAGTCTATCCTGTGCCAAGGGCCAATCAATTGCAGGTGATCCTCGCATAGCTTTTACATGGAAGTGACTGCAATTAGCTAAGGGAGCCAAAAGATTGCCATTGCTTTCATTGGGCTGCTTTTCACAACTAATTGCTGAAACCTGCCGTAAGGTTCTATAGTGCGCATCCATAACCCAGATCAGGCTAGATGATGTACATGTACGTCATCCAGTCTGCCTGTGCCGCCCGCTCACAGTAAATGTACTGTAGGCAGTCAGTATATGGTTGATGCACAACCTCTGTCTGACACTTCCTATAAAGAAACTAAATATCCTACAATCCCTGGGACTCTCAGTCTAGTGCTCTGAAGGTGAAAACTAGTAATGAGATCTAAAACAGTCAAAGGCAGGCAGATGCATAGGTGTGAACCAGGCCTAACACTACAAACTGCAGCAGCAACATATAAGCCCATCATTACAAGATAAAGCAAACAAATAACATAGAAAATATAACTACACTTAAGCACCGTACACACGATCGGACCTTTGTCTGACCAAAATCACATCGGAATTCCGACGGGAATTCCATCGGAGTAAAATAGAACATGTTCTCTATCTAAACTCTGATGGAATTCATTGGAATTTCCGATGGAATTAATCCGATGGGGCATACACACAGTCGGAATTTCTAATGGAAAAAGTCAGTCTGACTATTTCCATCAGAAATTCTGATTGTGTGTACGAGACTTAAGTCTCTGTTTCCACTAGTGCAACTTGTCAAAGTCCAAAGTCGCATGGCAAGTCACAGCCCATTGATTTCAATGGGGGTTCCAATCTATGCGACCTAAAGTTGCAGCGACTTTGAAAAGATGCCTGCACTACTTTAATGTGACTTTAAAACAGAGATTTTAAAGTTGGATCCAAGTCACACTCTAAATCGCATTATTTCGGAGTTGCACTGGTGGAAAACGTAGAATAATACCTAGTTAAATACATTTGTAGCACTTACCTCTGAAGGAGCTGCTGGTTTGTTTTGGATGGCATGTTACCTCATGTTTCTCCACCGTCTAGGGTACTTGATGAGAATGTATTAAATGGAATATCCACACAACAGGTGTCTTTTCTGTGCTTGTATTACCCAGCCGGGTAAAAACAGTAGAACTTGGTGAAGAGTGAAGAAATAGTAGAAATGGAGAGTAACAGATTCAGGTGTATGTGAATGGGGAAACAGTCCTGCTTCCAACAACAACTTCTATTTCACTACTCCAGCCGGAGTGGGTATAGCGCACCTGGACAGGCCTCTCTCACCAGCCTGGCAGCCAGAATGTCACTCGAAACTTGGGGTTAGGTCTCTGCCACAGACCCTCCCAATGGTTTAAAAAATGGAGACAATAGTGGTCCAGAATCCTCCTTAGCAGATTCGACACCCGGATTTCCTTCAGGTAGTTTTGGTTTGGTTACCGACTGATAGGCGACCAATGTCCAGCCTCTCAGCACCCGGTTTCCCTGGTCCCCGGTGGATGGTCAGGTCCCTCCTGGAACACCAGCCTTTCTTGGCACTCCTCAGGCAGACTTTCCACCGAACAGCTTCATCTAACAGGACTGACAGCTGACCTCATCAGATTGGCCAATGTGTTCCCGGAACCAGGAACACTGCGTGTCACGCACACCCCGGCCCGGAAGGCCATTTTGCAGTGGTGCCGTGGTATGGCTACCCTGAAGGTGGGCGCCACATGGGAAGAAGACCCAAGACAATGGCGTCTGCCACGTAAATACCCCTCCCCAGCATGCACAGCGAGGAAACCTCATTCTGACAGGCTGCTGGGAAGAAATATCCAAATCCTTGACTCAACTGCTGCCACCTGTTGGACTGGGGTGTTATCAGCACCCCAGAAACAACAGCATGAACCCACAGCACAGCCAAAGCTGAGACAGAGGCTCCAAATTTGAACAGATTAACCTGGTCAGAGTCACTTAACTCTCTGACCCCCTCTAAATTTTCACTAGCACCCGTTCTGAAAAGTAACCAGGCCCTACACCTTTATATAAAAACAAAATATAAGATATTTCTTTACAGCAAAATAGTTACAGTGGGTATAGATAATAATCATACCCCTTTAAAATAATCACATTTTGGTGCTTTGCAGCCTGAAATGAAGACACAGGCCCGGATTCAGAAACGATTTACGTTGGCGTATCTCCAGATACACGGCTGTTATTTCAAATGTGCGCTGTCGCATCTTTGCGCCAATTCACAAAGCAAGATACGCCGAAAAACATGGCTTCAGCCGTCCGACGTAACTTGCCTACGCCAACGTATCGTGGGCGCATGGTTACGCTGGACACATTCGGCGTTCCCATTTTAAATATGCAAATGAGTAAGATACTCCGATTCACGAACGTAGATGCGCCCGGTCGCTTCATATACGTGATTTGCGTAAGGCTTACCTCCAGCGTAAAGTTACCCCTCATATAGCAGGCGCAGGTAATGCAAAGGTATGGGCCAGGGAACGACGCCGTTGAATTTTACGTCAGGTACGCCGTTTACGTAGTACTACGTGAATAGGGCTGTGCGTAGGTTATGTTCACATCGTAGGCATTGCGCCAACGTATCTTAGGAAGTATATGCAACATGATTCTGAGCATGCGCGCGCATGCCCAGTTTGACCGGCCCTTTTATTTGCATGGGGTCACGCTTAATTTAAATAGATGACGCCCACCTCCTTCCTACTTTGAATTAGGCGGGCTTACGCAGGCCAATTTACACTATGCCGCCGCAACTTACGGAGCAAGTGCTTTGTGAATACTGCACTTGCCTCTCTAAGTTGTGGCGGCGTAGCGTAAAGAATATACGCTACGCCCGCACAAAGATACGCCAATGTATCTGAATAGCGGCCACAGTTTTTATTTAATCCAGCTGTATTTATTAGTGCAACGTATAACATCCAAGTCAAAAATATAACACCAACAGGGCCGGACTTACCATTGGGCTTGACTGGGCTCAAGCCCATGGGCCCCGCCCAATAGGGGGCCCCTCTAAAAAAATAATAAAAAAAAAATATTTTTTTGAATATTTTTTTAGGGGTCCGGAGGTCCCCAGGGCCCCAGACAGCAACCCTTAGTTTTTTTTATAATTTTTTATAAAAAAATATGTTTTTTATATATTTATTTATATAAATATATATATATATATATATATATATATATATATATATATATATATATATATATATATATATATATATATTATATATATTATTATTATTATTATTATTAATAAAGGGCCCAGAGGTCTCCAGGGCCCCTGGATGGCAACCCCCCCTTTTTTTTTATAAAACAATTTACAGTTTTTATATATATATATATATATTTTTATTAAAGGGCTCAGAGGTCCCCAGAGCTCCATGTGGCAACCCCCCCTTTTTTTTATAAATGTTTATTTTTTTATTTTTGTTTATATTTTTTTATTTTTTATTAAAAGGCCCAGAGGTCCCCAGGGCCCCCGGATGGCAACCTCCCTTTTTTTTTTTTTTTTTTATAAATGTTTTTTTTTTTTTTAAGGGTCTGGAGGTCCCCAGGGGCACGGAGGCCCCCAGGGCCCCCGGACAGCAACCCCCATATATATATATATATATATTAGAGCTGCACGATTCTGGCCAAAATGAGAATCACAATTTTTTTGCCTAGAATGAAGATCACGATTCTCACAGCGTAAAATCTTTTACATTTATACAAAAAAAAAAAAATGGGCCAACTTTACTGCCTAGTTTTTTTATTTTAAATTAATTAAAGTAATTTTTTTCCAAAAAAATGCATTTAAAAAGACTGCTGCGCAAATACAGTGCAACATAAAATATTGCAACAACCGTCATTTTATTCTCTAGGCCAAGGTCTTTACTAAAAAATTATATAATCTTTGGGGGTTCTAAGTAATTTTCTAGCAAAAAAAATAATGATTTTTAACTTGAAAAGAGTTGTCAGAAAAAGGTTTGGTGTTTAAGTGGTTAAAAATTCCTAATTTACATACAGAAGAAGTTATTCCTTTGAAGAGATACAATGTTTAGACTTAACTTTCCACTGATAAAGAATGTTTCCAAAACTTGGCAGATTGCCCAGACTGACTTTTGGCTGAGAGCAGACAGGAAATTCTTTGCATACCAAAGTGCAGAGAGAAAATTCTTTTCATGTGAAAGATCATGAAACCCTGTATCAAGAATCGCAACGGGAAAAAGATCGCGATAACGATTCTTGATGATTAATCATGCAGCTCTAATATATAAATATATATTTATTATTATTATTATTAAAGGGCCCCCTTTTTTTTATAAAAATTTTCTTTATATTTTTTATAAATGTTTATTAAAGGGCCCAGAGGTTTATTTTTTCTTTTTTTATTAAAGGGCCCAGAGATCCCCAGGGCCCCTTTTTTTTATATATATATGTACATACATGTGTATATATATATATATATATATATATATATATTATTTCTCTATTTTTATTCCGTGCACAGATGAGAGTCCCCCCCCCCCGCTCAACAACTTTAATTTAATGCGCACCCCCGCTCAACAACTTCAATTCGCCCCCCCCCCGCTCAACAACTTTAATGCGCCCCCCGCTCAACAACTATGATCCCCCCCTCGCTCCAGGGGGCCCCTTCAACACTCAAGCCCAGGGGCCCCCACCACCCTAAGTCCTGCCCTGAACACCAACATCATCAGTCAGAAAAATAATAATAATTCAAAAACGGGATTGCTGAGTTTAAATAAGGATCACCCCCCCCCCCCCCATGTCAGTAATTTGTTTCATCTAGGGTCTTTAGTCTGTTGGGATTTGTCTCTACTAACTTTGCACATCTTCTAGACTTTGCAATATTTGCCCGCTCATCTTTGCCGAACTGTTCAAATTGAGTTAAAGCGGAGCTACATCATAAAGTGGAACTTCCCCCCTCTGGTGCCACAATTGGCATCTGTGGGGGGAGGGGGGACAGGATACCTGTCTTTAGACAGGTATCCTTTCCCACTTCCGGGAGTCCAGCCGCAGCCGTGACACGGCAGTGACGTCACCGCAGGGCTCCCTCCTCCTCCCCTGGCCACCGGGCTAATAGGAGAGAGGATCGGGGCCTCGCGCATGCGCAGTAGGGTTCGGAGCATGAAGCTGAAAGGCTACACTGCCAGGTTCCCTTACCCGCAATGGCGGCGGCAGCACCCGACAGCTGATGGAAACAGCAGCTGCGGTGCCAACATCGAGGGACAGCAGGACAGGTAAGTGTCCATTTATTAAAAGCCAGCAGCTGCACTATGTGTATTTTTGTTCCCGGACCTCCGCTTTAAATTTGATAGTGACCATTTGTGGACTGCGGTCTTCAAGTCATTCCACAGATTGTTAATGGAGTTTAAGTTTGGGTTCTGACTAGGCCATGCAAGGACATTGTTATCATTTTTGCTGTGTGCTTTGGGTCATTGTCATGTTGAAAGGTAAACCTTCTTCCAATTGACAACTTTCTGGTAGAGGGAAGCAGATTTTCCTCAAGAATTTAAGGCCGGATTCACACTAGTGTGGTGCGAATTTCAGCTCTCTTATGTTTGCAGAGAGATAAGAGAAGTGTTCAGCAGATCCATTGCGTTTTAACTGCAGATTAGCTGCGAATTTGGAGACCTGGGAGAGGGGAGGGGGAGGGGGGAAGTGTATTGAGCTGAATGAGAAGAAATCCTGAAGAGAAACGAACACATCACAATCAGCTGCGTACCCATAGAAGATAATGGGCCTGAATTCGCACCTGAGCGGCACCGCAAGTCATAAAATACGCACACGTTTTTTCTGCAATGCGCAGTGCGAATGCATTGCACATATGTGAACCAGCCTCATTGAAGACAATGTATTTAGAAATGTTCTGCGTATTGGATGCGGTTTAAGCCAATTCGCATAGGTATGAACCTGGCCTTATGGTATTTTGCCTCATCCATTTTTCTGCTATCCTGACAGGTGCTCCAGTCCCTACTGCAGAGAAACACCCCCATAACATGATATTATCACCTATGCTTTACTAAATGGTGTTTTTCGGACGGTGAGTTGTATTGAATTTCCGACAGACAGTTTGCTGTCGAGGCCAAATATTTCAATTTTAGTGATTCTGTTTTTGATTTTTTTCTGACGTGTTATTGTTATATTTTTCACTTGGGTGTTATAAATTGCACTAGTTATTATAGCTGGATAAAACAAAAACTTTGGGCCAGATTCACAGAGCGATTACTCCTGTCTATCTCGCGTTAGACTGGAGTACTTTCGAATTACGCGCGTTTTTTCACTACTCTGAAACCTCAAACCATGAAAATACGGCTGCGGGCTTCAATCCGACTGGTTTACGTGTTCGTACGCCTTTGGATCTACGCTGCAATAAAATTGCGGCCGCTGGGTGGAGTTCCCGTCGTTTTCCGCGTCGGGGTATGCAAATGAGCTTTTGCCGACGATCCACAAAGTTACAAACGTCAATCGCAATCTCTTATGGCATCTTTAGTCATCTTTTTGCCTCGTAAAGTTATACCAGCTTTTTGCTGCTCTAATATTAGACAGCCCATGTTAAGTATGGCCGTCGTTCCCGCGTCGAATTTCAACGTTTTCCGACGTCTTTTTTTTTTTTTTGACGTAAGTCGTCCGGGAATAGGAATGTCCGTAAACGACGCTACTCAAACAACGAATGACGTATTGACGTTTTTTTGCGCAATGCGCGGAGTGAAATTTCTGAATGGAGCATGCGCAGTTCGATCGCCGCTGGGACGCGCCTAATTTAAATGCTTGACGCCCCCTAATCGCGTATTTCGATTACGCGGCGAGAAATACACTACGCCGCCGTACCGTAAGGGACAAAATCTACCAGAATTCGTCATACAGCCTGGTAAAATACGGCGGCGTAGTGTATCTCTGATACTCTGCGCCAATGTAATTGTATCTGAATCTGGCCCTTTGTCTTCATTTTAGGCTGCAAAGCAACAAATTGTAATTATTTTAAAGGGGGTGATTCTTTTCTATACCCACTGTACATAAACGGGTAGGATGTGGTTCAAATAATGTCAGAGGAAAGATATTGGAGAGCAACACAGACTAGATATAAAACAAAAGAAAACATATCTGCCTTGAAGCAACTTAAATATAATACACAAAGGGGGTTATTTACTAAAGGTAAATCCACTTTGCACTACTGCAAGTGCACTTGGAAGTGTAGTCACTGTAGATCTGAGGGGGACATGCAAGGAAAATAAAAAACATAATTTTTGCTTGTACATGAATGGATGATAAAATCAGCAGAGCTTCCCCTCATTTCAGATCTCCCCCTTTAGATCAAAAGAGGCTGCACTTCCAAGTGCACTTGTAGTACAAAGTGGATTCGCCTTTGGTAGATCAACCTCCATATGTTTTCATTATGTGCTTCATTTATAGATATTTCTGTTGCTTCAAATATGTTACTTGAGCTTGTGGTTTATGACTAGTAACTTAAACCAGAACACCCAAGCTGTTCACTGTTTACTCATGTTAACAGCAGCCATAACACCTTTTTTTTAGCAGCTTTAGAAACTAAGCTGAAAAAAAGGGATGTAAGCCAATCCAGTCTGCCTAAAATCTACTATCCATATGTTACAATGTGTGAAGTGTTTTCTTATTACTTCCTCTATTCTCACTTGGCATCAACACTGCATAAATGAAATATCTGCTGGGTTAACCTTTCTTGAGTCTAGCACTGTCTCCATCTCTGTAAAGCTGTAAAATCTATAAAGAGCTACTTGGACTTCAAAATCCCACGTTTCATTTCTCATTTTAGTTTTTCAACAGTCTTTTTCTGGCCAGCAAATAAGCCACTTGATGGTTAAAAGCTGATTGTCACATATTGCCTCCACTTATTACTAATATAGGTTCAAACAAACCAATTAGTTCATCAATATTCAGAACTTCCCTGCAAATCACAAATGGATTCCTGGGTTTGTTTCCTCATCTCCATGAGCGCTAAGTGAGGTACATACTATAAGAAAATCGGGCGAACGTTTGTCCGATTTTATTTTGATGTTTCACAGCAATTCAAAATAGATGAACGAAAATGTGTATGAAAATTCTCGTACGACAAAGCATTTTTTTTTGTTTTTTTATTGTTTCTGATCATGCGCAGTCTTTATTTTCTGATTTTTCTTATGAATCCTACAAAAACAGTACACATTATATGAAAATCGTTCATTCTGTTCCCGTACAAGAAAAACATTGGAGTTTATCCCTTTAAGAATTTTCGTCCGAAAATTCGTAATCGGCTATTGAAAGTTGTATACACACTAGACATGTGCGCACTGAAATATTTTGTTTCGGAATTTAGTTTTCGTCCGAAAAATTAATTAATTTAGTTACTCCAAAAAAATCCAAATCAATTAACCTCCCTGGCGGTATGATTCTGTCTGGAATTACGTACCAAAAGTGGTACAATTATTTGCAAGGAAATTTTGCGTTTTATACTGTAGGCCTGCAATTCTTAGGAATAACTAATTTAAATCTGACCAAACAAGAGTCTAATAGGCATCCCGGGTATGATTTGTTTTTTAAAAACAAAATTATAAATTATAATATAATAAATAATTATAAATAATTATAACAAATAATAATATAATTATAATAAAAATTATTCAATAATGTAATCAACTCAAAATCACTGAAATTTGCTCAGTTGCAGAATTGTCGCTGTCATTACTTACTTTTTTATGACGAATTTCCCCACAAATCGCTATCGCTCAATTCTGCAAGTGATTATAATTTATTATTGCTGTTTTCTAGCTGCTCTAAAACCATTTTTGACATAAAGGGACACTTTTGGTTGCTATGGACAATCTACAGTTTGCATGCAGAAAGAACAGTTTTTATTTTATAAAAGATCATGTAGTGCACTGGGCAGACCACTAGGGAAAAGGGGTGTGTGTATTTTTTACATACAGTACTGTAATCTATAAGATTACAGTATATTGTATGTAATGTGTTTGTTTACTTTTTTGAATTTGGCGCCGATCTCCGTCCCCGTGCATCGTAACGTCGCAGGGAACGGAGCTCGGCCGCACACGGGGACACTGTGAATTGAGCGAGCACCCGCTCGCTCCCACAGCGGGGATGCATTGCTGGATCGAGGGACAAGGTGAGTAAACCAAGCCTGTGGATTCAGCGAGAAGGTAAGCCACGCCGCTGCACGCTCTGCACATCTACCCCGAGCGTGACTCGGGGATACCGATCCTAGCATGGAAAACCCACCCCGAGTCATGCTCGGGGATACCACCAAGGAGGTTAAGGTCAAATCTGTCATTAAAGGCTTATGGTGTCTGTCGAATGTTCTAAGAAGATTCAACGTAATCTTTAAAAATGTTGATAGATTCGGTAGAATCTTTAAAAAAAAAAAGATTTGACGAAGCAACGAAACTGTACGATGCCGGTCGAATGTTCCACCTACAAGCTATAGAAGAATTCTAATGTTGTATGACTAATAATAATTATATTTATTAATTACCGTATTTATCGGCGTATATCGTGCACTTATTTTCCCTGAAAATCAGGGCAAAATCGCGGGTGCGTGATATACGCCGATCCCGGCTTCCTGCGCTGTGTTTGAAACAACTGCGCTAACATATACCGAGCGCAGTACACTCAGGTATAATCGGGCAGGCTCTGCTCCACCCGCGGTCACGTCCTGTGCGTCCTGTTTGTCCTTTACGCGAGAGGAGCCGAGCTTACCAGACTATACCCGAGTGTACTGCGCTCAGTATATGTCGGTGGAGTGGTTCGACTCGAGGCGCGCGCTGGAGAAGCCGGGAGGACACCACTGATGCCTAAGACGGACACTGGACCGGACAAGGCCGCCGATGGATGCCGCCCAAGACACCAAAACTGTAAGTACTAAAAATACAAAACATTTTTTTTACAGGTCCACATTAAGGGGTGATAAATACGGTTTTATTACTAGTCAACCAACATTAGAATTCTTCTATAGCCTATGGGCAGAGCATTTCACCATAAATGTCTGCTTGCTGCGATCGTATGTTTTTAGCTACGGGACTTCATCAAATCTTCATGTCTCTCTTTGTCAAATCTTCTCTCTCTATGTCGAATCTTCATCATGTCTCTATAATGTCGAATCTTTTCTCACTATGTCAAATTTTTTCTCTTTATGTAGAATAATATTGGACTAATAGAGTTAAGGTTAGGCACATTCGACCGCAATGAAAACGAAAATAAAGGATTTGTTTATGTCAGGTCTTTCGGTTTTAGTTTTCTGTGCTTTCGTTTTAACTAAAATATCCGAAATTCGGACAAAAATGCATTCGGACGAAAAAGAATGCACATGTCTAATACACATTATTTGAAAATGGTACAAAAATTCTTTGGATGAAAAGCACAAGGTATACCCCTGTTTCTGTTCTATTTGGTATGCAGTAAGGATGCCAGTCACTTTTTCAAAGTAAACTGTAAGGAGTTGGATTTCTTCTTGAATTGTATAATAAGAACTCATCACTGCTCACAAGCTGTGATATTCTGCTTGGATGAACTACAAGAGGTGAATAATATCAGCAGGTTGAAATTGAAGTTCAACAAAATTAAATTTGTTCTGGTTGGAGGCCGTTACACAGCAGCAATATTTGGACACTAGCATTCAACAGCTTTAAATCTAAGGAACATTCATTTTGACAGCTTAGATCATGTGAAAAATCTAAATGAGCAATGGAATGGAATATTAAAGCGGGATTCCATCCGCAATTTTTTTTTTAAATCAGCAGCTACTAATGGACCATACACACGATCCGAATATCGGCCGATGGATCGTACGACTTTTTTCGCTTAATAATCGCAAGTAAAATAAAATAGGTTATTAAACTCACGAAAATTCTCGTACGACAGAAAAAAAAGATCGTAAGTGATGTCACGTGTTGTAATGTATTTGTATTGTATTGTCGGACGACGGCTGTACTGACTAAACGAAAATCGTACGATCTGACATCGTACGAGGAAAATTTTTGCGCTTGTCCGATCGAAAATTATCAGATGAACGGTCGTGATTGGCTCTCGAAAGTAGTGTACACATGATCCGAAAATCGTACGATCCATCATCGGACGATCGTTTTCGTCCGATATTCGGATCGTGTGTACGGGCCATAACAGTGTAGCTGCTGACTTTTAATAAGGACACTTACCTGTCCTACTTGCCCGCGCTGATGCCCCCCCCCCGATGCCAATCCCACGATCGTTGCAGGTCCCGCGCCGCCATTCACACTAGGGGAAACCTGCAGTGAAGCTTTACGGCTTCACTCCCCATTTCCTACTGCGCCTGCGTGAGTCTCGTGCCGGCTTGTGAATGGGTGGCTGCTCTCTGAGAACACACACAGTTCCCAGAAAGCAGCACGCCCCATTCACTAGGAGAAGAAGAAGAAAACAGACCGCGGTTGCGGAAGAGGCAGATTACGGAATTCCGCATAGCAACAGGTATTTCAGGTAAGTATAAAAAAAATAAAAAATTCTATTTTTTTTTTATTTTTTTTTTGAATTTTTGGCCAAATGTTTTTTTCCTGGGTGGAACTCCACTTTAATTTACAGCAATCAGATATATGATTTTATTAAAACATCTGAGGAGTAAAATATAAATTTATAACTTTATTTCTGCAGAAGATCTGCTAACTCTAATTATTGCTATAATAATTTCTGTTTGAATTAATATAAAGCCATTTTTATAGGTTTCCCAGACAAAAAAAAGTCTCTATTTATTTCAAAATATACATAATGCAATAGGCAGAAGGGAAATAATAAACATTTCAAGCACGTAGCTAGACACAGGTCAGTTATTTCTGTAAAGGCCATGGAAAGAAGAATGGGAAGTGTATTTGTCCCCGATTCTGTTCTTGATTAGTCCATGCTGTGTCAAGGGCCGATCAATTGCAGGTGATCCTTGTATTTGCATGGAAGCAACTGCAATTAGCTTGCCATTGCTTTCAATGGGGCTGCTTTTCGCAGCTAATTGCCAAAACCTGCCATCAGGCCAACATGCAGGTGTAAATTAAGCTTTAAGGCCCCTTTCACACTTGTGCTACTCCAAAGGTGCGCGATTTTGCAGCCGCGATTTTGACAAGACAGCCATACGACTTTGCCTTACAACTTGAAGTACGACTTCAATGAGTAGAGATTCGACTTTGATCGTCCCATATTTAGGGGGAACTCCACAGCAATTTTTTTTTTTTTAGGTTCAATACGTTTTTAATGTATTTTCAGACAAGAATAAACAGAAAGTAAACAAAATCTGATCGAACGCCCGACAAAGGGCAGCCCGATCCGCAAGATATAAAACACATACATTCCTTAACATAGAAATAAATGGGTACAAACAGTTACCATATTGGTAAATTAGTAGTGCAAATATAAGCATATAGAGCCAACCTGCGATCCATAATGAACCCCCCCCCCCCCTGACCTGGAATCCCCTATGGGATCCTGCTGCTTCCACGACCCAGGGAAGTAAGGGAAAGAAAACTAAGACGGACATGCAGATGGCTTCAGTACCTAGACATGCTCATACCTCACCCAAAATAAAATAAAAAACCGACTGACACATGAAGCTATCGGAATGTGTATGATTAAAAAAAAGTATGGCCAGAGGGAGGCGGCCAAGAAAGAAAACGAAAAGACAGAAAGGAAGGGAAAAGAAAGCCTGAGGTAGAAAAAGAAGAAAAGGGGGGGGGATGGGTAAAAGACGGGGTAAGGGAGATGGCGTGCTCAAATCCACAAAGGAATGCATCAATTTGAGTTAGATAAAATAAAGTAATATTAACCACTTGACCACTGGGCACTTAAACCCCCTTAATAACCAGACCAATTTTCAGCTTTCGGTGCTCTCACATTTTGAATGACAATAACTCGGTCATACAACACTGTAGCCAAATGAAATTTTTGTCGTTTTTTTGCCACAAATAGAGCTTTCTTTTGGTGGTATTTGATCACCTCTGCGGTTTTTATTTTTTTCGCTATTAATGAAAAAAGAACGAAAATGTTGTAAAAATATGAATTTTTCTTCATTTCTATCATAACATTTTGTAAAAAAAGTAATTTTTCCTCATAAATTTGGCCTAAAATGTATACTGCTACATATTTTTGGTAAAAAAAAAAAAAAATTGGATATTATTTAGTTTATCCATTCGACAATAGTCGGGGGAAGACGATTTCCAATGCCTAGAAATCAACTGCCGCACCTAGGCAAAATTTTAAAAGTGTATTTTTTTTTAATTTGGTAGAGCCAGGGAGAATGGAGAGGAGGGCTATGAATGGAGATGGGGTGAGAGGCTCATCGTAAAGGTCAGAATAAATTTGGAAAATTTGGGTCCAGAACAGTCTAATCATATCACAGTCCCACCATATGTGGCAATTCGTACCTGTAGCTGAGGCACATCTCCAGCAAGAGTTAGACGCTGAAGGGAACATGATCCTGAGGGTGGTCGGCACTGGATATCATCGCGATAACACTTTATAATTTTTTTTCCTGAGCAGAACTTGATATAGAGGATTTATGAGTGTAGAGAAAAGCTTTGCGCCACTCCGCCTCACTGATATCTCTCCCAAGTAGTGTCGCTCACGAATATTCGTATTGCGAATATTCGGCTCGAATATGGCATATTCGAGTATTCGCGATATATTCCGAATTTCGCGGTGAATATTTGTTATTTCGAATATTCATATTTTTTCAATTTTTTTTTAGAACAGATCACATCCTAGAGATCCCCATCGACATCTAAAAGCATTGCTGGTATGATTAGAGACCTTGGGCCGAGTAGCTGCAGCGATCATTTTATATTGCCGAAAAATCGCAATGCGATTATTCGGCAATAGCGATATCGCGCGATTATTTTCGAGAAATTGGCAATATTGTTTTTAGCTAAAATAACACATATATTCGATTTCAGAGTGTTACTGTCGAAATTCCGCAATCAATTTCTCATTCGCATTTTTGCGAAATTACGATAAAATATCACGAATATTCTGAGCCAATCAGAGCGCTCCTTCCGCATTTGCCGAATATTTGCAATTATTTTGTATTGTAATATATCAAGAATATTCTGAGCCAATCAGAGTGCTCCTTCCGCATTTGCCGAATATTCGCAATTATTTTGTATTGTAATATATCAAGAATATTCCTGAGCCAATCAGAGTGCTCCTTCTGCATTTGCCGAATATTCGCAATTATTTTGTATTGTAATATATCACTAATATTCTGAGCCAATCAGAGTGCTCCTTCCACATTTGCCGAATATTCGCAATTATTTTGTATTGTAATATATCACGAATATTCTGAGCCAATCAGAGTGCTCCTTCCGCATTTGCCGAATATTCGCAATTATTTTGTATTGTAATATATCAAGAATATTCTGAGCCAATCAGAGTGCTCCTTCCGCATTTGCCGAATATTCGCAATTATTTTGTATTGTAATATATCACGAATATTCTGAGCCAATCAGAGTGCTCCATTCCGCATTTCTCGAAATTTCGCATTCGCATTCGCATTCGCAATAGCGAAAATTCGCAATCATTTCATTTCCAAAAAATATCACGAATATTCGTATTTAGCGAATATATCTCGAATATTCGACTATATATTCGAGATATATTGCTAAATCGAATATGGCATATTCTGCTCAACACTACTCCCAAGCTCCTCTGACCAAGCCGCGGTGAATTTAGGGAAGGAACTGTGAGTGTGGCCTAGAATCATCTTGTAGATCAAAGAAAGAGTGTGCCGCTGGGTGTTTGGAAAAGAACAAAGTTGTTCAAACCCGGTTAGGGGTCTATGAACCAGAGTCATGAAGCGTCTTGCAGCCAGCTGTCAAATGTAGATGTGTAAGCCAGGTCACTCTAGGGGGCGCAGCAGTTGTGGTCGTAACAAAGGAGCCTGTGGAGTCGCTCACAAAATGTTGTGCAGAGGGCCAGGAAGTTCTGTTGTATCCTTCTAGAGATTGGATCAATCTGCTCTCCGGGAGGGCTGGGTTATTAAATAGGGGGGTCAAGGAACTCGGGTCAGTAGAGAGGGTGCAAAGCTCCCTCTTTCGATTCCAAATCACCAAGGCATCTCTGGTGAGGAAGATAGCCCCAAGAGGGCTCGATGTAACTTAGCGTGTACCCAGAGGAGAGCCCGAAAGTCAATTTTTTTTAAAAATGGCACGAGTCTTCCCAAAATCCATAACAGGCCCTTATCCGAGCACGCAGCCCGACCGGTCAGGAAATAGGGTGGGGACGAGCGATTGTCCCCCCTTTCTGAACTGTACCAGGCCATATGCCCTCAACATGGGGGGTGGGTGCTTTGGGGTAGGGGGGGCCTGCGCCCCCCCTGCCCCAAAGCACCTTGTCCCCATGTTGATGAGGACAAGGGCCCCTTCCCGACAACCCTGGTCGTTGGTTGTCGGGGGCTATGGGTGCGGGGATTATCGGAATCTGGGAGGCCCCCTTTAATAGGATCCCGATCCCGACCCCCCACCCTATGTGAAGGAGTGTGGGTACATTGTGCCCCTACCCATTCATCTGAGGAAAAAGTGTCAATAAAAAAGGGTAATTTATTAGGTAGCTCCGGGGGTCTCTTCTGACTTTGGGGGTCTCTTCTGCCTTCTTCTCCCCTCTCCCCTCTCCGGCCTCTTCTCAGTGCTCTCTGGTTCTCCTCCGGTCATCTTCTGCCAGGTTCTTCAGCTCTTTTGCCTGCTCTTTTGCTAGCTCTTGCCCGGTCTTCTCTGTCGTCTTCCTCCCTCTTCTCTTCTTCCAATGTTGACACGACGCTCTCCCCCGCTGTAATGCCGTGTTCATGATGCGCAACTACTTATATAGGCACGGTGCTGGGTCACCGAGTAATGTCATTTGGTGGCCCGCCCCCTCATGACGTCACCACCCAGGGCATGATGGGGAAGTCACGTCATAAGGGGTTTAGTCAACAGATGACATCACACCCCATGCCAATATAAGTTGTTGCGCACCTCGTACACGGCATTACAGCGGGAGAGAGTGTTGCGTGCCCCCCGCCCACAGACCCCGACAACCAACAGCCAGGGTTGTCGGGAAGGGGCCCTTGTCCTCATCAACATGGGGACAAGATGCTTTGTGGTGTGAGGCACAGGGCGGTGTGTTTAACAAAGACAAGAGACGAGGCTAAGCTATAAGTCAGGTGAAGTGATAAGTAACTTAGGTCTGGGGAGGTGACAGTTTTAAAAAGCTGGTGACAGGCTAAGATCAGGTTATGTAAAAAGCAGATTTCTGAAACAAAATCACAATAAACACCAAGTTTAAATGCAACCAGCATAGGCGTGCACACAGGGTATGCTGGGTGTGCCTGGGCATACCCTAATCACCCCATGCAGTGCTGATTAGCCCTGCTTCCTGGCTCCTTCCTACAGTGCTACCAGCATCCCTCCTCACCTGTCCCACCAGCTTCTGCTGGGGATATTTTAGGATGGAGAGTGGGGAAAGGGGCGGGTAAATATTTAATTTACCCTTT
Organism: Rana kukunoris; assembly: GCA_029574335.1. Lineage (NCBI taxonomy): Eukaryota > Metazoa > Chordata > Amphibia > Anura > Ranidae > Rana > Rana kukunoris. Next base: position 144,213,285 of record CM056054.1, on the reverse strand, counting down.
CCTTTTCTGGATGAACACAGTGGGTGATCTTTACCGATCGCTCCTGTGTTCATTCTTAACTGAAGCATAGTAAAATATGTTTGTTTGTGAGACATCAGGGGTCTGTTTGGCCTCTTGATATTTCACCAAAGCCCCCCCCCCAAAGGGGCTCCTAATAAATTGTAAAAAAAATGTAAAAAATAAAAAATGTAAAAAATAATGAAAAAAAAACTTCTGGCTGCCCGCTGCCCTATTGGCACCAATCTCTGCTCTATTCACACCTTCCACTTCTCTGCTTCCACACATTTGCATTTGTGCTCTGGGGCTAATACAGTAGGCTGCGCACACCAATGGCACCCAGAAATACATTAATGCCACGTACACACGATCAGTTCATCCGATGAAAACGGACCGATTAATTTTTTCATCAGATATCCGATGAAGCTGACTTTTATCAGTCTTGCCTACACACCATCAGTTAAAAATCTGATCATGTCCAACGCGGTGACGTAAAACACAACGACGTGCGGTGTTCTGTATGTCTATAAAGGCACACATTCTGGCTCGGGAGGGAGGGTTCCTCGGGTGGTACACAGAGAAGAGGACAACTCTAAAGCACCGACAGGGAACCCCAGAAGAGGAGGCTCAGGGCCTCTAGGTGCAATACCATTAATACCATATAACATGTTTAATAAACAAAACAATTCTAAGCCACAACCACTTTAAATGTTTAATAAAAATATATTTAACCAAAAAAGCAGGTCCTAACTTGCGTTGCAGTTTTAGGATTAAATCTTGAAATTACAATTTCATAAAAAGCTTTTTTAAGCTGTCCACAAATGCACACAAATAACATGTTTACAGCATTTACTGATGCTTCCCTCGCATAGCAGCTCATTATGCCCTTTTGGTAGTAACAGACATGTAATTTTTTTCAACCTCTGACATTTCTGGACAACCACACTGCACAACCCCCCCCCCCCCAACCCCCCACTCCTGACTCACTAATATATTGGGCTGCTGCTTGTGAAGCCCCCGGCAGTGTGATTGCAAGGAACAGGCTGAGTTTTCTATGCACCAAATTCAAAGGCAGCAGCCAGTCACCTTGGAAACATTTGTTAAGTACAGTGCCTACTACAGCATATAAGGATCCTAAAAGTGTGAGTAGATAAAAGAAAAATATAGAGCTATTGCTGAAAAAAGGCACGATGAATTGCTATATTAAGTTTGAATTTTCAAAAATGTTATATATGTGAGCAGCCTGAAAAGTGTCACCTAATTACAGTGTCTTTTTAAGGACCATGCTATTAGATGAACTAATGTGGTGCTTTAAAACTTACAATAGTTCCAAATGCAACAATGTGATACAGCTGTTTACACTGTACCATACAGTATTGGTTGGTACTATGTTTGATTCTTCCAACATGGTGCTGGTTAAAGACCATAATTGCAGCACCTTCTTTTATCAAGCAGACCAGACCTACATCTTAAGCCTCGTACACACGATCGGACTTCCAGCAGACTTTTCCGTGGATTTTGGTCCGAAGGGCGTTGACCGTGAACTTGTTCTGCGTACAGACGGCACAACATTTTTAGCCAACAAAACCTAAATATGTGTTTTTTCTGCTGGAAAAACCCTTAGGGCAACTTCTGCTAATGTTGTCTTAACCACTTGCTTACTGGGCACATAAACCCCTTTCGTGCCCAGGCGAAATTTCAGCTTCCGGCACTGTGTCGCTTTAACTGACAATTGCGCGGTCATGCGACGTGGCACCCAAACAAAATTGGCGTCCTTTTTTTCCCCACAAATAGAGCTTTCTTTTGGTGGTATTTGATCGCCCGTGCGGTTTTTAGTTTTTGCGTTATAAACAAAAAAAGAGCGACAATTTAAAAATATATATATTTTTTTTACTTGTTGCTATAATAAAAAATATAATAAAAAATATTTTTTTTTCTCAGTTAAGGCCGATACGTATTCTTCTATGTATTTTTGTAAAAAAAAAGAAAAATCACAATAAGTGACTGCTTTGCGCAAAAGTTATAGCACCTACAAAATAGGGGACAGAATTATGATTTTTTTTTTATATTTTTTTTTACTAGTAATGGCGGCGATCTGTGATTTTTATTGGGACTGCGATATTGCGGCGGACACATCGGACACTTTTGACACATTTTTGGCGCCATTCACATTTATACAGCGACCAGTGCTATAAATATGCACTAATTACTGTATAAATGTGACTGGCATTGAAGGGGTTAACACTAGGGGGTGAGGAAGGGGTTAAATGTATTGCCTGGGTGTGTTCTAACTGTGTGGGGGGAGGGGGTGACTGGGGGAGGTGACCGATGCTGTCTCCCTATGTACAAGGGAAACAGCATCTGTCTCCTCTCACTGACGGGACGTGGAGCTCTGTGTTTACACACACAGCTCCACGTCCCTGCTCTGTCACCGCTGATCGTGTGTACCTGACGGACATCGCGGCCGCCGGGTACACGCATCGAATCCTCGGTGATGCGTCGGGACTGTTTTTCCCCGCGGGGAATTACAAGTAAATCACGTCCAAAGACGTGACCCCGGTGCCTCAGGTCTGCGCTGTTGACGTATTCTGTCAATGGCGCGGACCCGAAGTGGGACGGATTTGTGTACACATGATTGGATAAACCAACGTAACAGATTTATTGTCAGACAGTTGGTGAGCATGAACAGCCAACATGTGTTGTCGTTAATTCAGCCAAAAATTGTCTGATGGAGCATACACACGGTCAGATTATCCGACACTACACGTCTATCAGACAATTATGGTCATAAAATTGGATCGTATGTATGGGTCTTAAGACAGACTCTATGATATGGAATAATTTTATTGACAGGATTAATTGAAGACAGTACAATTATGTGATGAAAGAACCTCGCCTAAGTGGTCACGTGGTAAATTCTTTATCAGCTCTCAGTTAAAACAGTCCTGTAGGTTAGAGTAGTAGATGCACTTTGTTCAGTTTGTAGAATTAAGTAAAGGGATAAAATAATTGTGGGTGCAGTTCCTTTTGGGGCTATGAGACCACTAGGCAATTAAAAATATATTTTGGTGCACTTTGCATAGCTGATCAAATTTAATAGGATGACAAATCGCTTGGGGGACCATTCCACTGGGGATTCTGGAAGCATAAGGTAATTAAAGAAAATTGTGATGTACCTTGGGGAGTTCATAGAATTTAGTAGTCTGAAAATAGCTGTAGGGACAATTCCTTTGGGATTTCTGGTTTCAGTTTTTCTACCTTGTTGAATACGAAAAATGATATATGCAGCGCTTAAGCTCAAAAAAAGATGCTCCTGTGTCCACGACTTTGCAAATAGCACCAAACACTCTGACAAACCTGGCTGGGGGGTCATCCCTCCCTTATTGGCATGTGAATAGATACCATGTATTCACTGGTAAAACTATAAACATAGGGCCAGATTCAGGTAGAGTTAGGCTGGAGTATCAGTGATACTCCAGCCTAACTGTCACTTTAAGCCGGCGTTTCTGTTTTCTGTAACCAGAAAACAAGAAACGCCGGGTTGGAGTTCCGATGCGATCGGCGCAATTGAATTTCGCCACAATTGAATTTCGCCATCGCATCGCAAATTTAATTTAAAAATGGCGCCGGGGGCGTTCCCGCTGATTTACGTCGAAAAAATATGTTAATCAGCGAGAATCGGCAATTCACGATCGTATTCGGGCGCGACGCAGTGACTTTCCAACGTTTCCGTAAGCGATACGCGGCGTAAAGATAAAGCAGCCCCCTAGTGGAGTATCCTATGTTAAGTATAGCCGTCGTCATCGCGTCGAAAAAAATAATCGCGTCGCTTGCGTAAAACGTCCATGAATGGGGATTTGACGTCATTGACGTTCACTGACAGAATTTGGAGCATGCGCACTGGGATGCATTGACAGTCGACGCATGCGCAGTACGTTCGCCGCGGGATCGCGCTTAGTTTAAATAATACACGCCCCGTACCCGCCCAATTTGAATTCCGCTGGCTCATTTGCGATGCGCTGCCGCAACTTTAGGAGCAAGTGCTTCATGAATAACAGCACTTGCTCCTAAAATTTTGCCAGAGTAACGTAAATGAGAAACGTTACTCCAGAGCAAAGATGCTCCCATCTACCTGAATCTGGCCCAAAGTGTGCTTAAATAGGCAAGTGTTTAAAGTTAATCCATATAAGTTAATCCATATACAGACAAGTGTACTTCAACTCCCTTTCCATAAATACATAAAAAACACAATTTCATAAAAATATTGCACTCTAAATAATAAATCCTGGGAGAAAATCCTCACCTATATTCATAAGGACTCAATCAATGTCTCGACACAAGAAAATGGCTACAAAATCTTTCCGAGATGGTATAGAACCCCACACAGAATATACAAATTTGCTCCCTCTATCTCCCCCAACTCCTGGCGATGCAACGAAGAATTGTGTTAGTTTCTTCATATATGGTGGGCATAGATATGGTCCCTTAATTCAACCATTTTGGAAGGAAGTCCACAGACTCACCTGCAAAATCTCCACCCTCCCATTGGACTATTCCCCAGCACAACTTTTACTACATTATTCATCCATCCCAAAATCTGACTACTTTCATTCATTGACCATGCATTTGATAAATGCAGCCAAACTATGCATACCTTCCCATTGGCGCTCCCTGAACCCACCAATCATTACGGAATGGTTCAAACAAATACAAAAAATTGCTGACATAAAGGAACTTATACACCAACAAAAGACACCCCCTCGTAGTTCAGGATCATTTGGGCGTGATGGCAACATTTTAAAATGACAGAAGATTATGTTCAACACCAAAGTTAATCTCTCAGGCATACACACCTGGCAGGGGGGCGAGCGAGCAGGCAGGTATCCCTATCCCTCTCTTACCCCTAACCCCCCATCTCTTTCACACAACAGGACTCTTGAACCTTACTTCCTTATCTAGCCTCCCTTCCACCTGCTCCAGTTAAATCCGATTCCCACCCTTTCCCCCTCTCTCTCCCCATCCATTCCCCTTCCCAACCACTTACACTTTAAGCCCCCTCTCAACCTTATACCCCCCCTGTAACCAATTGTGCATATGCTACTAAGCTACCCACGCTCTCCTGCTAAAGTCACACTCACAAATATTTCTATACTATAACTACATAAGCAATTGCCCTCACTTAAAATTCAACACCATACAGTACACTCCCAGACCGGATGAACACCAGATGACTCCCCCACATACCACAGTGATATGCTGTTTAGCCAGCACAATCACTTGGTAATTCTAACTTGGATTGTGTACTGGAATGAAGTCCCATGTATCACAATTAGCGTCACCACACTATCCTTAGTGACATGTTTTTTGTTTGCTTTCGCCCAACTTTGTGATAGTTGTATCTGATAAGGAAATTGTAACCATTGCATTTCTTCATCTGTACTTCAGAATTTAAAACACGGTTTTGATTGTCATTTACTTTAACCAATGTACTTGCATTTGTCAAATAAAGCTTTTTGGAAAAAAAATTTTAATAAATCCACATTGACATATAGCAATCTCTGTATACAGCGCTAAGCAGTTTGGCCCGGATTCACAAAGCACTTACGCCGACGTAAATCACTTTACGCCGACGTAGTGCAAATGTGCGCCCGGCGTATTTGTGCGCCAGACCCACAAAACCGACATACGTCTAAAAACAGGCCATCCTACCCGACGTATCTTGCTTACGCTGGCGTAGCGTGGGCGCAAATATGGTTTGGATGCATGTTGCTTCTCCCATTGATTAGGCATTCAAATGTGCAAATGAGGTAAATACGGCGATTCATGAACGTACGTGTGCCCGACGCAGGCTACGCGCGGTGCGCGTAATTGTACGTCCAGCGTAAAGTTATTCCCCATAAAGGAGGTGTAACTCAGCAACAGACATGCTCAGGTCTGCACCAGGGAACACAAGCCGGCGTATTTTACATTGGACGTGTGTCTGGCTGGGTGTAGGTTACGTTAACGGCATACACAGTGATCCGGCGTATCTTAGGCAGTTGTTCCAACGTGGTTGTGAGCATGCGCGGCGCATGCGCAGTTCATTATACGTAGTTGTCTGGCGCTCGGCCCATCATTTGCATGGGTTCAAGCCTTATTTGCATGGATCACGCCCATTTCCACTTACGCTGGCCTGCGCCTTCGAAAATACGCTGGCACATCTAGGAGAGCAATGGCTTGCTGAATGCAGTTCTTTCCTCTCCTCGCTGTGCCGGCGTAGCGTACTGTGTGTGCACTACGCCGGCGTAAATGTGCGCCCACTTTCTGTGAATCCGGGCCAATATATTTACATTTATTCAGGCACATTTATGCTGCCGTAGCGTATCTCTTTTACGCTACGCCGACGCAGCGCAGAGAGGCAAGCATGGAATTCACAAAGCAAATGCTCCCAACGTTGCACCAGCGTGGCGTATATTTCATAGGCATAAGCCGGCGTAGGTGGAAGTGTGTGTGATCCATGCTAATGAAGCGTGACCCCATGCAAATGATGGGCCGGGCGCCAGACAAGTACTTAAAACAAACTGCGCATGCATCGAGACCTGGATGTATCCCCGTGCGCATTCGCACAACCACGTTGGAACAACTGCCTAAGATACGCCGGATCACTGTGTACGCCGTTAACGTAACCTACGCCCAGCCAGACCCACGTCGGCCCATATTCACAGATGTCCAACGTACAATACGTAGGCTTGTGTTTCCTGGTCCATACCTTTGCATGGGTTGCGACTCATCTATGGGGAATAACTTACGCCGGATGTAAACTTACGCAAACCGCATATATCATGCACCGGGCACAAGTACTTTCGTGAATCGCCGTATCTCCCTCATTTGCATATCAAAAAATCAATGGGAGCGCCACAAATATGCGCCCACTCTACGCTGGCGTAGGCAAGTTACGTCGGTGGGATGAAGTCTGTTTTTAGGCGTATCTTAGTTTGTGGATCTGGCGCACAGATACGACGGTGCATATTTGCACTTACGTGGCGTATTTGGAGATACGTCGGCACAGGTGCTTTGTGAATCCGGGCCTATAGGTCTAGCAGCAGTTTAATTTATCAGTTTTGTAATTATTTTATTCACTTGGTAGCGCAAGGGACTACACCTTATATAGTCTCTGTATACAATTTCAGTTGTGATCTTGATAAGTTTCCATGCAGATGTAAAAGTGCTTCCACTCGAGCTCCCCCTCCAAAAACCACACTCACCAGAATGTAAGAACCCTTTGGGGAAGATGGTGCTTTGCAAAGAAAACTCCCTTGGCTCTTAGCAGCATATAAGGACTCCTTCTCATTCCCTTTATCAATCTTTCATTATTCACCATGTGCCAGGGCCGAGTGGAATAAACTCGACAAAAGGCAAGCTTCCATAGAGTGATACCATTATTTTTATTTAAAAAAAAGGTTAAAAATATACTTACAACATAAAAGATGTATGGAGCTTTAAGAAAAAGACTGTCCAGGATGCCCTTCTCTTCGAGAACCGGAAATGACGCAATGACACAAATGGCTGTTTAGGGATATACATTTATTGGCTTGCAATTACTCAAAGGAGGACATTTTATGGGAAACAGGAATAATAAGATGTCAGAATTGTATAATAGCTGCTTGAGGCCAGGGCAATTATCATCCATATAATAGGCTATCAGGAATCATCGGGCTGGATAATCGTTAGTCAAAATTGGGCAGTGGAGAAACAGAGTGCTTCAAATAGACAATGCAAACATCACTAATGCTAAATATAAACACTTCAGTAATCTATGAACGCTATCAAAAGGTACAAATCAGTGAGTAGGGGTGTGCAGGGAATATATTTCTACTGTATCTCTGTCTACTGACTACGTGCAGATTGGCTGCACCAAGAAACAGTAGACCGTAGGTGTGTGGCATAATACCTAATTAAGTGAGGTGCTCCCAGGCCTTCATTGGTAAAAGATTGTACAGGCAAGTTTTAATGTGCCAAATATAGTTAGTAAAGGACCTCTGCATTTTGCTTAGCTGGAACAAAGGGATAGGGACAGGGAGTCTCTCAAAGCTATATAATAGTTTAGGTAAATCTTGAGAACATTTATCCTACCCATCAGAGGAATATTATAGGAATCCCACTGCCTTAGTGGTTGAAGAATCACAAAAAAGTGGTGGTAAGTTGGTTCATATGTAGAGTGGTTGAGTGCTGTGATATGGTTTTCCAAATAGTGTTGGTTACAGCAAAGAAATTAGCACCATCTATGGCTTACCTAGGCTTGTATACAGTTTAAAAAGGTAAGGGCTTGTTCTTTTGAAAAACAAGATTCTTAGAGCCCATTCACACAGGTCCGACTTTGGATCTGACTTCAGGTCACCCCAGTGAAATCAATGTACAGTACCTGCCGCCGAGAATGTGTTTTTAGCAGGACAGCATCGCGCTGATTCTCGGCGACAGGGTACCGACATCTCGCACTCGCTGGAATAGTAAAAGCACATTCCAGCGAGCACGTCATAGAAGCGACGGGGATCCGACTTGGATTCCCGCCAATTCTACACGTGGGTGGTGTTTAGTATGAATCCTGAAGGGGAACTCCCCGCTGGATTTTAAATAAAAATCCGACATGGGTTCCCCCCTCAGGAGCATAACGGGCCCTTAGGTCTGGTATGGGTTGTAAGAAGACCCCCCCACGCCAAAAAAACGGCATGGGGGGCCCCCCACAATCCATACCAGACCCGTATCCAAAGCACGCCGGCCAGCCGGTCAGGAAGGTAGTGGGGGCGAGCGAGCGCCCCCTCCTGAGCCGTACCAGGCAACATGCCCTCAACATGGGGGGGTCAGGTGCTCTAGGGCAGGGGGGCGCACTTCGCCCCCCCACCCCAGAGCACCCTGTCCCCATGTTGATGAGGACAGGGCCCCTTCCCGACAACCCTCGCCGTTGGTTGTCGGGGTATGCGGGCGGGCGGCTTATCGGAATCTGGGAGCCCCCTTTAATATGGGGGCCCCCAGATACCGGCCCCCCACCCTAGGTGAATGAATATGGGGTACATCGTACCCCTACCCATTCATTTGGAGGCAAAGTGTAAACACAAAATAAACAACACATGGTTTTTAAAGTATTTTATTAGACAGCTCCGGACGGCCCCCCCTGTCTTCTTTAGCTCTTTTACCAGGGTGGTCTTCTCCGCTCTCCGGGGTCTTCTCCCGCTCTCCGGGGTCTTCTCCGCTCTGAATGAAGCGGTCTTAATGCACACTACTGCAGTCGCTCCGACTTAAAAAAAGGTTCCTACTACTTCAATCCAACTTGTAGGCGACTTGTACCCATTGATTTCAATGAAAGTCGCCTCCAAGTCGAATCCCCGTTCACAGTGAGGCAACTTTAAAGGAAGTCGCCCCAGTGTGAATCTGTTCTAAGGCACCTTCCTCCCACAGGGGAACTCTACGCCAAATTATAAATAAAAAACCGGCATGGGTTCCTACGCCGGAAAAACGGCATTGTGGTTCCCTTAAAATCCATACCAGACCCTTATCCGAGCAAGCAATTCGGCCGGTCAGGAAAGGGGATGGGGACGAGCAAACGGCGGGTGCTTTGGGGCAGGGGGGTGCCCTGTGGCCCCCCAAACCCCAATACACCCTGTCCTCATGTTGATGGGGACAAGGGCCTCTTCCCGACAACCCTGGCTGTTGATTCCCCTACCCATTCACCTGGGGGGTAAAAAGTGTTAAGAATAAAAACACACTAGACAGGTTTTTAAAGTAATTTATCAGGCAACTCCGGGGGTCTTCTTCCGACTTTAGGGGGTCTTCCGACTTCTCCGCTCTCTGGTTATTTGTCCCTTCTGCCGGGCACCTCCGCTGTCTTCTTCCAGCTCTTTTACTAGCGGGGGCCCGGTCTCCTCCCTTCTTCTTACTTTGAGGGGTCTACCCACTTCTCCACTCTCTTCTCCCACTCTCCGGTTCTTTCTCCCTTCTGCCGGGCACCTCCGCTGTCTTCTTCCAGCTCTTTTACAAGCGGGGGGGCGGTCTTCTGTGTCGCCTTCTTCCCGTGTGCGGTGTGCAGCGATTTATATAGGCCTCTTATGACGTCACAGTCCCAGAATGCTCCAGGAGATGATGACATAAGGGGGCGGGGTAATTATGTCGTCACCATCCGGAGTATGCTGGGACTGTGATGTCTTAAGAGGCCTATATAAATCGTGGCATACTAGCTCATTATGAATTACCTACCTGAGATCGAAGCCCCTGCAGTGGTCCTTATTCACCTCCTCACTCGCCGCCATCTCTGTATCTCCGGGTATTGCTGCTTCATAGCTGTGACTGGCCAGGGCAGCGATGACATCACTCCCGCGGCATGATCGCCTTCACTAACAGCCCTTTTTTGCAAATATCTCCTTAACCATGTAGGTTACCAGGCTCACAAACAAAATTGATGTCCTTATTTTGCACAAATAGGGCCAGATTCAGCAAAGGTTACGCTGGCGGATCGAGTGATCCGCCAGCCTAACTGTGGCTTTGAGCCGGCGTTTCTGTTTTCTGTAACCAGAAAACAAGAAACGCCGGGTTGAAGTTCCGATGCGAGCAGCGTAACTGAGTTTCGCCATCGCATCGTTACTTCAACTTAAAAATGGCGCCGGGGGCGTTCCCGCCGATTTACGCTCAAAAAATATGTTAATGAGCGGAAATCGGCAATTCACGATCGAAATCCGGCGCGACGCAATGACGATACGACGTTTCCGGACGGGATACGCGGCGCATACATATACCTACATGGGGCTGGAGTATCCTATGTTAGGTATAGGCGTCGTCATCACGTCGAAAAAAAAAAAAAAAAAACGTCGCTTGCGTAAAACGGTCATGAATGGGAATGTGACGTCATTGACGTTCATTCACAGATTTTGGAGCATGCGCACGGGGATGTTTTGACACTCGACGCATGCGCAGTACGTTGGCGGCGGGATCGCGCGTAGTTAGCATACTACACGCCCCGTACCCGCGACATTTGAATTCCGCCGGCTCATTTGTGATGCGCTGCCGCAACTTTAGGAGCAAGTGCTTCGTGAATGACAGCACTTGCTCCTAAAATTTCGGCAGCGCAACGCAAATCAGAAGCGTTACTCCAGAGCAAAGATGCTCTGGAATACGTGAATCTGGCCCATAGAGCTTACTTTTGGTGTATTTGATCACCTCTGCGGTTTTTATTTTTTGCGCTATAAACATAAATAGAGCGACATTTAAAAAAAAAAAAAAGCAATATTTTGTACTTTTTGCTTTTTTTTTCAGTTTAGGTCAATATGTATTCTTCTACATATTTCTGGTAAAAAAAAATCACAATAAGCGCTCCTTTAATGGTTTGTGCAAAAGTTATATCGTCTACAAAATAGGGGATAGTTTTATGGCATTTTTATTATTATTATTTTTTTACTAGTATTGGCAGAGATTTTTATCGTGACTGTGACTTTATGGCGGACATATCAGACACTTTTGACACATTTTTGGGAACATTTTTACAGCGATCAGTGCTATAAAAATGCACTGATTCCTGTGAAAAAGTCACTGGCAGCAAAGGTGTTAACCACTAAGTGGCGCTGAAGGGGTTAAGTGTGTCCTAGGGAGCAGGGCCGTCTTACTGAGCAGGCACCCCTGGGCCCCATGACAGCCAGGCAAATAGCCGCCGGGAGAGTGTCAGTTGGATGTGCTCATGGGCACATAAATTAGGATGCCGGCCAGCTGCTCCATAGCAGGAAAGAAGTGAATGAGCTTGGTTGGGTGCATTTCTTCCTGGCCATTCCTGAGTTTGCTGCGTATGTTTTACGAGCGGAGGAAGGTGTTTCTGGTGCTGTGGAGAGCCTTAGTTAGCTGGTATCTTTGGCGGTGTACAGCTCCACATCACCGCCGAAGATACCAGCTAACTAAGGCTCTCCACAGCACCAGAAACACCTTCCTCCGCTCTGCTCGCAAAACATCCACAGCACACCCGGGAATGGCCAGAAAAACATAGCTTCTCCTCCTTTCCTCCCCCTTGTTTCATGGCTGCTGAGCCGCTGAGCCGCTCCATCCTCACTGCTCAATGTGGAGTGACAAGCTGCTCGGGAGGTGTGGCTGTCCTCCTGGAAGGGATCCCTACGCTGCTCCGACCCATTCCCTCCAGCATGACAAACATCCCTTCTCTTGTCCCTCTCTCCCTGCATGTGGGCCGCCCTTTTTGTGAAGGGGATGAGGGGGCGGGAAGATTAAGGAGCCAAAGACCACAAGGAGAGAAGTCACTGACCATTCAAGTAAGTGAGCACTGTGACCAGACCACCTACTCCCCCCTCCTTCTCCCCTTCTCTCCCCCTCCCCTCTCTCCACCTTCCTTCTCTCCCCCCTCCTCCCCCTTCTCTTCCCCCTCCTTCTCTCCCCCTTCCTTCTCCCCCCTTTTCCTTCTCCCTTCTTTCTCCCCCGCCTCCTCTCCCCCTCCCCATCCTTCTCTCCCCCACATCCTTCTTCCTCCCCCATCCTTCTCCCCCTCCTTATTCCCTTCCTTCTCCCCTGCCTTCCTGCCTTCTCTTCACCTCCCCCTTCTCCCCTCCTTCCTTCTCCCCCCTCCCCCTTCTCTCCACCCTTCCTTCTTCCTCCCCATCCTTATCCCCCCTTTAACCCACCCCTTCCTTTTCCCACTTCCATTCTACCCCCACCTGCTCCTCCCCCTTCCTTCTCCCCTCTTCCTTATTCCCCCCTTTACCCACCCCTTCCTTCTCCCCCTTCCTTCTCCCCCTTCCTTCTCTCCCCTCTTCTCCTCCGCTTTTCTTCTCTCCCCCTTCTCCTCCCACCTTCTCTCGCCCTTCTCCTCCCACCTTCTTCCTCCCCCTCCTTCTTCCTCCCCCTTCCTTTGTCCCCTCCTTATTCCCCCCTTCACCCACCCCTTCTTTCTCCCCCTCCATTCTCCCCTCTCCTTCCCATTGCCAAAAAAATGAGAACAAAGGAGGATCATGGGACATGTAGTCCCAAGGACTGGCAAGCCCCAGCAATCCGAAGAGGGAAACTGCAGCCCCCAGCATGCCCAGCTAAAGGGGAGGGAGAGAGAGCCAGGATATAGGTGGCAAGTGACATGCTGAATCTGGTGACAGGATGGGTGGCAAGTGGCACGCAGAATCTGGTGACGGGATGGATGGTAAGTGACACGCTGAATCTGGTGACAGTTGACGATGGCAAGTGACACACTGAATCTGGTGGCAGGAGACGGTGGCAAATGACACGCTGAATCTGGTGACAGGGGACGGTGGCAAGTGACACGCTGTAAAGTAGAAATATTGTACTTCCATTCTTGAGAGTAGGTGCTTAAATTGGGGCAACCTTGTAGGGGCCCCATAGCATTACTTTGCCCAGGGGCCCCTACAAGGCAGACCGTTTCCAGCAGACAGATTTGATCGTGTGTATGCGGCCTTAGAGGGAGCTACCAGTGACATGTCCAGTGACATGGAACAGTGGAACAGTAGATCAGTGACATGTCACTAGGCAGAACAGGGGAATGCATTGTTTACAAAGGCATCCCCCTGTTCTGCCTTTGTCTGACCACAATTGAGTTCCCAGGACCCACAAGCGCACTTACAAGGCTGGGCGGCAAACTTAAAGGGACGTACAGGTATGCCCATTTGCCTGCCCGTGACATTGTGTAGACCTATATGTGTTTGCGGCAGTTGCTATGTGGTTAAAATAACCGTAACTAAGTATTCCTCAGTAGGCCTTCAAAAGATGAGGACCATATTTGACAGAAGTAACACATAGGCTAAAATATTGTTTACTATTTTAGATATTTGGCAATAGAATTACTGTAAGTACTGATATATGAATATTTATAGTTTGCATTGTTTATATGGTTTTTGTTCCTACAATAGGCGCCAGACATAAACGATTCATTTAGTGACGTAGCAAAATTTGGACAAAATTTGCGTGATTCAAAGATTCAGATGTATTACAATAGTAACAAATTTCAACTAATCTGAAATATATTATAACAAACAGCAAATTCATTTGTATTCTTTCATTTCATTTGGATGACATGATGCAATAATGAGGGCTTTATGTTCATGTTTGAAGCACAACAAATGTTCCAAATGTATTTTGATCCATTTGTTTTTTTTCTAGTGTGTATTTACTGCAATATACAGGGAGTGCAGAATTATTAGGCAAATGAGTATTTTGACCACATCATCCTCTTTATGCATGTTGTCTTACTCCAAGCTGTATAGGCTCGAAAGCCTACTACCAATTAAGCATATTAGGTGATGTGCATCTCTGTAATGAGAAGGGGTGTGGTCTAATGACATCAACACCCTATATCAGGTGTGCATAATTATTGGTCAACTTCCTTTCCTTTGGCAAAATGGGTCAAAAGAAGGACTTGACAGGCTCAGAAAAGTCAAAAATAGTGAGATATCTTGCAGAGGGATGCCACACTCTTAAAATTGCAAAGCTTCTGAAGCGTGATCATCGAACAATCAAGCGTTTCATTCAAAATAGTCAACAGGGTCGCAAGAAGCGTGTGGAAAAACCAAGCGCAAAATAACTGCCCATAAACTGAGAAAAGTCAAGCGTGCAGCTGCCAAGATGCCACTTGCCACCAGTTTGGCCATATTTCAGAGCTGCAACATCACTGGAGTGCCCAAAAGCACAAGGTGTGCAATACTCAGAGACATGGCCAAGGTAAGAAAGGCTGAAAGACGACCACCACTCAACAAGACACACAAGCTGAAACGTCAAGACTGGGCCAAGAAATATCTCAAGACTGATTTTTATAAGGTTTTATGGACTGATGAAATGAGAGTGAGTCTTGATGGGCCAGATGGATGGGCCTGTGGCTGGATTGGTAAAGGGCAGAGAGCTCCAGTCCGACTCAGACGCCAGCAAGGTGGAGGTGGAGTACTGGTTTGGGCTGGTATCATCAAAGATGAGCTTGTGGGGCCTTTTCGGGTTGAGGATGGAGTCAAGCTCAACTCCCAGTCCTACTACCAGTTTCTGGAAGACACCTTCTTCAAGCAGTGGTACAGGAAGAAGTCTGCACCCTTCAAGAAAAACATGATTTTCATGCAGGTCAATGCTCCATCACACGCGTCCAAGTACTCCACAGCGTGGCTGGCAAGAAAGGGTATAAAAGAAGAAAAACTAATGACATGGCCTCCTTGTTCACCTCATCTGAACCCCATTGAGAACCCCAAATGTGAGATTTACAAGGAGGGAAAACAGTACACCTCTCTGAACAGTGTCTGCGAGGCTGTGGTTGCTGCTGCACGCAATGTTGATGGTGAACAGATCAAAACACTGACAGAATCCATGGATGGCAGGCTGCATGAGTGTCCTTGCAAAGAAAGGTGGCTATATTGGTCACTGATTTGTTTTTGTTTCGTTTTTGAACGTCAGAAATGTATATTTGTGAATGTTGAGATGTTATATTGGTTTCACTGGTAAAAATAAATATTTGAAATGGGTATATATTTGTTTTTTGTTAAGTTGCCTAATAATTATGCACATTAATAGTCACCTGCACACACAGATATCCCCCTAAAATAGCTAAAACTAAAAACAAACTAAAAACTACTTCCAAAAATATTCAGCTTTGATATTAATGAGTTTTTTGGGTTCATTGAGAACATGGTTGTTGTTCAATAATAAAATTAATCCTCAAAAATACAACTTGCCTAATAATTCTGCACTCCCTGTATTTCCATGTCATATGTAATGCATTTTTTTTTATATAATTATGAAAAATGTCAAAGCAAAAAGAATCGGCTTATTATCCAAGAGTTAAATACTACTGTGCTGCTCTCATCCAAATAAAACAAATGAATTCAAATTAATATGTATTCATTTGATATGCTATAAAGTTGAATTCACTTCCCCATTCCCAAATGACTTTGTTTGTTGAGCCGCGCACATACAAATTAAACAAATGATCTCTCAACCTCAATAAAAACCTCAATAAAAAATCTTATTAGAATATTCACACTGCACACTAGAATAAAAACAAATGGATCAAAATACATTAGGAACATTTGTTGTGCTTCAAACATGAACATAAGGCCCTCATTATTGCATCATGTCATCCAAATGAAATGAATGAATACAAATGAATTTGCTGTTTGTTATAATTTATTTCAGATTAGTTGAAATTTGTTACTAGTGTAATATATCTGAATCTCTGAATCACGCAAATTTTGTCCAAATTTTGCTTCGTAACTAAATGAATCGTTCACGTCTGGCGCCCTGTAGGAAATAAATATATATAAAAAATATATATAAACAATGCAAACTATAAATATTCATATATCAGTACTTACAGTAATTCTATTGCCAAATATCTAAAATAGTAAACAATATTTTAGCATATTTGTTACTTCTGTCAAATATGGTCCTCATCTTATGAAGGCCCACTGAGGAATACTTAGTTACGGTTATTTTTACCACATAGCAACTGCCGCACACACATATAGAGTCCTGGGAACTCGATTACAGTCGGCAAAGGAAGAACAGGGGGATGCCTTTGTAAACAAAGCATTCCCCTGTTCTGCCTAGTGACATGTTACTGATCTACTGTTCCCTGTGATCGGGAACAGTGATCAGTGACGTGTCACTGGTAGCTCCCCCCTAACAGTTAGAATCACTCCCTAGGACACACTTAACCCCTTCAGCGCAATTTTGTGGTTAACACCTTTCCTGCCAGTGACTTTTTCACAGTAATCAGTGCATTTTTATAGCACTGATCGCTGTAAAAATGGTCCCAAAAATGTGTCAAAGTGTCTGATATGTCCTCCATAAAGTCACAGTCACTATAAAAATCGCTGCCAATACTAGTAAAAAAATTATAATAATAAAAATGCCATAAAACTATCCCACGGTTAAGGAGATATTTGCAAAAAAAGGGCCGTTAGTGAAGGCAACATGCCTTGGGAGTGACATCATCGCTGCCTCGGCCAGTCACAGCCACGGAGCAGTGATACCTGGAAGTCACTCCAGGAGAGATGGCGGTGAGTAAGGAGGTGAACACGGAACGCTGCGGGGGCTTTGATCTCAGGTAGGTAATTCATAATGAGCTAGTATGCTACGATTTATATAGGCCTCTTAAGACGTCACAGTCCCAGCATACTCCGGGTCGTGACGACATAATTACCCCGCCCCCTTATGTCATCACCACCTGGAGCATGCTGGAAATGTGACATCATAAGAGGCCTATATAAATCGCTGCACACCGCACACACAGCATTACAGCGAGAGGGAGCATTGAGTCAACATCGAAGAAGAGAAGAGGGAAGAAGGCGACGCAGAAGACCGCCCCCCGCTGGTAAAAGAGCTGGAAGAAGACAGCGGAGGTGCCCGGCAGAAGGGAGAAAGAACCGGAGAGTGGGAGACCCTTCAAAGACAGAAGAAGGGAGAAGACCGGGCACCCGCTAGTAAAAGAGCTGGAAGAAGACAGCAGAGGTGCCCAGCAGATGGGAGAAAGAACCGTAGAGCGGAGAAGTCGGAAGACCCCCAAAGTCGAAAGAAGACCGTAGGAGCAGCCTAATAAATTACTTAAAAAACCTGTCTAGTGTGTTTTTATTTTTAACACTTTTTACCCCCCAGGTGAATGGGAAGGGGTACGATGTACCCCATACTCATATACATAGGGTGGGGGGCCATGATCTGGGAGCCCCCTTATTAAAGGGGGCTCCCAGATTCTGATAAGTACCCCGCCCGCAGACCCCTATAATCAACAGCCAGGGTTGTCGGGAAAAGGCCCTTGTCCCCATCAACATGGGGACAGGGTGCTACGGGGTTTAAGGGGCCACAGGGCACCCCCCTGCCCCAAAGCACACACCTGCTCGCTCGTCCCCATCCCCTTTCCCGATCGGCCAGGCTGCATGCTCGGATAAGGGTCTGATATAGATATTGAGGGGACCCCCATGCCGTTTTTCCGACGTAGGGGTTCCCCTTGAAATCCATACCAGACCTAAGGGACTGGTATGCTCCTGGAGGGGAACACATGCCTGTTTTTTTATTTATAATTTGGCGTGGGAGGAAGGTGCCTTAGAACAGGTTCACACTGGAGCGACTTCCTGTAAAGTTGCCTCACTGTGAACGGGGATCCGACTTGGAGGCAACTTCCATTAAAATCAATGGCCCAGATTCACAGAGCGATTACGCGTGCGCAACTGCTGTTGCGCGTGCGTAAGTCTAAATGTGCGCGTGCGTATAGTTGCTCGCGATTCACAAAACAATATACGCCAGAAATCTACGTTTTTTGGTCCGGCGTAATTGAGTTAGACCTTCGCTTCCCTTCGCGCAAAACTGCGCTAGACACACCATTGATTTGCTAGTCAAATATGCTAATGAGGGAGTTACGGGGATTCACAAAAAAACGCAGTTGCTGCGCAGGCTACGCGATGTGCGCAACAGCAAAATGTTCTGTCTAAAGTTAGAGGACCTAAAAGCTGGTCTAAATTTTGAAAAAAAGTCTAATTGTCAGATAAAGCAACACTGTTAGTGAGGAGTTCAGCAGTCACACGTGTTGCCCAACAATCTGTATGCCAACATGCCAGGGGCATCGTCGCGCATAGCTATACTACTGACTTTAGATGAACAAAGAAGGAGGAGGGCACGGAGGATGGCACTAAGGAGGGCACGGGAGATGTTTTATTTATTTTTTTCTTTGCTTATATAAAATTTACAATTTAAATTAATCTAATACAATATTCTTATCTGATACAAGCCCCTCACTCTTCACTTGATATATCACACACGCATAGACATCTTTGGCATGAGTGATTCTGAGGTGTTTCGCATCTTCAGATTCACCCCTCATGCCATCCTAGAATTAACCACAACCTTGCAGGAGGACATCAGCAGCCCAACACATGGCACCACCCATGACACCCATGACAGCTACATATACAATCAGAGCCCCATCCCCACAGATTTCGAACAGAACATGTATGGGGACAGCTGGCTGGTTGGTGAGTGACATGGGAGTCAGGCATGACTATCCCCTCCCGTGATGCACACCTCACAAGTGGCACATGCATGACTAACATCCTCCTGTCTTTTCCTTTCAAGGTGACTCTGCATATGCACTGGTACCCCATCTCATGACCCCATCTCATGCCAGCTCACATTATGCATCTTTGCACGTTAAACACACACATTAATCATGGCACAATGAGAATGCATGCATGCACACCACTGTGGTCCCTAGCACACACACCCCACATCCTCATCAAATTGGATTGGCACCAGTCCACCATGCAAGACTGGTGAGCAGTAACGCCACGTCAAGGCTCCAATTATGTCACTGTACATTCATACACCATTCACACGGACCTGGGAATCACTTCTCCCTGGTCCTGGGGAACCCTTCTCCACCCAAATTGAGGATGACACCCCTTTTCCAGCAGGAATGTCACCCCCACATTCAAACATCATTCACAACCCAAAAAATGCAAAAAAGGTCAGCAAAAAAAACAAAAAATGCATAGAAAAAAAAAATGCATAGAAAAAAAAAAAGGCAAAACAAAACAAAGAACAAAACTAAAAATGCTTTCAAACCAAAAAAAGGGGGAAAAAAAAATTAATGCCCTCTGCCTGAGCCACGCCTGGGGCGCCCCCGGCCACGGCCCCGGACCCTCAGGGGAGACGCATGGGGAGGGGAAAAGCCGGGGAAGGAGGAGCAGCCCCTGAGATCTGCCCACCTGGCGGCCTGCCCTCCAAGGCCATGGCTATTCTGTCCAGGGCAGCACCAAGTGTTGCCGTGTTGCCCTGGATAGCCTGGGTAAGGGCCCTCACATCCTGCCCAACGCCTGCTGCTGTAGTTTGCAGGTCATTTAGGCAGGTTGTGGAGGCCCGGGAGTGGGAGTCCAGGTTACCCAGCCTATCGTTGATGGAGGACAGGCTCTGATCCACCCGCCCCATAGTCTGGCAGAGCTGTCTCAGAAGGCGGGTCTAGGTGGCCAGGTTCCTTCTCAGACAGGCGGGCAGGAGATTGGGCGCCCCCCTGGTGCTCTGGGATGACCTCCTGGCTCCAGCTGATGGTTGTGGCCGGGGAGAAGGGGAGGCCCTTGTGAGGGGAGCCATGTTGGGGGAGGAGGGGGGGGGGCTCACCCTTAGGGAGGGCAGGCTTCTTGCAGCCAGAGGGGAAGAGTCCGCAGAAACCAAACGTCCAGTGCCTGCCATGGACTCCTCCTCCTCATGATTCTCCTCCTCCTCATGATTCTCCTCCTCCTCATGATCGTCCTCCGCATGATCATCCTCCTCCTCTTGTTCCTCCTCCGCGGACTCTGGCCTTGTTGGGGGGGCCTCATTAGGCTGCTGTCCTGGCGTTGGAGCGGTCAGGCCAGATGGCCCTGCACCCTCCTGCACAGCTGTGGATGACACAAACCATTCACAGGTTGGAGGATCCACACACTTGCCACATATTCCCTTTCACCCCCTCCCCCACACATGCTACACACCTGAGAGAAATAAAAACCTTACCTGGCACCGCGGGGACCGGACTTGTGTCAAAGCCTGGCAGGCCCTCCACTTCATGACGGTGAAAGGTCAGGGCCACCACACGCTCCGTCGCTGTAAATCTAATCCGGCATGGTGGGCCCCCTCCTGTGCCCCTGGCATGGGCATTTATTGCGGCCATTTTTTTTTTCACCTCACACCGGAGGTCATTTATTTTCTTTTCAATCCCAGACCGGGTCCGTGTCTCCCCCTCCCCCGATGAATTGACCTGCTCCGTGATCATATCCAATATCTCCCTCCTCCTGGCCGGGATGGTGGTGGCACTCTGCGGGCCGTGGAGAAAACGCCCATACTCGCTAATGGCCCGGGCAAGAATTCTTTTTTCCCCCACTGTAAAATTAAGCTTTCTTTTTCTCTCTGTCATACTTCCAAACAAACTCACTAGCAGTCACCAAAAATCAGTCACAAATACAAGCACAACCAATCAGACAAGAACACACACAAAGAGAAAAAGAACACCCAAAAATCACACTAGCACTCAGCAAGAAACAGTCACAAAAAAATCAGATGAAAAAAAAAAGCAAGAAAACAAACGCACAGAAATCTATCAATCAAACAAACAGTCTCAAACACTTATCAAAACTCACTTTCACAAAAATACCAACAAGCACTAGATCACACAGAACACTAATCTGACAACTACAAAACACACTCTAACGAACAACAGAGCAAAAACACTTGATTCAATGGGAAGGGACACAAAGGGATGTACTTTTGCAATGGAAGTGCGTTTGTGTGTGTCTATTTATGCTGTCTGCGTAGTTCACAACGTTGCCCTAGTCCATTTCCAATTTCACTGATTGCGCCGCTCCCGAGTTGTGAGCATGCGCACAACGGAGCTGACATGGTTTCCTTCACGCGCGCATGCGCGAGTCGGCCGGCCCTTCA
The DNA here is from genome assembly GCA_029574335.1 of Rana kukunoris. Lineage (NCBI taxonomy): Eukaryota > Metazoa > Chordata > Amphibia > Anura > Ranidae > Rana > Rana kukunoris. The sequence continues at coordinate 144,191,886 of CM056054.1, read as the reverse complement.
TTTGCATGGGGTCACGGCTCATTTCAATGTAACACGCCCACGTCCCTCCCAATTTGTATTACTCCTCCTTACGCCTCAGGAAAAAACCTTACGCTTGCGCAATCTCTTGCGCAAAAGCTACGTGAATCGCGGGATTACGCGGCTATATTGCGCTAGTCTAACGGAAAAGTGGTGCGCTACGCCGGTCCAATAATGCGCCGATGTACGTGAATCTGGGCCGCTGGGTACAAGTCATCTACATGTCGGATTAAAGTAGTACAGGAACCTTTTTTTCAAGTCGGAGCGATTGCAGTAGTGTGCATTAAGACAGCTCCATTTACTTACATTGATTTCTTCATGCAGCGCCACTTGAGGCGACTAGGGGCGACCTGGGGTGACCTGAAGTCAGATCCAAAGTCGGACCTGTGTGAATGGGCTCTAAGAATTACTGTAAGACGATTCTTTTTGCTTTGACATTTTTCATAATTATATTAAAAAAAATGCATTACATATGACATGGAAACATATTGAAGTAAATACAGTAAGATTTAAAAGTGAAATAAAAAAATCCCTAGGATCATATATTGCGCAGGAGTGATGTAAAATGCTAGTGCTACCTGATTGGCTGCACTGCTTGTGCAAGTAAATAAAGTAAATGTGTGTTTTAACCATTTAAGGACTGGAAGGATTAGCCCCCTTAATGACCAGGCAACTTCTTTGTTATATGGCACTGCGTCCCTTTAATTGACAGCTGCACAGTCGTGCGACGCTGTACCCAAACAAAATGACGTCCTTTTTTTCCCCACAAATAGAGCTTTTTTTTTGGTGGTGTATTTGACCTCTGTGGTTTGAATTTTTTGCGCTATAAACAAAAAAAGAGCTACAATTTTGAAAAAATATTTTTTAATTTTTTTTGCAATTTAAAAACACATTTCTTCATCAGTTTAGGCCAATATGTATTTTTCTACATATTTTTGAAAAACAAATTGCAATAATCGTATATTGATTGGTTTGCACAAAAGTTATAGCGACTACAAAACATGGGATAGATTTATGTAATTTGTATATATATATTTACTAGAATAGGCAGTGATCAGACACTTTTAAGACTTTTTTTGGGACCATTGACATTTATACAGTGATCAGTGCTATAAAATGCACTGATTACTGTGTAAATGTCAGTGGTAGGGGTTAACACTAGGGGGTGGTCAAGGGGTTAACTGTGTTCCCTCATGTGTGTTTATAACTGTGGGGTGATGGGACTGATGGAGGAGGAGACAGATTGCTATTCCTCATTACTAGGAACAGCAGATCTGCAGAGGCAGCTCTAGGCTTTGTGAGGCCTTAAGCAAAACTTAGACACAGGGGCCCCACTCATGCCAATAATGGGTAAAAAAAATCAAGCAAAAATGGCTGCAGAAAGTTGTTATGGATCTAGCACACAGTGATTAAGTGATTAAGTGCGAGGCCTTAGACGACCGCCTAATTTTCCCAATTAAAGAGCCTTCTTTGCATATCTGTCTCTCTGCCCCTGTCAGAGTGGGGATTTCTGTTTTTACATACACAGATCCCTATTCAGGCTCTCAAGCCTGCAATCATCTTAACGGCCACTGGCTATGCGCATCGGGTCCCCCGATGTGCAGCGGGCATGTGCGCGCCTCCGGCGGCACATGTGCCTGCTATGGCTCTTAAAGAATGTACAGGTACGGCAATTTGCGGGAACAAGCTGAAGTGGTTGAAGTGAATTTGTAGTTGTCAGTCAGTTCCACAGTCTAATGCAGTTCTTGGGTTTGAATAATCTGAGACCTTAATTGCGTTGCATATGAAAAAAAACGAATAATTCAGAATATTTTTGTTATAAACAAATGACTAATCTCTATAAATAACGAATTAACATGTTAAAAATAATATAGCCAATCTTCCAAAATAACAAAAGAATAACAGAACTTCAGAAAACATGAATTGATACAGAACAACAAATATACAGTATATACACTCCAAAATAATCTTTCCGAAAATGAATCATTCTAACATAATGAATATGACAAAAATGGAACTTCTGCTTTAAGGCCTCCTCCCCGTCTTCTGTTTGTGAAACTGAGCTTTTTTTTTTGGGGGGGGGGGGGGGAGCAGGTACACATATTTCACAGGTATCTGCTCCCACTTTCGTTCCAGTCGCCTAGGCAACTGGAAACAGAAGCTCTCCCTCCCAAAGTCTTTTGGGACAAATGATAGGTCCTAGAAGACTTTGGGCAAGTCACAGACTGCAGCACCTGCGCAGTGGGCACCGGCTGTAAAGCCAAAAGCTGTCACAGCCAGGTGCCTGTAGTAGAGATGCCGGTGCCGCAGAGGGAAGACTCAGGGAGAACACGGCTGTGGTGAGGACAACGCTAGATCATGGGACAGGTAAATGGCTGTTAATTAAAAGTCAGCAGCCACACTTTTTGCAGCTGCTGACTTTTAGTAAACAAATGATTGGAACTCCGCTTTAACGAATTAACTCGAAACGAAATTACATTTTTCCATTGTGCACATATTTATTAGGTGCTTATCAAAAGTGAGGGCCCATTTGGGAAAAAGCAAACTACACCACACCACATCCCAAAATAGTAATAGTAATAATAGAATAATGAATAACGTGTACTTTTTAGGTGTGACCCCTCAATGAATCATACACAGTAGGGATGAGCCGAACACCCCTGCGTTCGGTTCGCACCAGAACCGTCGAACAGACCGACCGTTCGCGCGAACATTTAGAACCCCATTGAAGTCTATGGGACTCGAACGTTCAAATTCAAAAACGCTAATTTTAAAGACCAATATTCAAGTTATTGTTGGAAAATGTCTTTGAGAACCCGGGTCTTGCCCCAGGGAACATGTATCAATGGAAAAAAGTTTAAAAAACGATAGTTTTTTCAGGAGCAGTTTTTAAAACTTTTTTTTCCATTGATACATGTTCCCTCGGGCAAGACCCGGGTTCTCAAAGACGTTTTCACAGGCAAACTATAGACACACAGCAGGTACAATATTTAAAGGAATTTTTCCGTTTTTTTTTAAAGTTAAGCATCATTAAAATCACTGCTCCAGGAGCAGTGATTTTATTGATGCTTAAATAAAAAATAAAAATAAAAATTCCTTTAAATATTGTACCTGCTGGGTGTCTATACGTGTGATAACGTCTTTAACCACTTAAAGACCCCCGCACGCACATATACGGCCACAACATGGCTCGTACAGGCACAAGGGCGTAAATTTACGTCCCCGCCTGAGTGCGGTTCGGGGGTCCCATCGGGACCCCCTCCGCGGCGTGCGGGGGTCTCCCTACCTCTGGGAGCGATCCGGGATCTGCGGGCGGATGTCCGTGTTTTCCGCCCCCCCCGCGATCGCTCCCAGCCAATGGGAGCGCGCTCCCAGCCTGTCACTTCCTCCTCCTGTGTTTACACAGGAAGGAGGAAATGATGTATTCTCTCATCGCAGCGCTGTTTCCCAGCGCTGCTGATGAGAGAAGACATGACAAGTAAGTGTGCACCAACACAACACTGACACACACTCACATAGGCATATTAACCCCTTGTGATCGCCCCCCCCACCCCCCTGTCACAGTGTTACTGAATGCAGTGATTTAATCACTGCATTTAGTGTCAGTGTGACAGGCACTGTAAAAAAACAGTTAGTGTTAGGTTCAGGATAGCCCCCCCACCCCCCCTAATAAAGTTTTAACCCCCTGATCACCGCCCTAGTTAACCCTTTCACTCCCTATTGCCAGCGTCACTAAGCGATCATTTTTCTGATCGCTGTATTAGTGTCGCTGTTCCCGCTAGGTAGCTATTTTTTTTTATTGCGATTTTTTTTTTTTTTACTAAAGACATGTGGCTAAATAAATTTTGGCCTAAATGTTTGACTAAAATTTAGTTTATTTGATTTTTTTTTAACAAAAAGTAAAAAATAGTGTTTTTTTTTCAAAAATGTCGCTCTATTTTTGTATATAGCGCAAAAAATAAAAATCGCAGAGGTGATCAAATACCACCAAAAGAAAGCTCTATTTGTGGGAAGAAAAGGACGCAAATTTTGTTTGGGAGCCACGTCGCACGACCGCGCAATTGTCTGTTAAAGCGACGCAGTGCCGAATCGCAAAAACACCTTGGGTCATTTACCAGCGTATTGGTCCGGGTCTTAAGTGGTTAAATAGCACAATCACCTGCCTGCCAGTAAATTAGGAAGAACTGATCTATCTAAGCTATACAGTGTATAAATATATGTACAACTCCTAGGGATGTATATATATTCTCTAGACACTGTAAATTAAGCTAAACTGACTAGCCTGCCTGCCTGCCTGCTCTATCTAGCTATTTAAAAAGACAATCTCTCTGTCTCTCTGACTGCTTTCATTAACAAGCCGGAACACACTACACGAGGCCGCCCAGCAGGCGGCCTTATATAGTGTGGGGCGTGTGCTAAAGCCCTGAGCCATAATTGGCCAAAGCCACCCAGGCTTTGGCCAATTATGGCTCTTCGTTATTTGCGCGCTGTGATTGGCCAAGCATGTGGGATATACAGCATGCTTGGCCAATCATCAGCGCGCAATGCGGCAGTGAATTATGGGCCGTTTTGCATCACTCGAATTTGGCACGAACGACGACTTTTGTTCGAATTTCGTCGAATGTACGTTCGTATCGAATGCGAAGGTCATCCCTAATACACAGAATGAATGTGGTTATAATTAAGCTCTTTTTAGCACACATGCACATAAACAAATTAAAACATTTGTGGGTTAAATACCAAACTTAAAATTGTAAATCACATCTATAAAGAGGCCACACCAAACATCGGTGTATATATCTATCACCATAATAACATATGGATATCCTTGAGTTCAGGATAGATAGTTTTCTGCTTGGTGAATAAAGCCTCTGTCGCTTATCATGTTTCACACTATTGCTTCCTCAGGAGTTGAGTGATGAAAACTGTGTATCACTGGCTGAAACTTAATAAAATAAGATTCAAATGTCAGCATGAGGTTTTGGGGGTCCCCCAGAATCTTTCAAGGCATCCCTGTGGGGAAGGTGGGGAGGGGACAGAGATAGTATAGGTCAGAACTGGCATAGTAAGGCTGATGCTAATCAGTGCATGGAAAGAGATGCAGATGTAAAGATCAAAGATGTTTCACAAAAGGGAAGGGAAAATCCACTCTCCACTCTCCTAAGTAAAGCAAGGCACAACCCATAGCAATATTTGTGCTTCCACGTTGGCGGGTTACAATACTGTAAAAGCTATTGCTGCTTATAGAAATAGAATTGAGGATATTGTACATTAATCAGATCAACAGAACGTGCCTGCTCTTTACAGCAAGATGCATTTACTTCTGAGAAATTCACTTAGTAAATTGAACAGCTTCATCCTCTGGGGGAGTAGAGGAAGAAATGTTACAGCATCTGAACTGGTTTCTTTTAGCTTTTACAACTCGCCTGCAATTTATCATATTACTGTGCTGTTCTAAACATGTCTTCCATTAATTTGCAACAAAACAAGGTCACAATTTTTCATTGTTTAGCACGTACTAACAAAATTACCCCCTAACTAAAGGGGTTATTACTATCAATAGCTTTTCATATGAATACTAATGAACCAAAATTCAAATTCATGTAAAATTATTTTAGGACTATAATTTTTTTTTTATTAAACACACTTTAAAAATATAGACAGGTTTTGGACCAGTATTGCTTATTGAAGGATGTATTAAAGTTTTTTAGTGTCTTTCTTATATTTCTCAATATACATCTTTTAGCTCAGAACCTGAATTTTGTATACCAAATCTCCAAGATTGCAAGAAAAAAAGTCCTTATTCTATGTGGTATCTTTTAAATACAAATATTTCTACATCCACATGAATATCAAGGATGTTTGTGTAGCATAATCTTATGAACATAATCGTGAAACAAACAAAATTCAAATAAGTGAAAAATATCAAAGAAGACATTCAAAAATAAAAATTGCGTATCTAAACGCACGTGAAAAAGTTCATAGATATAGAAAGTCCATGTGACATATAAAACTTCAAGTGAAATAGTGATGAGTCCTCCAATAGTAGATTAAGGAAAAAATCTCCACCACTCAATGTGCTCTGATAAATCAAATGCACCTTACCAGAAGGTGAGGCCACCTATGAAGGATGGTCAAACATGCTTAATTTGTATTCAATGTGGCATAAGAATCAGCAGACCTCCAAACAAGACTCTCCTTATAAGACTCAATGGGCTAGATTCAGGTAGATGTGTGTAAGTTTGTGCGGGCGTTGCGTTTCCTATTTACGCTACGCCTCCGCAACTTTTACAGGCAAGTGCTGTATTCACAAAGCACTTGCCTGTAAAGTTGCGGCGGCGTAGCGTAAATGGCCCGTCATAAGTCAAATTGGGCGGGTAGGGGGCGTGTATTATTTAAATAATGCGCGATCCCGCGCCGAACGTACTGCGAATGCCCCGGCCGTGAATTTATCCCAGTGCGCATGCTCCAAATCACGACACAAAAAAATACTCAATGAAAACGACGTGAACGTCACTTACGCAAAGCCCTATTCGCAAAAGTTTTACACAAACGACGTAAACGACGGGAAAAAAATACACCGGCACGCCGTCCATACTTAACATTGGCTGCGCCTCATACAGCAGGGGTAACATTACGTCGGACCTACGCTTACGCAAACGACGTAAAAAAATGCGCCGGCCGGGCGTACGTTCGGGAATCGGCAAATTAGGCTCATTTGCATATTTTAGACGGGAACGCCACCTGGCGTTCAGCGTAAATATGCAAGTTAGATACGACGGCGTAAGAGACTTACGCCAGTCAGATCTAATAGAAATCTATGCGTAACTGATTCTGTGAATCGTCGCATAGATAGGAGGGCTCAGACGCAGAGATACAACGGCGTATCTGGAGATACGCCGTCGTATCTGGAGATACGCCGTCGTATCTCTTTCCTGAATCTAGCCCAATGTGTCCATGTCAGATCAAAAAAGGAAAAGGAAAAATCTCATGGTGCATTTTTTCTTAAGAAGCCAAATTTCTTAAAACAGTGCCAATGTAAAAAAACGAGCATCATTGAATCATATCATGTAAAGACGCCGATAGGAACTTTTCCCTTCATGTGTGATATCCACATCCAGGTGCCGGCTGGCGTGGTCATGTCACTCTCATAGGCTTCACTAACGCATTTCATCACCACAGACATCATCAGGGGCCACTCCTAATTTTTATTTTTGAATGTCTTCTTTGATATTTTTAATTTGTTTACATTTTGCTTGTTTCATGATCATATTCAAAAGATTATGTTGTTCATGCTCAGATGTTTTATTTTGTGATACATTTTAAGCACTGCACTTACCACATCAAAAGATATACAGTATATTATCCATCTAGACTAGGCACCTCTTTAAACGGCAACTGTTCCTACATTTGTACAAGTACAAAATATGTTTCTGGTACTGCTATCCAACATATGCTACTGCAATTGTCATTACAACACATAGATAAAGGGACTAAATTTGTCAATTAATTGGATGTACTGTATGTCTATTGTTGTCCCAGAAGTTGGTTCTGGATATTTCATCCACTTATCCTGTCAATATACAGTATATTCAGATACGTGAACAATTCCATATGTGTTTCTTAGTTATGTACCAGTACATTATAGCTTTCTCTTTGTTTTGAACCAGATATTATGGCCATATATTGCCATCATTTTAATTAGTGCTCAAGTTTATAAATAAAACAGCATGCAGTCCTTTTTCATGAGCTGCAAAGTAGTATGACTTTTATGGTTGAATATCATATTTATTGTTTTCATAGTTAAGACTTGAAGGGGGGGGGGGACATGTAAGAGTTACACTTACAGGAGTGATTTTGGGAGGGGTGGCGTAGGAGGATATAGGCTGGGGGGCACTTTGGGAGGGGAGAGGTCTTGTGCTAGAAAAGGGGGTTGAATTTGAAATCCCCTCCACCTTCTAGAACTAGTCCTCTCCCTTCCCCAAGCACCCCTAGCACATATACACCCTCCCGACTCCACCTTCCAACACAATTCCACTCCTTCCCAAACAGCTTCCCCTAGTAAATGTCTGCCCTCTCCTCCACTCCACGATCTTCCAGCACAAGTTTCTCACCCCCCAAAGAGCCCCCCCCCCAGCACATATCTGACCCTTCTATCCAAATTTACAGCACAAGAAGGGCTAAAAATAGGTGGCAGAGGGTCTTGTGTCCACCAGGCTCCACACTGAGAGGGGTGTCTCTCCTAGGGTTGCCATCTGTCCATGTTTTGAATCATGTGTCCATTATTCAGACTGGACTGTGGCTTCCCCTGCTCAAGGGGGTCTGATTGGCCTCCCTATCACACCTGGATTGGAGGGGTGGTGGGGACAGCATTAACTAGAACTGATTGACTGTATTTTATAGTATCTGACAGGGTAAAATTCAGCTACAGTGTTGCATGCGCTTGAAGGTGAACTCCAGGATCATCCCCCAGGTTAACTGCTCATTTTAATCTAGGGGAGAGGACAGTGGAGATATAGTTACCTGATCTGCCGATACTCCCTCCACAAGACTGGTCCTGTACCCCCACTCTCCAGCCGTCTTGAAAATGGACCATTTCTGACGTCAGCATGCTCAGAGCATGGTCCACAGACAGGAACAGTCCACCACTGGATTGTGGTGTAGCTCAGTTTTCCAGAGTATCAGAGGACTAGGTGAGTATACACTTTGTGCTCACCCCTAGAAAAAATTAGCAGTTGACCAATGCAGTGGGGGCACAGCCCTACTGCATGACAAAGTAAAAACTTGCCTGGAGTTGGACTTCAAAGAATATCAGTGATCGCTGTGTCCCTCAGACAAAGTTGATCACATTACCGTGTAGAGGACCAATGAAATAGTGAGTAAGTAAGTGAGTAATTTATATAGCGATAAAAATGCGAACTAAATCGCCTCAAGGGGCTTGCATACAGTGTCGACATGATCCTTCAGGATAGGTGGGTCTTAAGTTTTTTCTTGAAGGCCCGTGTGTTTTCTTCAATGCGGATGTCCGTGGGTAGAGCGTTCCATAGCCTTGGTCCTTGAAATGCAAATCTTCATTCTCCTTTAGATTTGTAGCAGATCTTGGGGATGTGGAGGAGGTTTTGGTTAGTTGACCGGGGGGCGCGACTAGGGTTGTAGTGTTTTATTTTCTTGCATAGGTATTGAGGAGTGTTTCCTTGTGTGCATTTGTGAGTGAGGCAGAGGGTTTTGGCTGTAACCCGATCCTTTACGGCTAGCCAATGTAGGGACCTCAGGGATGGGGTAATTGATTCCTAAGGTTTTTTTCCTGTTACCAGTCTGGTTGCTGTGTTCTGGATGACTTGTAGATGCAAAATCTGGTATTTGGGTAGTCCGAGATAGAGGGAGTTTGCGTAGTCGATTCGGAAATTGATGATTGTTCCAACTACTACTGCTGTGTCCTCTTCCGGGATAAAGGGGATGAGTCTACGTAGCAGGCAGAGAAGATGGTGAGATCTGCTGACTACTGATCCTATTTGTGCATCCATAGTCATGTCTGAGTCAAAGATGACTCTGAGGCTTTTAATTTTAGTGCTTGGGGTGATGGTTTGTCCAAGAATGGCGGGTGGTGTGCCTGTTGTCCTAGAGTTTTTCTTTCGGTTTGCGTGGAGAAAGAGAAGTTCTATTTTGGATCCATTAAATTTGAGGGAGCTCTCCGTCATCCAATTGTCGATCAATACGAGGCAATTTTCTAGTGAGCGGTCTTGGTCTTTTTTCCCGGTGATGCAAAGGTAGAGTTGGGTGTCATCAGCATAGGAGTTATAGAGCAGGTGCTGTTTGCTGATGATTTTGAGGAGTGGGTGGAGGTAGATGTTGAAGAGCACCGACAACAGGGGTGATCCTTGAAAGACTCTGCATGTAATTGTGCGTGCTTCCGAAGTGAAGGCTTCTAGTTTCACTGTCTGGGATCAATTCTCTAGGAAGGATGCAAACCAGGGTAGATCAGAGTCTGCGACTCCGGCTACTTCTGTGAGACGAGACGAGCAGAGTTTTGTGGTCTACTGTGTCAAAAGCTGCTCTGAGATCCGGCAGCACCAGGAGACATGATCCTCTGTCATCTGCTGCTTCAAAGGGGAATCATCCAATTATTTGAGAAGTGCTGTTTCTGTCCCGTGGCCTGGGCGGAAACCCGATTGTAGTGGGTCCAGGAGTTTGTAGGTGTCCAAATGGAGTTGTAGCTGTTGTACTACTGCTTTCTTCATGATCTTGGAGATGGTGTTAAGGCTTGTTTCTGGTCTGGGGTAGTTTGGGTCTTTGGGGTCAATGTTGGCTTTCTTTAGGAGGGGTTTGATTATGCCTTTCTTTGAGGAAGATCGGAACAATACCTTCTTTAAACGATTAATTTCTGAGATGTGTTATGGTGGGTGCCAGGATGTCAGTACATTCTTTCTGTCATTTGGTGATGTGCTGTCTCGGAGGCTTCTGATGATGCTAGCGGTTAAAGAGGAACTGCAGTCTGCTCACATAATTTGTAATAAAAATCTGGTGGTATTTTATCACCTCTACGGTTTTTCTTTTTTGCTAAACGAATAAAAAAAGACAGAATTGAAAAAAAAAATGTTGTTTCTGTTATAAAATTGTATAAATAAGCAAGTTTTCTCCTTCACTGATGGGCACTGATAAGATACACTGATAAGGCATCACCGATGAGGTGGCACCAATGAAATGGCACTGACGATGGACATTGATAGGCGGCACTGGTAGGTGACACTGATATGCAGCACTGATGGGCATTAATAGGCAGCACTGATGGGCACTCATAGGTGGCACTGGTGGGCACTGATGGCACTGAAAGGCTGCACTAATGAGTACTTATGGTTGTTGCTGATGGACATCACTGCTGGACACTGCCAGGCACTGATGGGCACTGAAAAGCGGCACTGGTGGCACTGGCAGGCATTGCGAATGGGCACGCATAGGCAGCTGCCTGGGCACTGATTGGCATATCCCTGGTGCTCTAGGGTCGCATACCTGGGGGTCCAGTGTGGTCACCATCCCTGTTGGTCCTGGGGGCATCCTGGTGGTTCTGGGCGGGCATCTGAGGGGGGCTGCACTGATAAACAATCAGCACAGACCTCCTCTGTCAGGAGAGAAGCTGATTGGCTCTCCTCTACTCTTGCATGTCTGGTGCGAGAAAGAAAATGCCGATCAATGGCTCTTCATGTTTACATTGTGATAAGCAGTGATTGGACAAGGCTGATCATGTGGTACAGAGCCTCCACCAAATGCTCTTTACTGAGATTGGTGTAGCGGACAGACAGACACGCCGCACCACCACCAGCACCCACGGGCATGCGGCAGCTGTTATTCTTCTGGATGTCATACAATGCCCAGTCACGATAACTGAACCACCGCCCAGCCATCATTCTGCTATAGGCCGGGTGGGAAGTGGTTAATTTCATCCCACCCACGCTATAGCCGAATGATGGCTACAGCGCGAGCATTAATTGCCAAGAGGCCCTCGTATAACATCCCCCCATTCATTAGCTGCCTATGTGTCCCCTGTGGGGTGTGTGCAGGTCTGTTATCATGGAGTCTATGAGACAAACCAATGACAGCTGATCATGTGATGTAAACAGAAGATCGGTAATAGGTTTATTTTTTCCCTCACGCTTTCAGTGTGAGGGGAAAAAAAGCTTACCTTTGGCTTCTGTCAAAGGGACATCAGTCTTTCACACAGAGAGCAGTGGCTGACTCATCAGTACCCACCAGTGCCACCTACCAGTGCCCACAGTGCCACCTACCAGTGCCCAAATGTGCCACCTACCTTTGCCCAACAGTGCCACCTATTAATGCCCACCAGTGCCGCCAATCAATTCCCATCAGTGCCTCATCATCAGTGCCACAGAAAAAGTTCTGCCTAACAGTTTCACCTACCAGTGCCCATCAGTGTCACCCATCACTGTTCATCAGTGCCCATCAGTGCCACCTATCAGTGCCGTCTATCAGTTCCCTTCCATCCCACCTATCAGTGCCCTTCAGTGCTGCCCAATAGTGCCAACCATCAGTGGCCACCAGTGCCACCCATCGGTGCCACTTCTCAGTGCCCATCAGTGCCACCTATCATTGCAACCTATCAGTGCCCATCAGTGCAGCGTTATCAGTGCCCATCAATGCACCCTTATCAGCACTTATCAATGAAGGAGAAAAATTTGCTGTTTTCAAAATTTTATAACAAACTATGAAACTGTTTTTTGTTTTTAACAAGAAATAAAAAACCCAGCTGTGTTTAAATACCATGAAAAGAAAACTCTGTTTGTGTGAAAAGAAAAATGCTAAAAATTTCATTTGGGTACAGTGTTGCATGAACCACGCAACTATCTTCAAAGTGTGAGGCGGCGTACACACGACCGAGGTTCTCGCTGGAAACCAGCGAGAACCTCGCTGGAAGCTGCATTCCAGCGAGGACCTCGGCCGTGTGTACGCTCTCGGCGAGCATCCCGTCGGGAAGCCCGTCGAGCAGAAATAGAGAGCATGCTCTCTATTTGCTGGACGGCCGCCTGGATGAATGGCTGGTTGCCATTCCCGACGGGCGGGTCGCCGATTTCGACGGCCGGCAGGGAACCTCGACGGGCGGAACGATGTGTTCTGCCCGTCGAGGTTCTCTGCCGTGTGTACACGGCCTGAGAGCACTGAAAGCCCTGAAAATTGGTCTGGGCAGGAAGGGGGTTTAAGTGCCCACTAAGCAAGTGGTTAAAATATAATTGTTTTGCTCTTCCGTTAAAGTGTATGTAATCCCTAACAATTAAACTTCTCTTACTGTATTTGATACTTTTTGGTCTGTGAATATACTTCAGGGCCTCCCGGACCTCTAGAGGCCTGATGGTGACCTCCAAAGTCAGGGAGAGTCGATATCCATCTTCGTAGAGTGGGTTACTAGTCATGGTGTGTATAATGCAAGATAAAATTAGCGCCAGTCACTTTTTGGATGCGAACAAAGAGATTTATTGTCTCTTAACAAGAACAGTGGGAGAGGGGGTAAGGGCCAGGACACCCTTAGGTAGATGCAATGTTAGATAGCAGACTCTGAGACACAATAGGCAGACAGCTATACAGCTCAAAGCCTCCAGCCGAATGCAACTTCTGTATTGACAGGACTTCTGTCTTCTATGGCAACTAAGCTTTTAACAGTTTCCATACATAGAACTTGGCAACACAGTACAGTTCTGTAAAAGTTTAAAAGGATTTTGAAATGCGCTTTTTTATTAATTTCCAGTGTTGCGGGAAACTCTCCCCACATCTAGCATTACTAAATATATGTATAGATAGTTATCCGCTCCAATTTAGGACCAGGATATCTCATATCCTCATTGCATCCTGTCTAATCATAAATAAAAAATTAAAAACCACTTTAACTCCAACTGTTTCAGAATTGATATGTCGACATAATATCCTGTACCATTATGAGCAGGTCATAGCGCATAATTCTCATAATCTCACATATTTACATTTTTAAGTGGTGCACGTGGACCCTGATGTATATCTGACAAGTGACAACTCAATCTCCCATGTGATGTACTAGTGGTGTACATTATATTTTACCTTATTTACTTTATTTAGCTTTATGTTAATTTTATTTGATTGTTCTAGTACATTGGCTATTATGTTCTATATCAGTTACTTCCTTTGTGTTTGTAATGCTAGCATTGATAGAAACTGAGAACAATGTCTGTCAAGCTGCTGTATTTGATTTATACCATGGGTCGTGAACTCACTATATCTTAGCCAATATTGGTCTTGTCACTTTATTTGTTTTCTGTGCTGTTTTGTGTGCTGCTATTCTCTGCCAAAAAATACATTGGAAAATAAATACATCATGGGAGCGAACAAGGTTCAGGAGGGCAGTACTTTCAATATGAATCCAAGATCAAGATCATGGGCACATTAGGAGGAAACTTTAAACTTCCAGCAGAGGTAGTGAGTCAGCAAGGTGTATTCAAACATACTTGTGACAAACATAGATCTATCGTCAGACAAAAAAATGTATCTATTTATCTATCTATATATATACAGCATATCTCAGCATATCTCAGATTTGGACTTGATGGGCCACTTTGTCATTCTTTCTATTTTATGAAGGTACCCAAAAGACTGATACAAAAGATATGATACACAAAGATACAGAACATGTCTGCCTTATTATAAAGGGTATATTAGAAGTCTGGTATGTCTACTGAAATTAAGCCCTCTCCACAAAACAAAAATGTATATTGTCAAGAATATTACTGGTGTCAGTATGTGAATATTTGATATGCTTTGCTTACCACAATTGCTTCTTGTTTTGCTTTAGGCATTTATACAAATATATGAAGTGTCTACGCAGGAGCTTACTGTGTTTTTCTAGGGTGATTACTTTTCAATTCCCTGAAGCACTGGGCTGTGAATTAGGCAATACATTGGACAGTTTCTACAAGTTAAAAACAAACAAAAATAAATAAATATAATAAATCATTATCCATTAAGACCACTTCTGGCCAACCTTCTGGGTCCCACTGGTTCTGCCAGCTCTGTGCTGATGGCACTGCTAGACGTCTTCGGCCTCGTACACACAAGTAAATCCATTTGTTCAAATCGGTCGGACCTTATAGGCCAGTTGTGTCAGGGAATGGCTGCCTCACCAAGGCAGCTAGCCAAATGGTTGATAACTACCTTCGTCCTCATGTATTATCTTTGCCATCTCATGTTCAAGACACTATCAATCTGTTGAAGACCTTGGATAGTTTGTTTGTACCCACCAATTCTTGGCTGGTTGCTGTTGATGTGGAGACCCTCAACAACTCTGTTCCTCATGATCAGGGGAGTTGGGGTTTTGGAGGGCTTCATTTCCCAGAGGAACACATCTGCAGAGCCATACAATCAATGTGTGGTTAATCTGCTTGATTTACTCCTGATCCATAATTTGTTAATGTTTCAAAGCTCCCACTACCTCCAGGTGTAGGGGGTTGCTATGGAGACCAAATGTGCCCCCTCTTATGCAAACCTGTACCTGGGGGGTGAGATCAAATAATTTTTTGATGAATCATTACATGATCATATTGACAAGATCCTAATATGGAAAACATATATTGATGATATCTTAATGGTGTTGACTGGTACTAGGGAGGAGCTAGATGTATTCCTGAGGCTTTCAGAACAAAATAATTTCCACCTAAATTTGCTTTAAATTGCCATCAGCAGGTTATTGATTTTCTTAATGTAAGTATGTTTAACAATAAAGACCAAAGCTTGGGCTCTACACTTTTTAGAAAGGGATCTGGTAATACCCTTCTCCATGCAACCAGTTCACAACCCAGCCCTTTAGTACACAGTATTCCAGTCAGTCTTTACGGGTCAGGAGGAATTACACCAGACAAGAAGCCTTTGATAAGGAAGCTCGAGCCCTCCAATTATGCCTTTTTGACAGAAGCTACAGTAAGTCCTGTCTCAAGAAGGTATATCATTGTGCCCTATTGCAAGATAGGGACAAGTTTATTCATGTTAAAAACAGAAAATCTCAATCTACTACCACCACTAGATTTATTACCACTCATTCGGGACATCATTCTAAGATCTAACACATTATTCAGAGATATTGGCATCTACTCACTGCTGATAAGGTGGTCTCTAAATATAGCAATACATTTCTCAAAACTACTTTTCAAAGGTCCCGATCTATAAAAGATCAGCTAGTGCACAGTCACCTTGTAGGTAAAATCCTGTGGAAAAGTGGTAAATTGGGTACTGCGCCCTGTGGTGGATGTAACTGCTGTACATTTGTTACTAATGCTCATCAGATCTCATTACCAAATAGCCAAATTTGGAAGCCTAATTTCTTTGCTAACTGTCAGACCATTGGCATTATTTACATCATGCAATGTGACTGCGATGCCTACTATATAGGAAAGGCATAGAGACTTTTCTTCCACAGGGTCAGGAACCAATTTGTAGACACATTAGATCACACCATGGATTTGATTTGTCTAAGGTCCTTTTCTTTTCTTTTTTTTTTACAATCAAAGATGTTTATTGAAGATTAGGCAGGATATACAGAAGACATATTCATAACAGAGTATGTACTCAATCCTAACAGGTAACAGTAACAATGACATAATATGTCAGCGGACACTAAAACATGGTAAGAACTGACAGGGCTTCAAAAAAAGAACAATAAAAGAAAAAAAAACCTACATTGAGGAGTTATGAATAGGGGAGGAGAGAGATTTGGAAAGAGAAAGTAGGTGTAAAGAGTAGGGGGGGTTGGGTAGAGGGTAAGAAGGGGGGGGGGAAGGGGAGGTTAAGGACAGTAGCGGAGAGAACCCAATGGAGCTTGTCACGTCAGGCATAATGTAGTTTATTATCCAGAGTTTGGAACAGGTATGCATCAGATAAAGACATTTTCTATGAGATCATTACCAGCATGGAGAGGTTACCTAGTTGGGTCATTGGCATAGTGATCGGTAATCGGCAGAATGAGTAAATAGGAACCATGGTTGCCACAAGTCATTAAAATTAGTGCTTCTCTCGTGTTTCATGGCAAGTATTTCCTCCATTTTGTATATGTAAGCAACCCTATCTAACCAATCCCTGGTCTTTGGGGTCTGAGTTGATTTCCAATATAGGGGAATCAGGGTCTTGGCTGCGTTGAGTAAATGTCTGGTGAGGTTTTTTTTATATCTACTTATCAGGAGATGGTTTATATGAAGTAGGCATGCGGCCGCATCAAGAGTAATCGTTGTTTCAGTGATATGTCTGATCCATCTGGTCACGCTCTGCCAAAAGGAGCTAATATCAGGGCACTCCCACCATATATGCAGGAAGGAGCCCACATCTCTTTTACAGCGCCAACATGTGTCTGAAGCATTATTGGACCATTGTTTGGTTCTCTGCGGTGTAATGTACCATTGCGTGAGTATCTTGTATGAAATCTCTTGATACCTGGTGCTCAGAGAGCATTTGTGCGAGAAGACGCATGCTTTCTCCCATTGCAAATCATCTATACTGATGCCTAGGTCCCTTTCCCACCTAAGTTTATGTCCACTGAAGTCTGACTGTAGTGGCTGAATCAGCCAGGAGTAAGCCAGTGAGGTAGAGTGTGGAACTCGTTCATGCTTGTAACATAAGTCTTCCATGGTGGTCATGGGGCGGTTGTACAAGGAGTGAGATCTAGTGTTAATCAGGAAGTTTCGCAGTTGCAAATGGAACCAGGGCCCTGGAAAGGTCTCGCCAAACTCTGCTCCCATTTCCGCGTATGTCTTCACCCTGCTTCCGGAGATGCAGTGAAAAGCCAAAAGATCTGGGATCTTTTTGCCCTGGAGGCCGGGGGGGAAATCAGGATTGTCGAATATCGGGGTAAGGGGGCCTGGAATAGATGCCAGGCCATATTTTGGAGCTATTTTGTGCCAGGTTTTGAGTGTGTTCGCTATCAAGGGGTGCTTTATGGAGTTGGAAATTTTGGAATGTGAGGTCCAAGGGGAGAACAAAGTGTGGTGTGGTGCCAGTTGTCTCTCCAGTTTGACCCAATCTTTATCTTCACTGTGGCAATACCAATCTATTATTCTGGTGATATGAGATGCCTGGTTGTATTTTTTGTAATCTGGAAGGCCTATTCCACCCTTGTTTTTGGGTAAGGTAAGAAGTCTGAGGCTAATTCTGGGGTTCTTGTCGGCCCATAAGAATCGCCTTTGTATTTTAAGGAGCTTGGTGAAGAACGATTCTGGTACATGTACTGGAAGGGCGTTGAAAATGTAAAAAAGTCTGGGAAGGATTGTCATTTTCAGGATTGAGGCCCTTCCGAACCATGAAAATAATTTGGGGGACCATTTGTAGAGGTCGGTGGTAATTGAACGAAGTAGAGGGGAGTAGTTGGCGTGGAAGAGGCCGTCTATGGTGTTTGTCAGGTGGACCCCTAGGTATTTGAGGGAGGAGGGGACCCAGTGAAAGGAGTGATTAGACTTCAGATGGGCCACCTGGTCAGGTGGTAGGGTCAGGTTCAGGGCTTCTGACTTGGATTTATTTATTTTGAAATTCGAGATGTACCCAAACATTTCAAATAAGTTTTGCAGGGTGGGTATAGAGAAGAAGGGTTTAGTGATGAAGAATAATAGGTCGTCTGCGTATGCGGCGACCTTATATTCAGTCTTGCCCAACCTAAAGCCACTCACGTCTCTAGACTTGTTGACAGCTCTGATCAGGGGTTCCAGGGAAATAATAAAAAGGATGGGGGAAAGGGGGCAGCACTGACGGGTCCCGTTTTTAATGTTTATTGGGTTGGATAATGTGTTATTAACTTTAATTCTTGCTTGTGGGTGTTGATATACGGCTGACAGCCATGACAGCATGCCCCCCCCCCCAGCCCTATGTGTGAGCAGGTGGAGAACATGTAGTCCCAGGAGATTCTGTCAAATGCCTTTTCGGCGTCAGTGGATAGTAGCATCCCATTAGCTTTGGTAATTTGTACAGAGTGGATCAAATTAAGTGCTTTCGTGATGTTGTCACGTGCTTCCCTTCCGGGCATAAAGCCTACTTGCTCGGGGGCTATGATTTTGTTGAGAAGGGGTTTCAGTCTGTTGGCCAGAATTTTTGCTAGGAGTTTTAGGTCAATGTTTAGCAGTGATATGGGCCTAAAGTTGGCGCAGTCCAAGTGGTCTTTGTCAGGTTTGGGGATCACTGCAATGTGGGCCATTAGGAAGGAGTTGGAATCATGTTTGGATTTAGCTAACTGGTTAAAGGCGGACAGAAGTGGCTTGCATAAGATATTTGTGTAAGTCTTGTAGTACTGGGAGGTAAAGCCATCGGGGCCCGGGCTTTTCCCTGCTTTCAGGTCTGAAATGGCTGCCTGCAGTTCTAACGTATTAATGGGTTCTTCTAACTTGGACACGTCTTCCTGGTTTAGTGTGGGGAGTTCACTTTCTTTAAGGCCTCGTACACACGATCCAATCTGTCTGCTGGAAACGGTCTGCTAGACCGTTTCAGCAGACAGATTCGATCGTGTGTACGGGCAAACATACGGATTTGGCCACCCGACAGATTTCAAAGCATGCTTTGAAATCTGTCGGCTGGGAACCCGTCCGCCCGACATGTCTGCTGGTTAGTACACTAACCAGCAGACATGTCTTCTCGCACACGCGCCGAATGGTTTCGACGCATGCGCGGAAGTGTTTTACTTCCTGGTGCGGTGACGTGGTGGCGTCAACGTCACCGCCACGTCACCGACACGTCAGCGCGCTGTCTGCTGGCGGGGATTTTGATTTGCTCGTGTGTACACGCGAGCAAACCAAAATGCCAGCAGACAGATTTGTTCAAATCGGTCGGACAGACCGTTTGGAACAAATCTATTTACTCGTGTGTACGAGGCCTAAGGATTTCCAATATAGTTTCTCTTTTAGAGCCCGTGATGCAGTGGGGTTTATGTTGTTCGGGGAGGTTGTATAGTTTGTTATAGAACTTTGAGAAAAGTTCAGCTATTTTCTCTGGATCATGATTCATGACCCCTAGTCTATCTTTGATGGCATGGACGTGGTTTGCCGTTTGTGCATCCCTAAGGGCCTTGGCCAGTAATTTCCCGCTTTTATCCCCTTGTTCGTAGAAAATGTTCTTCTTGAAGAGGAGTGTCTTCCTGACTTTCAAGTCTAATGTCGCGTACACACGATCATTTTTTGTGATGAAAAAAACAACGTTTTCTGTGAAGTAAAAAATTACGTTTTTGAAACTTCACTTTTCAAAGACGATGTTGCATACACACTATCGTTTTTTTCACAAAAAGCGAGGTTACGTTCACCACTCTTTTCCATTGAAGCTCGCTTCATAACTAGCTTCTGGGCATGCGCGGGTTGAAAAAACGTTGTTTTAAACAACGTTTTTGCTACACACGGTGACTTTTTGTGAAACAAAAAACGACGTTTTGAAAAACGACACTTGTTTAGGGGGTTTGTGTCACTGTCCAGGTTGTCTTTGAAGAATGTCATGATCGTTTGGTGTATGTCATCCCTAATCTTCTGGTCGGTTAGTAAAGAGGCGTTAAGCCTCTAGTTGAACATGGCACGTTTGGTTGGATTCAGTGAGAGGGTGATGGCAGTGGGGGCATGGTCCGACAGGGATATAATGCCAATTTCGCCCCTAAGCACAGTGCCTAGGTCCCTTTGAGTTATAAAGATCATGTCAAGACGCGAGTATCGTTTATGGGGTGCTGAATAGAAAGTGAAATC
Organism: Rana kukunoris; assembly: GCA_029574335.1. NCBI lineage: Eukaryota > Metazoa > Chordata > Amphibia > Anura > Ranidae > Rana > Rana kukunoris. The sequence goes on along the minus strand of CM056054.1, from coordinate 144,171,649 downwards.
CTTCTCTGAGGGGTGCATTGCCCTCCATGTGTCGACTAGTGTTAAAGACTGGAGCAGGGTCTTAATACGTTTCAGTATTTTGTAGGAAACATGGGTGTATCCATTTGAGGTGTCTTTCAGTGGGGAAAGCGGTATATTGAAGTCACCCCCCAACAAAATACAGCCTTCAGCAAACCACTTGAGCTCATTGACTATTTTGTTTCAGAAAGTAATGTGCGCGGAATTGGGGAAGTAGACATTAGCTAGAGTGATGGGGGAGCCCCCCCATGTACCCTTCAAAAAAATATAACGGCCCTCTGGGTCCGAGACCTGATGCTGAAGTACGAAAGGTGCGGCCTTGTTAAGTAGAATTGACACTCCCTTAGTTTTGGCCAGAGGATTGGTAGCATGAAAGACCGTTGTAAAAAGATTGTCTGTGATTTTGGGAATATTCGGTCCCTTGAAGTGGGTTTCCTGTAGGAATACAATGGAGGGGCAGGTTTTTTTCAGTTCCCTGAGTAATTTTGTCCTTTTTTCGGGGATGTTCAGCCCGTTAATGTTGTGCAAGATAAGGGAAGGTGACCTTCCTAGAAAGGCGTAGGCCATCTTGGGGTACACTCCACCTAGGTGGGGGGAGATAAAGTAGGTGGGGGAAGTGTGGAAAGAATGGGCGAGGGGATGGGGAAGTAGAAAAGAGAGAGAATAGGGGGGTATGAGGTTAAGGGGAGAGGGGGTAGGAGGGGTAGGTGTGAGCTGTACTCAAATACGCACCCAAAGGGTGGTGAGTTAGTTAGTTTCTTAAATATTAAGAACTAAGTCGTACTCTTGGGGGTGAGTGGAAGTTGCAAACGCGAATGACCGCGGTACACCGTTTGGTGTCGTTATACTGTCGGTGTGTGTAGACAGATGAATGTAGTATGTGTATGCTATAACTATTTGCTCGTGGGTGGGACAGGTCCGCGGGACCTGAGAGGTAAGTAGAAGAAAATTAAATTGTTTCAAACTTTTCTGGGGCCTAAAGATGGGGGAAGGCTTCGGTTCACCCCGGTTCGGTTATCTAGGCTGGGGTCCAGGGGTATAGTTTGAGGATTAAGTGGTAGAAATATACCTGCGTGAAAAATGTATAGTGCATGTTCTTGTAACCCCATTATGTGGACCGTACGTTCCATATCTACAGTATTGCCTGGTGTGTCCTGACATAACTAATAATCTGAGCAACAAAACATTGGTAAAAATAACGGGATAAGAAAAAGTAAAAGTAACAGAACCTGGGTTAGTAACATTTCAACTCTGCATACACAAACATAAATATACCAAAATTGTGTCTGGGTGGTATAACCAGTTACAACAGGATGTGACACCGGAAGGTTACCAGGTGTATCATCTGGGTTGTGTTAGAGCCTAAGCCATGTTAGCCTAGGCTCTAAGTGGTATCTGCAGAAATAGAACGCCTGTGCGTCAGCTTATAAGATATAATTCCAGTTCAAGTGGCTACAGGGCTAGTGCGTGATATGTAGCAGTTAATTGTGCATCAGATCATCACAGTTCCGTGGTTCTGATCAAGGGAGCATAGTTCAAGGTCAATACCCCCAATGGAGTAATGTAGTACTCACTGTCACCTCAGTTCTGGAATGCGGTGAAGCTCTGAAAGCGTTGGTGTGTGCGGTTGCTGAGATATACCATTTCACATCTCTTGTGAGCTGGCTGATCTGGGGTCTCCTTCTGCCGGCGGTGTAGCCTATAGTCATATAAACTGAAAACCTAAAGAAAAATTGTCGGTCCGGTTGGTACGGCCCTGCAGGAGGAGGAAAAGTTAGTCAACATGCACATGATAACTCAGTCTCTTTCATTTCGCATGCACTGTCGGCTGGGCTTTCCCTCCACGGGAACTTAGTGATGGGCTATGAAGTAGGCATGCAGGAGCTGTGAGATCATTCCTGGTGTGCAGCACCATCTGGTGGTAAGAGAAAAGCACTGTATTTTTCCTCCTTTGGGCAGATGAAACAGATGCGTGTCATGTGTGGCAAAAAAGAAGAGGAAGAAAAAAAAAAAAAAGGGAGAAAGAATAAAAAAGTATATGACGAATAAACCAAAAGTCAGTGACCACGAGGGGGCGTGGCCAACCGCCGAGCAAGATGGACGTGTGATTCACTGCTCTCGCACCGACCGGATCAATAACTCAGCATCACCGCTAGCCTGACGGACTACAGAGCCTACAAACACCACCAGACTGCCGCTCCTACCACCCAGCATGTCAGGCTCGAGCCGTAAGCGAAAAGAATACCGTCAGCCTAAGAAGCTGACTGACTTTTTCCTCGCGCCGACATCCCAAGATGGCGCCCGCACGGCTGCACACGGAGCGTCTGCGGCTTACTCAGACCTCCCGGACGCCGACGGCGGAGATGTGTAACCCCATCCTCACCCTCCGGATGATACGCCATCCTCCCGCTCCTCATCGGCTAGTAACAGCCCCGCTAAATCTCGGATGAGATTAGATGCCAGCTCCGCGGATGACAAGGTGAGCCCTGTGCCTGATCCCCCCTCAGAGCTTACATCCTCCATTGCGGCCTTCCCCACCAGTGACCAGCCTGTGCTAGACACGACCATGAAGGAAATGCTGGTTTCCCTTCAAAGCTCCCTCCACAATGACATCCTCAATTTGTTTAGCAGATTCTCCTCACAACTGCAGTTTATGGACCAGAAAGTACTCCGTGTGGAGACACAAATGAATAGGATGGCTGAAACAATGAATGACCTGGTTGATGGCCACGACCATTCAATAGAGGAACAACAATGGCTGAGAGCTAAGATGGCGGACCTCGAAGATAGGTCCCGCCGCAATAACGTGAAAATTAGAGGGATCCCTGAAACCGTCCTACCACAAGACCGTAATACGTATCCTAGACAACTGATCTTCACTGTGCTACCTGATCTCACCCCCATGGAAACGATCATAGACCGGATCCATCGTCTTCCTAAACCCTCACACCTCCTGGCAGAGATACCACGGGATGTCCTCATGAGGGTACATTTTTTCCATGCCAAAGATCAACTACTATTCAAATCAAGACAACTTGGGCAGCTCCCAGCCCCGTTCGCTAACCTCCAACTGTATGCTGACCTTTCTCAACATACCCGTCAACTGAGGGGACAACTCAACACCATAACGAAACCACTCAATAATCACAGAATTCCCTATCAGTGGGGCTTCCCCACAAAAATCATAATCACTCGGAATGGGATCAAACACTTCATCTCAACAGTGGAAGAAGGCCTCCAACTACTTGCCAAATGGGGTATCATCCCGGACGCAAATCAAAATGCGCCACCCAACCGTAAGAATTTTACCCATCCCCCGGATGGTTCCCGTCCTAGTGGTATCCATTGACACCCTCCTTTACAGGTCTAGCGGGACCTCGCAAGTATTCAGTAGCAACCTCCGGCCGGATGCCTTGCTCGGTACTGACTGTTCCACGAACTTGTTCCCCGACGAACCACAGTAGTCACATTGTTCATTGACTACTGTCTGTTTGCTGTTTTTCTTGTTTGTTCTTTTCTCCCTCACCTTACCTTATTTTGTTTTATAGTTTTCCTTGTCACCGTCTCCCCCCCCCCCCGCCCTGAGAGCAAGCTCCAGACGAGATATAGTGACCGTGCTCCCTTGAACCAAGCGTGCACACCAGCTTAACTGTTAAGGCCGCGTACACACGAGGGGATATGTCCGCTGAAAACGGTCCGATGGACCGTTTCAGCAGACATCTCCGCTCGTGTGTATGGGCTAGCGGACAGATTTGTCCACCCGACAGATTTCAAAGCATGCTTTGAAATCTATCCGGTGGGGATCTGTCCGCCCGACATGTCTGCTGGTTAGTACACTTACCAGCAGACATGTCGGCCCCCACCGCCGCCGCGCCGCTGCCGAATGGATTCGGCGCATGCGCGGAAGTGTTTTACTTCCTGGTGCGGTGACGTTGCGGTGACGCGGCGGCGTCAACGTCACCGCCGCGTCACCGCCACGTCACCGCGCCTTCCGGCGGCGGGGAATTTGATCCGATGGTGTGTACACGCCATCGGATCAAACTCCCGATCGGACATATCCGATGGAAATGGTCCGCGGACCGTTTTCATCGGATATATCCGATCGTGTGTATGGGGCCTAAGTAACGTTTGTACCTGGTACATATCTACACACACTTTTAAGATGCCAAAATTTCTATCGCTTAATGCCAAAGGGCTAAACCATCCAGCAAAAAGAGCGTCCCTGTGGCGTACAGCCCTGCAATCCCACTGTGACATTCTGTTCGTCCAGGAAACGCATTTCAAAAAATCGGAAGAGCCAACTTGCACTAATAAGCATTTTAACCACGTCTCCCAGGCCCCTGGCCCAACCAAGAAAAATGGAGTACTTATAGCGGTTAGGAACACAGTTAACTTTGTCCTCCGTGACAGCCTAATTGATGCAGATGGTAGATACCTGGCTCTTGACTGTTCCATTGACAACGTTAGATACACCGTGGTCAATGTGTATGTACCGAATACCAGACAAATCCGGTTCCTCCGTAAACTATTGTCCAAGCTTCACAAATTTCGCCAAGGCAACTTCATCCTGGGTGGAGACTTTAACTTAGCCCCAGACAACTCCCTAGACACATCCTCCTATAAAACTAGACTTGCCTCACCTATGGGACGTTTTCTCGGAACCCACGATCTGTACGATGTGTGGAGGTGTCACCACACCACAGAACGTGATTACTCATTCTTCTCACACCGACACAACTCCTATACCAGGATCGACTACTTCCTGGTCGACAAGTGGACTTTGCCCAAAATCTCTGCCTCAGCTATTGATACGATAACGTGGTCAGACCACGCGCCCGTCTCCATGGTTCTCGAAGCCTTACCTAATTCCCATCGTCCGTCAATCTGGAGGGCGAATGCCTCGATCCTTCAGTCACCTGATCACTCTGCCTACATTCGCAAACACCTGGAAGAATTCTTCGCCATAAACCAAGGATCTGTGTCAAGTGCCAATGTACTCTGGACTGCCCATAAGGCATTTGTTAGAGGTCTTCTTATCCAAATAGGTGCCAGAGAAAAGAGGAGGAGATCACAGTGTCTTACCACTCTCACCTCCCAAATTAAAATGATTGAAGAACAAAACCAAAAATCCCCTGACCCCAAGCTTAAAGATAGACTAGTACTTCTTAGGCAGGAACTCAGAAACCTATTGCTAGACTCATATGACAGAGCACAAAAACGCTTCAAAGCTACTTACTACTCTACAGGAAATAAGGCGGGGAAAGCAATGGCCCTTAGAATTAAAGGCCATCGCATTAAATCCAAAATCTGCCATCTTTATCATCCCTCCTCTAAACTTAAACTGGTTGACCCACAAAAAATAGCAGACGCATTTAGTCATTATTACAAAACGCTTTACAATCTGAAAGACGACCCCACCACTACACAGCCGTCAGAAGAAGACATATCTAACTTCCTGCAGGACATCAACCTCCCTGAGGTATCTCCTGACCAGCTAAAAGTACTTTATGCGCCCTTCACCCGCTTGAGATCCTTGATGTGATAGCTAACCTCCCATCCAACAAATCCCCGGGCCCTGATGGCCTCACTGGGGAGTATTATAAGCAATTTCGCACTCTTCTAGCTCCATTTCTATCACAAGTTTGTAATGACGCTGCCTCCTCCTTTTCTCTCCCAAATGAAATGCTGAATGCTTTAATTATTACCCTACAGAAGCCAGGGAAGGAGCCCACCTCTCCTCAAAATTTTAGACCTATATCCCTCCTTAATATTGACACTAAAATTTATGCCAAGCTTATAGCAACAAGACTAATGAAAATAATGCCGTTATTGATCCACCCTGATCAATCAGGATTTACCAGAGGTAGACAAACACACGACGAATCATAGACATTATCCATTATGCTGACTCCACCAGAACGCCTTCTCTGCTTCTGTCTCTAGATGCAGAGAAGGCATTTGACCGTGTCAATTGGTCATACCTACGGGCCACACTTCAGAAGTTTGGTCTCCGGGGCCATAACTTCTCCGCAATCATGGCCTTGTACTCTAGCCCCTCAGCTCAGGTGTACACTTCCGAAATGCTTTCCATGCCGTTCCCAATAACCAATGGCACCCGTCAAGGCTGCCCCCTTTCGCCCCTTATCTTCAATCTGGTAATGGAACCCCTTGCAGAACATATCAGATCTGATTTGTCTATCTCGGGTTTCAAAATAGGACTACTGGATCATAAGATAAATCTATTTGCCGATGACGTCATATTAATGGTCACCAACCCTATGTCTTCCCTGGCTTCGATACAGTCCACGTTACAAAAGTTCAGCGCTATCTCGTATTATAAAGTTAACGAGGCTACATCTCACGTTTTAGAATTGGGACTGGATGCCGCCACTATCAACTTATTGCGGAACATATACCCTTATCAGTGGGCAGAGAAAGGTATAACGTATCTGGGAATTACACTCACCAAATGCACCAAGACCCTTTTTAGTGCCAACTACGTTGAGGCTAGACACATGTTGACCAGAGAAACTGCCAAACTTTCCAAATTCGAATTTTCCTGGGCCGGGAGACTGGCGGCTTTCAAGATGCTGGTTCTCCCTCGATTACTCTATTTGTTCCGCACGCTCCCCATACCACATCATACCTCACCTCACTCCAATCCATTATCCAACAATTCGTATGGCAAGGCAAACGCCCTAGGTGTGGTCACACTAAAACCATCAAACACAAGCTGGCAGGGGGAATGGGATATGTGGATATCAAAGACTATTATCTCGCCACTATCTTGACTCAACTGACAGACTGGGTTACTGACCACCCCACCACGCTTTGGGGGGACATTGAAAACACTTTGACTCCAGGACACAACCTTAGGGACTGGCTGTTCAGCACTGCAATCACTCACCATCGCCTACACTTGCATTCTCCAACCATCCGAGCATCGGTGCAAGCTTGGAAAGTACTGCTTTGTAAGAAATGGTCAGATACTCTTACCAAGCCTATACATGTACCGGTGCGTACCCTCCAATTGTTATCACCTGATCTGGTTATACCGGATTGGATACTTACCCAGACGAACGACACTGCTGACCTTAGATCCAAATTATTGAATAAGTCCTTCGACCACATCCAAACGACATTTCGCGCACCCGCCACAGATTTCTTCACTTGCTTTAGAATCCAAAGGTGCCTAGCAGCATACCCCCGTCTAGAGGGCGACTTGCCGCTCAAGCTATGGAACTTCTTCTTCTCAGATGTCTCCCCCACTAAGGGTACATCCCTCATATACTCCACACTGCAAGAGAAAAAAAAATTTCACAAGTCAAAACCCCATACTGATTGGGAGAGAGATCTGAACCTAACACTGTCTGATCGTCAATGGCAGACAGCCTTGAAATCAATCTATAAGTCCACCAGATGCACCTTATGGGAATTAACCCACAAATTGCATCTTAGATGTTATCTGACACCTCAAATATTGGCCAAATTCCAGCCACATACATCTCCCACTTGCTGGAGGAATTGTAACGAAATTGGCACTATTTTCCATGTTTTTTGGTCATGCCCCACCCTGTTTGACTTATGGACAAAGATCGAGAGTATTATACGGGATGTGTGCCACATCCCATTCACTCTCACTCGACAACTGGCTATACTAAATGTAGACATTGACTTACTGCCGGTATCTTTCCGCCTCATTGTTACACACATACTTCTAGCGACCAGACTACTCGTAGCCAGACGCTGGAAAACTAATGTAACGCCATCTGCTACAGAAGTTATAGCATTAGTCCACTCCCACTGCGCATATGAACTGATTCTGTCAAAGGGACAACCATCCCATTCTAAAATCCATGCACACTGGCTCCCATGGACCCATTGGTACGCCAAAAATCTTAAATGATCCGCCCTTGAAACAATATAGTCACTGTCTTGCTCTCCCCCCTCCCCCCCTCCATCCCCCCACTTACTTCACCTATAGATAGCCTTGTCTTGCCCCTAAACTATATAATTCACTAGATGGCACATATGCCTTATTACATATCTCCTAAATAGTTTACAGGCATTAGGCATATACCACTTTGGTTACGCATTCATACTTGACAATTGACTGTTCCTATTGCTAAAGGTTACCTACTTCACTGTTGGAAACATCCTTCCTGTTACCCTGCCTGTACACACTGGGGGCGGAATGCCTCACCATCCCCCTGGACACAGAATGCTCCCGTTGGGGGTGTCTAGGGATCGTAGTTATCATAGCATGCTTGGCATTCACCACACACCCGCAGTTGTGTATTCTGACAGTCTTTGTTGACCTGTTATGTTGTGTCTACTCTTTGCCATGTTTAAAATGTCAATTATGATGTACGACGCCACTGTTTGTAATACCATTTGTACATTCAATAAAAACTATTGAAACAAAAAGTCAGTGACCACAGGAGAACCTAGTTAGCCCAGGTGGAACCGGGAGATGGGGTCGGGTAGCAGGGTATGGGATAATTTCTGCGGTCATGTCAGGATCACTTGTTAAATGTTAAGTTCAACATAGATGTTAGGTTGGCCGTTGAGGGCACTACATGCGGCATGCATCCTTCATTCTGGGGCTCTTTGAGCTTTTCGAGGTTGCTGGAGAATCGTTGTATCTCCTATTCGGGTTTCCTCTCTGGTTCCTCTGCTGGAGCGGTGAAAACAGGGGTGGCGGACCCGGGGAATGTCGGGGGTTATTGATAGGTGGGGGCAGTAGGAATTCTGTATACCAATCAGGCAGTTCTATAGGTGCAATCTGTATGGCCTCAAAAAATTTCATGAACTCCAGGAACTCTGAGCAGGTGTTGTTTGCCCATATATGAGGCCTGAAGTGCAAATGGGAACTTCCATCTGTAGATTATGCCTTTCTCTCTGAGGATGGCGAAAAGGGGTCTTAGAGCTCTCCTGTTTTTCAGCGTGATCGGGGAGAGGTCCTGAAACAGTTGGATCGTGGCATTTCCATGTTTAATCTCATCTGCGTTCCTCGCTTTATGCAATATTTCCTCCTTCAGCCCAAAGTTTGGCAGGCAGCAGATAATATCCCTGGGGGGGATGTCATCTGGGGCCTTCAGCCTGAGTGCCCTGTGTGCTCTGTCGAATTCAATAGGGGACTGTTCTGGTCTATCCAGCAGGGAGTTGAAAATGGCGGACAGAGTAGGCCTCACATTCTCAGGGGGCACCGACTCGGGGACCCCCCTCACTCTAATATTATGCCTGCGCCCCCTATTGTCCAGGTCCTCAATCTGCCTGTTCATGTCGATCAGGTGTCGATCAGGTGTTGAGAATGATTGGCAGAGATGTCATCAAGTCTGAGGAGGGCCCTGTCCCTTCTTTTGCCTGCGCGCTCCGAGATTGCCATCTGCTCTGATAGCCGGAGCAGTTCTGATTTAATGTCTGAGATGTCTGAGATGGCTAAGGAGAACAAATTCTTTATGTCTGCTGCTATGTCCGTCATCGCAGCATATGTCAGGGGTATGTCAGGTATGTCAGCCCGGTCAGTACCTTTGACGGAGTCTTCAGACGCTGGGAGGGAGACCTCATCGTCCTCCATGTCCTCCTCCATGTTCAGCCTGAGCGGCGGCTCCATCTTGGAGGCCTTGCTGCTGCCGTTGTAGCAAAATTTGTGGGGGTAGTTTGTGGGGGTAGTTTTCTGTTTAGGGGTGCCTAAGGATCTCAGGGAGCGGTTGTGGGATCCCCTCTTCAGTTGTGAGGACATAATCTGGAGAGTTTCGGCTCGTTTTCAGCTCACAGGACCCGCGGGTTTACGGAGCTCCTCTATGCCGCAGCCATCATCAACGCGCGCCAAGCCACGCCCCCTTTTCTTTGCCTTGGATCATATCAGTTCACACGAGAGAGTTTGAGACATAAATAAAAATGTATTACAATGTGAGGATAGATGGATCTATCAGTTGTCAGCTACTAAATATGCAGGCCTAAATGAAGCTATGAACTTCAAGCCCTTTTTATAAAAAAGACTATAAATATATTTGTTGTCTGTAACTCTCCCTCCCTTAGATACGCCTTCTTGCTTTGTTTATATTGTTCTTCTTCTAATACCATTGCTAATTACTATAGTATGTTATATTTTGGTGTTTTGACGCTTGGGGTCCCCCCCTCACGGGCGGGCAGGCTTTTGTTTATGTTTAGACCTTTCTGCCTTTGATGGCCATCATTCTATCATCTGCACCGCCCCCCTTTCCCTTACCATCCACCCCATAGACATAGGAAGGACATTTTTCTCTTCCTTCCCTGTCCTTCATCTTTCGGTGGTATGGGTTATTTTGAGGGGACAGCAAATTTATACTGTTATACAATCTAGAAAGGTTGGATCTAAGGTCCCCGAACCAGAGAACCAAAGGGAGGGGGGGCAAATAGGACAATTACGGTACTGATACAAAGGTAAGAAGTGAAAGTAAATATTTAAAACAGAAAATTAATTTTATTAAAACACAGAAAAAAGAGAATACAAAATTAAAATGGTGGTGATAACCATCTACAACACCAAAATAGAGGTCCCCAGGGGGGGAAAACAGCACGATGGGGTGAAGGTTATGACAGTCTCAACTAGTTTTGCGGTGTGTACCGCTTCATCAGGAGCAAATCTAAAAATGATTAAACAATAAATCATTAATTGAATTAAAAAAACAACAACAATATATAATATATACTGTAAATGGGGGAACATCGGGCTGAGCTGCTCACCTAAAAAAGTCCGCCACGGTAGAACAATTCCAGACATTCCCCTTGGGCTTGGGGCTCCATCTTTAGAGCTGCACCTCACCTGCAAGTGTCCTAGTGCGGGCTTCCGCCCTCACGTCTGTGACACTGATGCATGTCGCATGTGCGAACGTCCGTACTGAGGTCATGCGCATGGCTCCTCCCGGCGACGCTGCGACGCGGCTTCCGCCTATGTGGGTCAGCAGCGCCGGGTGCAGGACACATAAATAGGACCTCCTGCCCCCATTGGGCTCCTGCTCCAGGGACCCCCCTACTTACCATCACCCTCCTTGTTATCAAGGTGCATTGATTTATATAATTTTTATCTTATTTATCTGTCACACTAATTTTTTGATTCCTTTCACCCCCCCTCCTTCCAATCCCCTCTTACCTTCCTTCCCCTTTTCCTACCCTTACTCCAATCCCCTGCCCCTTCCCCTCTTCCTCCTCCCATCTCTTTTTCCTTCCCCTTTCCCATCCCACCTTCGCTCCCCCTCTTCCCCCCCTCCTTGGTACCCATTCCCTCTACCCCTCCCTCTCCTTCCCCCCGCTCTTCCCCTCTCTATCCTCCTTCCTTCCCCTTTGTTCCTCCCTCTCACTCACATGCAGTGATCACGCAAGTTCACACATCCCCCATTTGCTCCAGGTTTGGCTCTGTAGATGTTAATTCATACATTTTATATTTTATACAATAGACAAGTAGGTCTTTCCATAAATGTGTCCCCCCTGGCTAACGTACGGGACCCTGTTTGGTTGCGCCCATTGTTCTACCGTGGAGGGACTTTTTTAGGTGAGCAGCTCAGCCCGATGTTCCCCCATTTATATATTATATATTGTTGTTGTTTTTTTAATTCAATTATTGTTTTTTTATTTAATCATTTTTAGATTTGCTCCTGATGAACCGGTACACACCGCAAAACTAGTTGGAACTGTCATAACCTTCAACCCATCGTGCTGTTTTCCCCCCTGGGGACCTCTATTTTGGTGTTGTAGATGGTTATCACCATTTTAATTTTGTATTCTCTTTTGTCTGTGTTTTAATAAAATCCATTTTCTGTTTTAAATATTTACTTTCACTTCTTACCTTTGTATCAGTGCCGTAATAGTCCTATTTCCCCCCCCCTCCCCTTGGTTCTCTGGTTTGGAGACCTTAGATCCAATCTTTATAGATTCTAATCTCAAGGATGATGGTACCTTTTACTATAGTATTTACATATCCTACCCAAGAGGCTTTCATTCACACTGTTATACAAGCTGTACACCAGGGGTCTCCAAACTTTTCAAACAAAGGGCCACTTTATTGTCCTCCAGACTTTAGGAGGGCCGGATTGTGGCCAGCAGGGGCAGGAAATGTCACGCGCATCCAGCATCAGTGAGAATATGGCCTCAGGGTTGGTGGTCAATAGGAGGAGAATTATTCCCCCTATTTGTAAGAGGGATAGTATCCCATAATTTGTAATATATAGTGCTCCAGTGGGAGAAATAGTGCCTCCTATCAGTGGGAGGAATTGTGCCCCAAGGGCCGGATAAAGGCTAGCAAAGGGCCACATCTGGCCCTCGGGCCGCAGTTTGGAGACCCCTGCTGTACACTCACTACTTTACATTGTAGCAAGGTGTAATTTCTTCAGTGTTGTCACATGCAAATATATAATAAAATACTTACAAAAATGTGAGGGGTGTACTCACTTTTGTGAGATACTGTATATCTCAGTCTTGGACTTGATGGACCACTTTGTCATTCTTTTTATTTTTTGAAGGTACCCAGAAGACTCTATTATACACAGAGATGCATTCCTTATTATAAAGGGTATATTAGAAGTCTGGTATGTCTACTGAAATTAAGCCCTTTCCGCAAAAAAAAAAAATATTATATTGTCAAGATTATTACTGGTGTCAGTATGTGAATATTTGATATGCTTTGCTTACCACAATTGCTTCCTGTTTTGCTTTAGGCATTTATACAATATATATGAAGTGTCTACACAGGGGCTTACTGTGTTTTTCTAGCGTGATTGCTTTTCTATTTCTTGAAGCACTGGGCTTGCGAATTAGGAAAAACATTGAACTGTTACTACAAGTTAGAAACAAACAAAAATAAATAAATAAAATAAATCATAGGTGTGAGCAATTACCAAATATTCAGGCTGACAAACTGAGTCAGCCTGTATATTTGGTAATTGCTAAGGCTCCATGCACACTGAAACTGCAGTTAATTGGCCTTTTTTCGCTTTTTTTTTAAAGCCCATAAACTGAACTCTATGTTAGCCTTTGTGCCCAAGCACACCTGTACATTTTTAGTGTTAATGAGCTTTGGAGTTTATTGGCTTTTTTCTGAACGCCCGAAATTTGCGTTCAAAGTCCAGTTTTTTGGCGGGAAAAAATGCAAAAAAACGTAAAATGCTGAAAAACGCTCAAAAACGCAGTTTTTTTTATCCATAAAAAATAAAATAAAAGTAAAAAAACAAAAATCTGATAAAAGCTACACTGAAAAACGCTCATTAAAGCTATTGCAAAAACACTAAATGTTTGCAAGGCTCCCTGCAAAGCTACTGGCGTTTTTCTATAGCTTTTATCAGCTTCAGTGTGCATGGAGCCTTAATGTAAAGATGCTGTTTTGTATTGAGGTGTTAATGCAAAATTGCATATTTAATCTACATTTCTTCTGGAGAAAAAAACGAAAACAGAACTAAAATAGATGGAAAGTCATTACATATATAGTATATTAACAAGAAAAATTGCGCTTATCTTAAAATGGTTATCAAGTAGCAATAGAAGCTAAATTGATAATAAGCAATAAAACAGGAAGGCAGCAGCTCTTATGCAAATGCACTAGCGAGACAAGAAAAGAAGGGGGGTTAGAGCTGCACCATGACATCCGGACATGGTATGAGCCAATAGTCCACAATAGAGTAAAATGCTCTCCCACAAAATTTTAGAGTGAAAAAGGAGTCTATAGCATTTAAAACTCAGAGAAATACGTGTCTGCTTGGAGCGGGATATGACAGTCACCAACGTGATACACCACACACTTCACACCACCAGTAGTATAAATCAGCTTACCAGATGAGCTACAGTGACAGCAGTCATCTGTAGCCCAGCCGCGGCCTTTGAGGAGAGATCTCACTTCCTGGATGGAAATCTGAAAACTTTGGCTCCAGCACATCAACCAGACACCAGACACCACCGCGCGGTCATGCATAGAGCAGTGTTTCCCAACTCCAGTCCTCAAGGCACACCAACAGGTCATGTTTTCAGGATTTCCATTATTTTGCCCAGGTGATTCGATCAGTTTCACTGCCTTAGTAATTACCACAGCTGTTTCAATTGAGGGAAATCCTGAAAACATGTCCTGTTGGTGTGCCTTGAGGACTGGAGTTGGGAAACACTGGCATAGAGAATAGCAGACATAGTGTAATTCCGCAAAGGTTATTTATTTAAAACACAAGGTTAAAACATACTCACATTTAGTAAGAGTATTACGAGCACATAAAAAGTTGTTGCCGGTCGGCGAACACATAGGCGGAGCCCTTCCTCCTGAACGCGACGACCTCCTTTTTCACTCAATTTCAACCACAATTTTGTGGAAGAGCATTTTACTCTATTGTGGACTATAGAGTTTATCTCTCACAATTAAAAAAAAATTAGGTAAAAAAAAAAATGAACAGAAGAGAAATCCAAATCCAATCAATATTTGGTTCTTCTGTGGATATACTGTAGGCTGCCTCAAATCCTTATGTATCTTTATGTAATCCCAGGCAGACTCAATGATGGGGGGGCAAACCATCACTTCTAGGAATCCTTGTTCTTCTTTATACTGAAGATAGTTTGTAATGACATTGACTATTAGTGTTGCTCACGAATATTCGCATTGCGAATATTCGCTACTAATATTGCATATTCGAGTATTCGCGAATATCTCGAATATCGCGGCGAATATTCGCTATTTCGAATATTCGTATTTTTCAAATTTCGCAATAAATTTCGTAATAAAATTCGCAATCAATTTCGCAATAGGGAAATTTCGCAATAGCGACATTTCGCAATAGCGACATTTCGCATTTTTTTTTTTTTTTTTTAAATATAGCGAATGGCGAAAATTCGCAATTTTTTTTTTTTTTTTTTTATAAAATATCACGAATATTCGATATTAACGAATATTCGCGAATATTCTTCGAAATATTCGCGAAATATCGCGAAATCGAATATGGCGTATTCCGCTCATCACTATTGACTATATGTTTGGGGTCACTGTCCTGCTGCAGAATACGTTTGGGGCCTCCCTGATGGTATGGCATGATGGATAAGCATCTACCTGTATTTCTCAGCATTGAGGACACTATTGATCCTGATTAAATCTCCAAATTTATTTGCAGAAATGCAGCCTCAAACTTGCAAGGACCAAAAAAATACAAGAGAGAGATGCGCCAAACTAAGTGCAGTATGTCGTTTTTAATCAGTAGTAAATTGGTACAATAAAGTAACTACTCACAAACATGGAGTAATATAGGCATTGGTGTGGCTATGAGGCCGGGGTCATCATAAGAGGTTCCTCCGGAAAAGGTTTCTTCGTCCCAGGCTTGTGAGCCGCAAGTGTGGTATAGTGGACACAGGAAACCAGGAAGAGCCGTCTGATGTGGCGTGCGTTCCACCGTGGAGCGCGGCGTATCGTCGTCGCCCCGGAAGTGACGCGAGGGACCCGGCCAGCCAATCGGATTACGCGTTTCACAGCGTCAGCTGTTTCGTCAGATCCATGGCGTCCGTATGGAACGGACGTGAGTTATACGAGCAGGATAAACGTGATTGGTTGGAAATGGCACAATTGTCACAATGGAACCCTTTTTACTATGACAAAGCTTCCGATCCCTAATCGGGTTTTTCCATCTGTGTATTTGTGGAACCTAAGAGGTTAATCCTTTGCATTGTATAAAAAAGGCTGCTTGATCCTGTCTCTCCAATCCTCTTTTTCCACGGTCTCAAAAAAAATAACCTGGTATTTGCAGAACCAGTGGACAGGCCGAATGCTCAGTTTGGTGAGCATTCAGCCTGTCCACTGGTTCTGCAAATACCAGGTTATTTTTTTTGAGACCGTGAAAAAAGAGGATTGGAGAGACAGGATCAAGCAGCCTTTTTTATACGATACGCCGCGCTCCACGGTGGAACGCACGCCACATCAGACGGCTCTTCCTGGTTTCCTGTGTCCACTATACCACACTTGCGGCTCACAAGCCTGGGACGAAGAAACCTTTTCCGGAGGAACCTCTTATGATGACCCCGGCCTCATAGCCACACCAATGCCTATATTACTCCATGTTTGTGAGTAGTTACTTTATTGTACCAATTTACTACTGATTAAAAACGACATACTGCACTTAGTTTGGCGCATCTCTCTCTTGTATTTTTTTGGCTCTTCTAGAGGCTTGCTTCTGCTTCAGGTGCTGCCGCTAAGTTCCCACATCTATCTAACTGCTGAAACTGGACTGTCCGGAGTATTTTGTTACCATATGGACTTATACTGATTGATGTTTATTTCAACTTTTATTTTTAGACTAGGTTGCTTGCTCAAACTGATTGTGCGCCACAAATTTATTTTTTCTATATACATTCTTCAAACTTGCAAGGAACCTCCACAATGCTTCACTGTTGCCTGCAGACACCCACTATTGTACTGCTCTGCAGCCCTTCATTAAAGAGGGGGTTCACCATAAAATTCTAACATTACATTGAGCCGACTTATGAGACTGACAGTATGCTGGTGTTTTTATTTTCATTTATTTTTCCGGACATACCGTTTTATGGCTTTTTTCACCCCCGGCTTCCGGGTAGTGAATCCCGCGGGAGTGGGCGTTCCTATTCACAGACTAAGTGATTGACGTGCTTCCGACCGGCGCATACTGTGCGTCACGAGTTGCCGAATGAAGCCGAACGTCGGTGAGCAGGCTCGCAGTCCGGCTTCTTTCGGCAACTCATGACGTGCAGTATACGCCGGTTGGAAGCACGTCAATCACTTAGCCTGTGAATAGGAATGCCTACTCCCGCGGGATTCACTACTCGTAAGCCTCTGACTCAGGAGCCCCTGGTAGAGTAGACAGAGGGTCAAGAGGGGCACAAGCACCTGATGGTAAGCTGAGTAGCAGGCCGATTGTGGCAGCAGGAAGGTGTACCAAGGTCCGGGCAGGATACCAACAGCAAGCTGGAGCAGAGGTGTGGCACTTGTGGGACAGGAAACAGCAGGTGAAACAGACCGGGTCAAGCACAGGCGGGCAGATCAGAAGCCAGAGCAAGTCCAAAAGGGTAGTCAAAGTCCAGGCCGGGTTGGTATAACAGGCGGGCAGAGAACAGAGCCAGGGGCTGGGCAGGAGCAGTGGTCAGACGTAGCTGGGGTCAGGGGCAGGTTGCAGGCAGAAGAGGTCAGAGGAAGCCGGGTCAGGTAAACAGGAAACCAACAGGTAAACAGGTGCAGGATTCTCCAGGGATATGCTGTAGACTGGACAGCAAGATGGTGAGGGACCAGGCTGCTTAAATAGCGTGTCTTGGTGTCAAACGCCGTCACCGCACACTCTCCCGCCGGGCGCCATGCACTCCGTCACTGCGCGCACCGATGCAGACGCACACCACTGCGAATGCGTCGGGACTGAATTCTCCTGTCATTGCTGTTGATGGCCATACTGCTAGGACGTCTTCCATGACAACGAGCCTCATTTCACAAATCACTTGTCTGTCTTGATTTACAATATTGGACTTTTAACTTCAACATTTTGAATACCTTGATCCATAAAATACCGTTGAGCTAATTATTAAAAGTGTATTTTAGATTTTAAATTATATCTTTAACTTTTACTTTTTAAAATAACCTACCCTTTATGCTATTCATGTGTAATCTGATTGCTGTGTCCATTGAAGACAGCAGATCACAAATATAGGGCACAGACTCAATGAAAGCTGACAGTGCCTTGACCTAGGACAGGACCTCTGTGAGCAAAGGAGATTCCCTTCTTGAGAAATTAAGTAGTAATTTTATCAAAGTAATTGAGTGGGAAGGAACTATGCAGCCAGCATAATATATTAACCATACAGTAATTAGATCAATACACACCAGTATGGGAATAATACGAGCTCTACATAATAAAAGGCACCCATCTTATTGCCAAAAACCTGACAAGAGCAGTTGTAAGGAAATTCTAAAGGAATGATTTTATTATAATTAAAATTGTGCTTACATTTACATAAAACACAACAGGCAATCAGAGGTGTACCATTTTTCCTGATTGGACATCACTTCCGGTCTATGATCACTTAGACTCCACCCTACACGTTATATCAGGGAAGTTGCTGTTATTTGGAACCACCATTTGTGAAGTCATCGGAGATAGCCTGAGGGATCATGGACCGTAGGTGACATCAAATCTGGAAGAACGGTACACTGTGATTGCCTATAATGTTTTATGTGAATGTAAGCACAATTTTAATTATAATAAAAACATTAATTTACAATATTACACTATTGGGGGAATTCTCTCTATTTTGACTTGGCACGGAAGGGAGTAATCACACACATTGCGTGGGTAAAAGGGACCAGTACCCTACTACCCTAGAGGAACACCTGATAGATAATTTTTGCAAAATGAAAACGATACCAACTGTGGATAAGGTGCTGCACACCCCTGATAGAACTTTTGAGAAAAGAAAGATTACCCCTAGGGGCTTTGTGTTGCAGCAATAAATAAAAAGATGGGATTTGTAGAAAAGTATACATTTTATTAATCTGAGTATTCGTATATGATAGAAAGAACTATCAAATGGGAATCAGGACATGAGCTCAAAGAACATTAACAAAGGCCATAGCATATGTATAATAAACAGTCAATGAACATGGGTAAAACATTACAAAAATATACTCAAAAAGATTCCCATGTATTGATACATGGGAATCTTGTGCTCGCTTGTGCAGGCATGGGGGTACACATGTTCCCTTCCTTGTTTGGTCGCCTTTTTCATTTTTTTTTTTTACTGATATGTATTATTCCATTAACAGAATCTTTTCTCTCCCTGAAGAAGGCTGCTATTGCCACAACAGGTCGAAATGCGTTGGAGTTTTGTGCTACGAGTATATTTTTATAATGTTGTACCCATGTTCATTGACTGTTTGTTATATATATGTTATGGCCTTTTTTATGTACTTTGAGCTTATATCCTGATTCCCATTTAATTGTTCTTTCTATCATATACGAATACTCATGCCGCGTACACACGGTCGTTTTTTGTGATGAAATAAAACAACGTTTTAAAAAACGTAATTTAAAATGATCGTGTGTGGGCAAAACGTTGTTTTATGTCTTCTGAAAAACGACCAAAATTTTTTTTCGAACATGCTTCTATTTTTAATGTCATTTTTTCAGAATCTCATCTTTTGTTTCACAAAAAATGATCGTGTGTGGGCAAAACGACGTTTAAAACAACGTTTTTAAACCCGCGAAAAGTGAACAAAAAAATTGATACTCTTATCACAATTCAGTGCTCACTTGCTGATGTTATCTTAAGATTGGTAATTAGCCCTCCAATTTCTTATCTTGGACTATATAGCAATTCGTTTTATGTTGTGGAGATGGGGACAGTGGAAGGGATTTATACATTTTGTAAAAGACAACTGGGCAGGCAGGGTTGTCACCATTCAGTCCAATAAAAATGCCATATGTTGTCGGCCCACAGCAAGAAATTAAGAGCTAAGTGCATTTCTGGCACATCAACAGGTATTTTTCTGTACATGCAGAGGGCCAGATTCTCATAGAATTTCGCTGGTGTAGCGTGAGCCATTTACACTACGCCGCCGCAACGTAACAGAGCAAGTGCCGTATTCTCCATGCACTTGCTCCGTAGTTTGCAGAGGCGTAGTGTAAATGGCCCAGCGCAAGGCCGTGTAATTCAAAGGGGGCGGCTTGTATTTAAATTAAGCGTGCCCCCGCGTCGATGGAACTGCGCTTGCGCCGGCCGGGGAAAAAGCCCAGTGCGCATGCTCCAGCTCACGTCGGAAAGCGTAGTTGAAACCAACGTCAAAACGACGTGATCGTCACTACGCAATGCCCTATTCGCAAACGAGTTAGTAAAACGACGTAAGCGACGGAAAAAGCCGACGCTGACCCGACGCCATACTTAACATGGTATCCGACGGCACCCGACGGCATCCGACGGTACTGCGTAAGGTTACCCCTCATATTAGCAGGGGTAACCTTACGCGTTTGAAAACGACGTACGCGACGACGGGCGGCGTAAAAGCATTCGGGAATCTGCGTAGTAGCCTCATTTGCATAGGCAAATGAGAAAACAACGTAAAGGCCACCTAGTGGCCGGAGTTGTCATTACAACTACGATCCGCAAGTGTAATAGTATTACACTTGTCGGATGTTCAGCCGTATCTATGCCAAAGTGATTCAAGGAATCACTCGCATAGATACCCGGCAAAGAAAACGGCGATACGACGGGGTATCTGAGATACTCCGTCGTAGCGCCTCTGAGAATCTGGCCCAGAGTCTTTATTTTTCCTTGAAATACATTTTAAAATAAAAGCAATGAGCATATACTGTGTGTCTCTGGGAGATATTGACAAAAGTTTTCCTAAAGCATACAAATACATTTCATTATTCATAAAAAAGGTAAAATTCTCATATATGGCTTTATGCTATTATTGGTTAAAGTTTCATAAAAAGGGGCATTCAAAAAAGGTTGGTAAAAGGTGAATCTATTATTTCCACTGTGACCCAGGCTTGCTGAAACTCTGGTGTTTATTGAAAGTGAATGCCAAGCCACAAAATTTAATTTAGTTTTAAATAGAGTGGGGAAGTTTTTTTTTTTTGCTGTTATTCATCAGAGAAACGTCCTGTCATCCTGGCAACAATTTAACCAAATAGGGATTGAGAGAAAATCTGCAGCAGTAAGGCAGGCCATAGATGGTGCAAACTTCTTTCCTGAAAGTGATTATTGCTAGCAGCTATAGCAGCCGCTAATTAAAATTGCAGGTAAATCTGGCAGATTGGTTGTACCAAAGTTGATCGATCGGTACATTCAGCTTGCCCATACATGGTTTCGGACTGTCTAAGCCTAGTACACACTGCTAGGTATTTTTTGTTCAACCCAACAGGCTGACAGCCACTGGTCAAAATACCTGACAGCTCAGGTCAGAGCAGCTGTACTAAAAAACTGATGTAAGTACAGCGATCTCTCCTGCTGTTCTATGTTCTGGCAGGGGGATGCCCCCCACCCGAAAGCTCCTGTCAGCTTTCTCAGCTATTGGCTGAGAGCAGGGCCGATCCGCCCTATAGGCTCACTATGCAAGCCGCTTAGGGCCCTGCAAAGCTGCGGAGGGTCCCACCTGGTAAAAAGGCATTTTTGGCCCCTCACCCCACTTCTCAACTTGCTGGCTGCATGGGAGAAGAGCTAAGAAGTCAGCACCCCTGCTTCTCACTTTAATGTAAGATGTCATTTTCGACAGCAGAACACCCCCTCCCCCCGCTTCTCAACTTTAATCTTTAATGTGACATGTCACTGTCGGCAGTGCCCCCATGTGACATGTCATTTTGCTTAAGGCCCCAGAGAGGTTAAGATCGGCACTGGCTGAGAGCACTGATTGGAGCCGGCTATGCCTCTTTGTCAGAAGCCAGCTTCTGTTGGGCCGGCTGCAGTCCATAGGGGTCGAATGTTGTCTGGTTTCTATTGAACTGGATGATGCCACCCAACATTAGGCCTGTGTGTACGGGACTTAACAGACAGCAATAAAAAAACTGACGTGTTCTTATATTCAAACTTTCTTTATTAATCTTTTCCATTACAGTACATTTCATACAATTACGATATAAATACTTTAAACATTCATACATACAAATACATAGTCAAACATAAACAGTCTCAATATACTCCCTATATAAAAAGAAAAAGGTCTCATACCACAAATATACTATATGGTCTACTCCTCCTGTAATCGATTTATCAAGAGATCTAGCTCCCCATGTTCTATTTCCCTAACTAGAGAGGTCAAAGACACTGGAGGGGCAAGGGGTAAAGGAGAGAAAGAAGAAAGAGAGAGAGAAAGAAAAAGAAAAAAAAAAAAAAGAGGGAAAAAGGGGATACACTTATATATTATGGGCTAGATTCAGCAAAGAGATACGCCGTCTTATCTCTGCGTCTGAGCCCTCCTATCTATGCGCCTGATTCATAGAATAAGTTACGCATAGATTTCCATTAGATCCGACTGGCGTAAGTCTCTTACGCCGTCGTATCTAAGTTGCATTTTTACGCTGGCCGCTAGGTGGCGTTCCCGTCGATTTACGCGTTGAATATGCAAATGAGATAGACACGCCGATTCCCAAACTTACGCCCGGCCGGCGCATTTTTTTATGTCGTTTGCGTAAGCGTAACTCCAGCGTAATGTTACCCCTGCTATATGAGGCGCAGCCAATGTTAAGTATGGTCGGCGTGCCGGCGTATTTTTTCCTGTAGTTTACATCATTTGCGTAAAACGTTTGCAAATAGGGCTTTGCGTATTTGCGTCGTGATTTGGAGCATGCAGACTGGGCTACATTCCCGGCCGGCGCATGCGCAGTTCGTTCGGGGCAGGGGGACGCACTTAATTTAAATAGAAGACGCCCCCTACCTTCCCATTTTGCATTACGCCGGCCTATTTACGCTACGCCGCCGCAAATTACGGAGCAAGTGCTTTGAGAATACAGCACTTGCCTGTAAAAGTTGCGGCGGCGTAATGTAAATAACTTTACAATTACGCCGCTCCTACCTGAATCTAGCCCTCTGTGTTTAGGGTCTAGAAAAATAGAATCAGAATGTTCTAAAAAAAACTGTGTAACAAGACCTGTGTCTAAGAGAAAAAATAAAATAAAAAATTAACTTACGTGTTCTAGTCCTCTCTCTCTCTAATGAAATAAACTTTTTTTTTTTCTTTTGTGTGTTGCTGTTGGGAGTTCCCCTCCTTTCATGTTTGGTAAAACATGGCCACCAGGACAATAAGTGAGGGAAACTCTCTAATGGAAAGTGTGATTTTGAAATATTTGTAGATCGCTATAAAGCTGAAAAATAACACTTTTTGTAAATTTGCCTTACCTAGGTTTATTCTGGTGACACAGTTACTGCTGAGGAACAGATTTATATTCTTCTGAAAGCTAAAGTACAGTGCGAAGTCAATATTACAGTCCATTTGCAGGAAGAAGGTAAGATATCTGATCGATTAAATACATATTTTATAGTTTCCACATCAATACTACAACTCAGTTTACCAATGTTTTCAAAAAAAAAAATGGTATTAAAGTGGATGTACCGCTGCCAATATTTTTTTTTGCATGCAATGGGTTTTTACATTACAAAGTAATACTCACAATATTGATGACTTCTAACATCGCCTGTCTGTTTTCCTGCAAAAGAGTAACTTATAAAAACCGATATCGGAAGTTTCCATTTTGCTTGTGGGCACTGTGAAGCCCACAAGCACTGACTTCCTGGAAACTGTGAATGCTCTTCTTCCAGGATTCACCGCTCTATCTCGCGCATGAGCCGTGTTGACGGCGAGCAGCGCCGTAAATCTTCCTGGTTGCCATCGCAACGGGCGGCGTCATTGAAAGTACACGCCCTGTTCTGATGTCATTCACACGTGTTCTCAAGAGATTTCACAGGACGGTGTTTCTGCAATGTCTCCTGGGAAGCATGACACTGTGCTCCCAGGAGACATTGCGGAGAGCTCCCAGTAAACACTGCGGCGCCAGGGAAAGGAATAGAGACGCCCACTCCCACAGGAGGAAAATATCTGAAGTCGGACTTTGCAATGCTATTACAAGGTATTTAAATGACCAAAAGAAAATTCTTCTAGCAATTGTGTTGGTATGTGGTGCGATGATGAGGATATGATACTGCTGTTATTTTGAGTGAACTTCCGCTTTAATTGGAAAGATATGTAGTCAAGTAGATTTTAAAGCAGTCATAAGTTGTTTTAAATGATTTTAAAACCCAAATTCTGCACCACAAAAAAGTACCTTTGCAGTGGAGCCTCCCTGAACTGCAAGGGTTAAATGACTATTAGGTCTAGAGGTTGAGAAATAAGCTGTAATAAGTACCTAATTCCTCCCTGTGGCAGTCTTACTCCAAATTGTGTAACCAGTCCCCTGCAGCCTATTATCTTAGGCCGCGTACACACAATCAAATTTGTCCACTGAAACTGGTCCGACCGTTTCAGCAGACAAATCCGATCGTGTGTATGGGCTAGCGGACATGTCTGACTGGCGGACAAATTTTAAAGCATGCTTTAAAATTTGTCCGCCGGAGACATGTCCGTCGGATATGTCCGCTGGTTAGTACACTAACCAGCGGACATATCTGCCCGCACATGCGTCGAATGGATTTGACGCATGCGTGGACGTTTTTTACTTCCTGGTGCGGTGACGTGGCGGCTTCAACGTCACCGCCACGTCACCACGCTGTCTGCCGGCGGGGATTTTGATTCGATGGTGTGTACACGCCGTCGGATGAAAATCCGGAGGAGACATGTCCGCTGGAAACGGTCCGTCGGACAGTTTTAGCGGACATGTCTCTCCGTGTGTTCGCGGCCTTAGGAGCTCTGGCATACCGAAGTCATCTCATACAATGCAGTACCAATATAACTGCATTGTACCTGACGAAAGCAAGGGCCTGTCCACAACCTGGAGCATCAAAGAGAGGAGCGCCTGTGGTCAGGAGAAACAAAAAAAAATATTACAGCTTTTTTCTCTACCCCTAAAACCTAAAGATCAATTAACTCTTGCAATGTGTGTGAGAGGGGGATTTGGAAGGGGGGCACTGCAAGAGTATTTTTTCTGTATTTACATAGTTTAGCTATATTTGAACACCCAAAATGTTGTTAGGTAATTAGAACATTTTGCAAAATTCTATTTTTCCACTCTCCTGGAATTTCACAGTCAAGGGGCCAGATTCAGTAAGAAGTTACGCGGCGTATCTTGAGATACGCCGTGTAACTTCTTAGATGCGCCAGCGTATCTTTTTTCTGTATTCAGAAAACAAGATATGCCGGGATTGAGCTAAGATACGAGCGGCGCAAGTCTCTTACGCCGCGTATCTTAGTTGCATATTTACGCTGGCCGCTAGGTGGCGCTTCCGTCGATTTACGCGTCGAATATGTAAATTAGCTAGATACGCCGATTCACGAACGTACGCCCGGCCGTCGCAGTACTGATACGCCGTACGTAAGGTGATTTCAGGCGTAAAGATATTCCAACAAAAAGATGGCGCAGCCAATATTAAGTATGGACGTCGGGACCAGGTCGAAATTTATAAATTTTTATGTAGTTTGCGTAAGTCGGTTCAGAATTGAGCTGGGCGTAAGTTACGTTCACGTCGTTTTCATTGACTATTTGCGACGTGATTTGGAGCATGCGCACTGGGATATGTCCAGGGCTGGCGCATGCGCAGATCGTTTGGCGCGTTATTTACGTGGGGTCAACGTTAATTTAAATACAACACGCCCTCTACCTGCCCAATTTCAATTGCGCGCAGATACGCAGGCCCATTTACGCTACACCGACGCAACTTACGGAGCAAGTGCTTTGTAAATACAGCACTTGCCTGTAAAAGTTGCGGAGGTGTAACGTAAATAGGATACGTTACGCCCACACAAAGATACGCGCTTCTACGTGAATCTAGCCCCAGTACTTTACTTTTACATTACCACAAATGTATAGTTTTTAATCTTGTGTCATACAACATCAATTTTAAATGCTTTGTTTTAGTGAGTTGTGGAGATGAGGAGATATAGGGCCAGATTCAGTAAGAAGTTACGCGGCTTATCTCTAGAAAAGCCGCGTAACTTTTTAGATGCGCTGCCGTATCTTTTTTCTGTATTCAGAAAACAAGATACGCCGGGATTGAGTTAAGATACGAGCGGTGTAATTGTATTACGCCGTCGTATCTTAACTGCATTTTTAAGATGGCCGCTAGGGGCTTTCCCGCTGATTTACACCTAGAATATGTAAATCAGCGAGATATGCCTATTCACGAATGTACGCCCGGCCGACGCAGTGAATTTACGCCATTTACGTAAGGCGTTTTCCGGCGTAAAGATAAACCACCAAAAAGATGGCACATCCTATGTTAAGTATAGACGTCGGGACCGTGTCGAATTTTTCAGATTTTACGTCATTTGCGTAACTCGTCCGTGAATGGGGATTTACGTCAATTACGTTCACGTCGAAAACAATGCGTTGTAGCGTCATAATTTGGAGCATGCGCACTGGGATACATTCAAGGTCGGCGCATGCGCAGTTTAAAAAAATTGTAAAAAATGTGGGGTCACAACACATTACCATAAAACACGCCCAACTCATTCACATTTGAATTACCCAGGCTTACGCCGGCCCATTCACGCTACGCCGCCATAACTTAGCTTGGTGAATACAGCATTTGCCTCGCTAATTTACAGCGGCGTAGCGTATCAGAGCTAATTTTAAACCGGGCTACCTGAATCTGGCCCATAGGGACCAATTCACAAAGCACCAACTTATGAGAGTAGAAGTTATCTTTCTGTTCTTATGTTACTTTTCTTAATTTTGCTTACTGAAACATAATTATTCACAAAAGAAGGAATCATTATTGCATAATCAGTTTACAGTGTGATATTTTAACTTCACATGCCCCGTACACATGATGAGAATTCCCGGCAGTAAAAATTCCGCTGTTAATCCCGGGGGAAAACCGAGAACCTGCTCGGTACACACTAGAGGTTTTCCTGTCTGGAAAACTGCGGTGAGAGCTTTGGCTGGGAATCCCTGCAGTGTGTATGCTCCACCGCAGGGAAACTGCCGTAAAAAAGACAGCCGGGAATCGCAGCAAGAAAAAAGAGAACAATTTTTCCTGCCAGGATTTCCAGCAGTTCTCCTGTAGGGAAAACTGCCATGGAGCATACACACGGGCAGTTTTCCCAGCCAAAAGCTGTCATGGCAGTTTTCCAGACGGGAAAACTGGTCATATGTACGAGGCAACAGAATTCATCTATCACTGTGACATTTTGGATGTTATTTTAACACTTATTTTGGTAGTAAAGGGGTGGAGCAGAGGCTCCATAGATTACTTTTTAAAAAGTCACTTTCAAAACCTGTTTAAAGTGGTTCTAAAGGTATGAGTTTTTTTTTATCTTAATGCATTCTATGCATTAAGCCCATCCTGACCACGCTATAACCAAAATATGGCTACAGCACGATTATCCAGGGGAGGGCATCCATGCACATTCTCCCAAAACCACTCCCCCTGCACGCCCTATATTCAGGGACTCTGGTAACCAATACAACATACAATACACTCAGTATAATTTTGATTGATCAATATCACATAAAATGATTATCTATATGGGTAAATGTATGAATACTTATTTATCGAGGAAAACACATGCTATGTGTACATTTTTATATAGTCACAATTTATGTCTTTCATAACACTGATTCGTATCTTTAACCACTTAAGCCCCAGACCATTTTGCTGGTCAATTACCGGGACCACTTTTTGCGATTCGGCACTGCGTCGTTTTAACTGACAATTGCGCGGTCGTGCGACGTGGCCCCCAAACAAAATGTATGTCCTTTTTTTCCCCACAAATAGAGCTTTCTTATGGTGGTATTTGATCACCTTTTTTTTGCGCTATAAACAAAAATAGAGCGACAATTTTGAAATTTTTTTTTTTTTTTTTACATTTTGCTATAATAAATATTCCCCAAAAATATATATAAAAAATATTTTTCCCTCAGTTTAGGCCGATACATATTCTTCTATATATTTTTCGTAAAACATTTTTTTTACTAGTAATGGCGACGATCTGCAATTTTTATTGTGACTGCGACTTTATGGCGGACACATCCGACACTTTTGACACATTTTTGGGACCATTGTCATTTTTACAGCGAACAGTGCTATAAAAATGCACTGATTACTGTGAAAATGACACTGGCAGTGAATGGGTTAACAACTAGTTGGCGCTGAAGGGGTTAAGTGAGCTTAGGGATGTGTTCTAACTATAGGGGGGCTGGGCTGTGTGTGACATTACAGTGATCACAGCTTCCGATTCCCCTAAACCTAATAACTAGTTGTGCAACAATTAGCAGCAACAACTGAAATCAAGTGTTTTCAATAACAGTCAATGATTCTTTCACATTGCTGTGGAGCAATTTTATCCTACTCTTCATTGCAGAATAGTTTTAATTCAGCCACATTGAAGGGTTTTCCAGCATGAACGGTTGTGTAAGGTCATGATACAGCATCTCATTTGGATTTAAGTCCGGGCTTTAACTAGGCCACTCGAAAACCTAAATTTTGCTTTGTTTGAACCATTTGGAGGTGGACTTGCTGTTGTGTTTCAGATCATTGTCCTGCTGCATAACCCAAGTGCACTTGAGATTGAGTTCACAAATTGATGGACGGACATCCTCCTTTAAAAATGTATGATAGAGCTCAGAATTCATGGTTCCATCAATTATGGTAAGTTGTCCAGGTCCTGAAGCTGCAAAGCAGCCCCAGACCACCATGTCTGACTGTTGGTATGATGTTCTGGTTATGAAATGCTGTATTAGTTTTATGACAGATGTAACGGACACTCATCTTCCACAAAGTTAACTTTTTTTCTCATTAGTCACAGAATATTTGCCTCAAAAGTCTTGGGGATAATCAAGATGTTTGTTGGTTAATGTGAGATGAGCCTTTGTGTACTTTTCGGTCAGCAGTGGCTTTGGCCTTGGAACTCTCTCATGATGCCATTTTTGCCCAGTCTCTTTCTTATTGTTGAATCATAAACACTGATCTTACCTGAGGCAAGTGAGGCCTGCAGCTCTTTAAATGTTGTTCTAGGTTCTTTAATGACCTCCTGGATTAGTCGTCGTCATGCTTTTGGAGAAATTTTTGGAGGATTTTTTTCCGGGAAGGTTCACCACTGTTCCAAGCAGTGGCGACTGGTGAAGTTTTAGGATGGGGGGCTTCAGACCAGGCCCTTCCTTTTTGACCCCTTCCACTTTTCATAAGCCCCACCCCTTATAAAATCGACCCACTCCTTCCCCTGTATTCCACTTGCTTCCACCCATAGTGTCAGGAGTATACAGCTCAGCTTCACAGGACAGAGTATAGGATATATAGAAAGCTTTTTGTTTTCTGCAAAAGAGGTAAATAATGGTATATTAGTGCATAGGGGAGCTGGAATTTAGACAAAAAAAGGTGAACTTGGCCTTGAAGGGAAAGGGGCTGCTTATTTTTCTTTAGAAATGTAACCCCTATGCCTCGTTCAACACTAAAAAAGTATCTTGCCTGCTATATAATTTTAAGCAACCCTTAGCATTCCTTTCCGTTATTGAGTCTATGCTCTATCAAGACACCCACATCGTTCTCCATCATTAATTCACCCAGTTTTGCTCCCCTACATTATAAAATGAGTATGTGTTTTAGGCCAAAAGTGCAATTATTTACACTTGGGCCCCTTCCGCATTGGACAGGCTCTGCCTACCTGCTCAGGGCGGAATCTGTCCACTGATCCACACTGAGCAAGCTCCTAAATGCACTGTTAAATTTGGCAGCTATGTGGCAGATGAGATTTAATGTTGATAAATGCAAATGTATGCACTTGAGGGCTAAGAATATGCATGCACAACTATGGGAATAAAGTGGAGAAGGATCTGGGTGTTCTAGTGGATCATAAGCTTAATAATGGCATGCAATGCCAAGCTGCAGTTTCCAAAGCTTTTTTGTTTTTCTTCCTTTTTATTGGTTGAACTCGATGGACTTTTTGTCTTTTTTGGACCAGACTAACTACAGTATGTAAGGTGGATGGCTGGTCTGTGTCCATGCCACTTATGCAGAGCCTGCTCTGCCCTGTGGGCAGAAAAATGTAAAAGGATCGGATGTCAGCGGGTATAAATGGTCACTTGCCCATTTACACCCACTGCTAGAAGAAGACTGGAGGATCTGATTAGGTCTGTCTGAAAAACTGCTAGGTGGACCCGATCAATCCGCTAGTGTGAAATCGGCCTTATAAACAATAAACCACATCTATTATAAAGCTGCCCAGTAAATCTTACTTCATTTAAATTGTGTTTTTCTGTTGGCATTGAGTTTAGTGTTTTAGGCCGCATACACACGATCGGTCAAAACCGATGAAAACGGACTGAAGGTCCGTTTCATCAGTCCAAATCGATCGTGTGTGGGCCCCATCGGTCAGTTATCCTTCGGTCAAAAAAAAGAGAACTTGCTTTAAAATTTAACCGATGGACACCTAACGATAGGTCAAAACCGACCGTTAGTAGGCACGGCCATCGGTTAAAAATCCACGTATGCTCAGAATCAAGTCAACGCATGCTTGGAAGCATTGAACTTCATTTTTTTTCAGCACGTAGTGTTAAAACACGTAAACGTCACCGCGTTCTAACACGATCGTTTTTTTAACTCATGGTGTGTAGGCACATCAGACCATCAGTCAACTTCATCTTGTTAACCGATGAAAACGGACCTTTTGCATCGGATGGACTGATCGTGTGTACGCGGCTTAAATCCCCTTTTTTTCTTTTTTCTTTTTGTAGAGTAAGGCTCCAGTGCTCATTCATTGCAAGGGAGAATGTAAAAAACAGAAATACTTGCCTTAGTTCTTGCTCCCGCAAGCTTCCTATTCACCGGACCACTTGTCCTGTAAAGCTGCTACTATTCACCAGTTTTGTGCCCAAATCATCACAAACAATTCAGGATCAACCAGCCATCCTGTTTTTCACATGGCCCACGTACATTTTGAGGAGCAGAGTAAGGAGTAAGGCAAGTGGTCCTTTTATGTACCCATAGGCTAAAAAGGCATTAGAGACTTACAACAGAGGGGATAACAAAAGTGCATTTTATTTGGCTGACTAGAGTTCAGCTTGAAGTATGAGGAGAATGTATGATGTATGAAGCTTTTGAACTGCAAAACTGAGAATGATGCAGGGAAAATAAAATCAGTAATTATCAACCAATATGTTTTTAAGAGGATCAAATGTCAGCACTTTTACATTTACTGAGAGGATTAGTAATTGACAGTCATTTATGTTAATGCAAAATGTTGAATCTTTATCACAATAAAATTCTCAGATGCCCTTTTAAAATAACAGACACAACACAAAATATATTTTTCTGTAACAATAAAGGCTAACAAGTGAAATCCCTTGGAGCTCATTAAAACATTTTTGGTATGGCAAGATTCACATTTTCCTTATCTTATCTGTTTACTTTCTGGCCTTTTCTTTTTTGATTTATTTCTCATTTTGCACTCAGTGAGTTGACAGGTCAAAGGAAAACATGTACATTGTGCCAATAGGAATCATAATAATATTTTAGTAACTGTTTAATTAGTGAATAACCAAATCTTCTGACATGACTGAAATCATAAAAAAAAAAAAAAAAATTAAAGAGGTGGTTCACCCTAAATATAAGCTCTCCCATGTGATCCAGCATACTGGACGTCACATCTTACGAAAATACCCGATAAGGACTCGGGTAATCTCGGCGAAAATGCGGCGCCTGCGCACAGACCTAGGAGCTCACTGCACAGGCGCCGTATTTCTCCGAGTCCTACGGCTATGGCGTGTCACACCCTCCGAAAAACGCCGAAATACGGCGCCAGCGCAGTCAGCTCATAGGTCTGTGCGCAGGCGCCGCATTTTCGCCGAGATTACACGAGACCTTATCGGGTATTTTCGTAAGATGTGACGCGCTATACTAGAGCCGTCCACCGCGGGGGAAAGAAATTAAAATTCAACATAATACAGTAAGTGGGGGATTTAAAAAAAAAAAACAGCATACTGGCGCTGACGCCAGTACGCTGGATCACATGGGAGAGCTTATATTTAGGGTGAACCTCCGCTTTAATATTGAAAAGCGTAAATATGTTTTAGGCAATCTGTAAAATTATGCATGCAATGTAATGCCCTGTACACACGATCGGTTCATCCGATGAAAACGGTCTGATGGATTTTTTCATCAGATATCCGATGAAGCTGACTGATGATCAGTCATGCCTACACATTGGTTAAAAAAATGATTGTGTCAGAACGCGGTGACGTAAAACACAACGACGTGCTGAAAAAAAATGAAGTTCAATGCTTCCAAGCATGCATTGACTTGATTCTGAGCATGCGTGGATTTTTAACCGATGGACGTGCCCACAGACGATTTTTTTTATCTGTTTTTTAACCATCAGATAATTATAAAACCAGTTCCTAGTTTTTTAACCTATGAATAAAAAACCGATGGGGCCCACACACGATCGGTTAGTATGATGAAAACGGTTCATCAGACAAACCGATCGTGTCTACGCAGCATAAGAGTTCACTGGTAATAATACATGAAAAATAAATGCAACTAGATAAAAAATACATGTTTTAAATGGCTATTAAACATAAAGCGTTTGTGTTAAAACTGAAGTTTATGTATTTGTTTAAGATACTGCACCAAATTCAATAGTGATATATAATGATATGTATCCCATTACCTACAGGCAGCTGCTTCTGGTAAAAAAAAAATTCCCTGTTGTGCTTTCAGTGTGAAGGTTAGCAGCAGCCGCTGCTACTGAGAAAAGTAATGCCGCTCACCCGCCCCCTTCTGCCCTCTCTGCCATTCTCAAAATTCCTACTATTATTGCACCCCATTCTGTGAATGGACAAAGGATATTCTGTCATTTGTCTGCTTCCCCTCCTGTCACAGACCACGATACATTGTACTGTAGGCCAATAATGGTAATAATTATATAAAAGGTACAGAGGACAGAAGGGGCAGAACAACAATACTCAAGAGTAGCAACACAGCACAGTATTTGGCTGGTTCTCAGTAAGCACAAAAGAAGATTGTTTCCAGAAGCTGCTGTCTTCGTTGATGGGCTACACATCATTACACATAATTTGTTTAAAGCAGTATCTATAATAAAAAAAATCATTAAAACAAGAGATAGGTTAAGAGAAGGGTTCATATGGATTAACATGTATCATTAATCATCATTAAAATGCAAACAATATTATAAAGACTAAGTTGTTAATGAATAGACAAACAAAATAAATTAAAAAGGTCAGCAGGCATGTAGGCTCACCAGTGGGGTTTTCTATTGGAATACAGTACAATCTTGATGTGATATATGTAAATACAATCTTGCTAAGTCTCTAGATTAGTGTTTGTCAACCAGCATTCCATCGAAACTTAGGATTCCTCTAGAGGTTGTTAGGAGTTCCTTGAGCAATGAGCAATATCTGCCTTTCAGATTAGTTCCCACTGACACGATTGATCTTTTTAGCTATCTATAAGTAATTGTTTCCAATGTCCACAAATGTAAGGAGTAAATTTCACGCTGACCATCACACTAATGTATCTTGAGTTGTAGATATAATAATTTCTAGCAGGGTTTTTTTGGAATGGAAAGTTATTTCAAAGGTTCCAGTGTGTTAAAAAGGTTTAGAAAGGCTTCTCTAGGTTATCTATACACCCTGGATCTGATCACTTACAAATCAACAACCTTGTGATCCCCACTTTATCAGACATGCATAATGACAAATCGTGGATGTTAGTTGTTCCTCCAATACTGTATATTCCCTTTGTTATATGGGAAATACTGTAGGCTGTTATTACTAGCAAATCTTGCAAGGTCCTTCTCTTCATTAGATGCTGCATCTACAAGTTTTTAGAACCAATGTATGTTAAATTGTGCTGATGGGTTTCAAAACTGCTTGTGTTATCTTGAGTATTTATGGAAATGCTTGTTTTAATAAGGACATTGTCAGGAGCATCTAGTGCTCCTGCTGCTTCACAGCTGCTGGTCTCATTCCAGCATTCTGGTTTTGGCTGTGATCAATACTCTGTCAGTCCACCTGCAAGGTGATGGATGTATCCAGCCTCTGGGTGAAGACCAAACCTGATTTAAGCCAGCCAAGCCAGCAGTCCAATGCTTCTGATATTGTGTTTTTAACAAGTGCTCCAAGCTCTTTGTTTATGGTCGTGGGCCTCTGACTGAGAGTGATGTGGATCACATAAACACGCGACAAGACTTACAACATAAATAGACCTGAAGTGTGCCTTGGTGGTCTGGTCAGTATGCCAAGAAAGGGGGCATACCCAAAGTAAGTAATGGGTAGTTAATTGAAGAAGGATATGCTGAGAAGTGCCCTGAAAAAGGGAAGGGCGGGAGGGTGTCAAATGCGATTGAATGCGCAGACTCACGGACATGAGGTGAGCTGGGAAGAGTCGGCCCAGTGACGTGTAGTACTGCACACTGAACCGACAAAGAGCATGTGTGAGTGGGCTGCTTAAATACCCTCCGGGCTCCTCCCATAAACTCAGGCCACCATACTGGCCTTCTTTTTTATGGTCGTGGCCCTCTGACTGAGAGTGATGTGGATCACATAACCAGGCAACAAGACTTACAACATAAATAGACCTGAAGTGTGCCTTGGTGGTCTGGTCAGTATGCCAAGAAAGGGGGCAAAAGACTCAGATAAGGAAATAGCTTATATTGATTTCTTGTATTTATTGAGCCAGCTTGGTAAAGGCTTGTGCCATTTCTTCCTGAGGATTTGGGATGTATGTGGCAAAACAAGGAGACTTCCCATCAGCCTGGTATCTTGATTACGTGGTCTGGTACTCCCTGTTGGGAGGCAGTTGAGGCTGCTCTAATTCAGAAAGAATGTCCAGAGAACTGACTGGGGTTTGAAGCCCAAGTTGCTTAGGATTCTGACATGCTTTACAAACTGGCTGCCACTCAGGGAGCTGGTTTAGAAAGGGTAGCAACAAGCTACCATCAGATTGGCTGGGTAGATAGAGCAGTAGTCGGTCGAGCACCGTCACTGGGTGTCAGGCATTGTTAGTCTGAAACAGGTTGATGTCAACCCCCGGGGCTGGTTTGTTGCGTTTGCAGACTGAGAGTGTAGGGGTTCGAAAGCGAGTCGGGTGGCGTCAGAGCAGTGTCTGACTGCCGGAACCACTGACTGTAAATTCACTAGGTCGCAGGGAACCGTAGAAGGCCTGGTAGATGGCTGCTTAGGTGACTATGCTGGGCAAGGCCCTAAATGGGGAACGAGTAAGGATTTCAGACATGTCCCTAAAGAGGGCACTCTTGAAAGGTAGGCGCTTGCCACTGACTTCAGGTTGGTGCTTCTGTATGCCCTGTAGGAGAGACTTGACTGCATGGGCTCGAGAATACTGACAGTTTACTGGGGTCCTGCAGGGACAGGAAATGCTTGATGCCATCTAGATATGGCGTGATAGTATTGTGAGAAAGGGTCAGCTGCGTGTTGCAATACGATATGAAGGCAAGTGGCCAAAAATTTGCGTTTAGTGTTCCAAGAATTGCCATAGGCCTTCAGTGTGTTGCGTGCCAAGGAGTGGTTAATAAGCTGGGTTGAGTTGGAGAGATGCTACTTCAGTCCATCGTCAGCAATGACCAGGGTGGGACAGGGATGGTTATTGGGTCGGCTCTAGGCTCTTGCTGGAAAAACAAAGTAAGGTTGGAATGGGACAGAGCATCAGCTGAGATTTTGCATTTGCCTGGAACATGTCTACAGAAGATAGTAACTGGTGACGAAGTGACAGCTGCGCGAGCTTGCGCAGGAAGGACGTGATGGGGAGAGGCTTGATCTACCTTAATTGATGAAGTCGGCTGTGGCCTGATTGTCTGTGTTGAAGAACATGGGGATGATGAAGACTGGCTGCCGGGGGGCTGAGATTGCGTGGTGGCAAGGTTTTTTTTTTGCGTTTTTTTTGCGTTTTTTATATATATTTTTTATTTTATTTTATGTAAAGGTCACATGTTGCAAGGGTCTTAACAAGGGTGTCAGGCTGCTGGGATGATTTTGCATGGTTGCAAGGATCTCAATGAGTGTGGGGCTGCTGAGACGATATTGCGTTTGCAAGGGTCTCAACAAGGGTTGTCATGATCCATGTCATTGCTTTGGTCACCTGCTGGTGGCACTGTTTCTCCCAGCAACAGGGGTGCAGTTCTGGTGTCCGCCAGCGGGTGTCTCCCATGGAATGGACTCCTTTCTAATTGGGATGAACTGCTACAGGTGTATATAAGCCCGCCCTGCACTACAATCCAGTGCTTCAGTATTTTCCTTGTCAGCCTGTTACCTGCCTGATCTGCTAGCTGGAGCCAACCTGTCCCTGATTTGATCTCTGCCTTGTGCTGGACTCTCCTGATTTGATCCCTGCCCTGTCCTGGACTCTGCTTCCCCTTGTTCCTCACATCCCTGCTTGACCTGGTATATATGCTCCCACCTTGTATATATTTGTTGATTATTGGTTTGGGGTTTGCTGTGTTATGCTTGCTTGTCTTGGGGGTTTTTACACGATTGTTTCACGTGTGCTTAACCTTTTATTAAACGTATATTTTGTCACTATCCTGGTGCCTATTGACTTTAGTGCAGCCCATTGACCTGTTGCCTAGTATTGGTTGCCTGCGTAGGCATCCCCTGACAGGTGTCAGGCTGCTGAGACAATTTTGTATGGTTGCAATGGTCTCAACAGGTGTCAGATTGCCGAGGGGCTGAGATTGCGTGGTGGCAAAGTTTTTTTGTTTTTTTTTTGCATTTTTTTTTGCGTTTTTATATATATATATTTTTTTTTAGTTTGCGTTTTGTAAAGGTCATGTGTTGCAAGGGTCTTAACAAGGGTGTCAGGCTGCTGAGATTATTTGCATGGTTGCAAGGTCTCAATCAATAAGAACTGGGTTACTGAGAAAGGATAGAAACACCTTAAGCAAGCAGTATAGGGTAGAAGGACAACGCCTGTTAGAATCGTAGGTTCCATAGGGGCCACTAATGAACGATATGGGAGACAGCGAATAGTAGCAAATTGATAGGACATAAAGAATGTAATAACAAATTTTACTTGCGACAGTGGGCCATGTGAGTGAGTTTGCGGCGGACTGTGGCTGGAGTGAAACATGTAGGAAAGGTGTAGCGTGATGCCATGCATGGGGCAAAACAACAAGGTTTGGTGTAGAAAATAGAACACGAGAAGTGCGTACGAATATTTTATAAGCTCCACTGTGGGAACCGAACATATGATGTGGGTGACACCATGAGTGGCCACGAATTTTGACATGACAAACAAGCTAACGAATCCTACCTGGGACAGTGAACATGCAGCTGGGTTTGCTTGGACTGGAGTGGATGTGCAACACATCCAAAGAGTGTGGTGTGGCGCCATGCATGATGCACAGGCAATAACTTTGGTAAATAAATGAGAGAGAAGAACCGTGTACAAACATTTCGTAAGTTCCGCTGCGGAAACTAAAATGCAGGGCATGGGGGAAACATAGAATGGCAATGGTGGAAAGTATGCAATGTATCTAATACCAAACGGTTATAAAGAGAAATGACTGATACAAAAACGGTTGTAAAATGCATGAAACAAATCCGATACGAATTGGAAGTAAGAAGTGTTGAACAAATCTGCTGTGAATTGGTTGTAGAGTGTATGCTACTCCTTGCTGTGAAACCGAACACCTACCAGCCACCCATCCCCCCAGGCTAATCAAGTGCAGACAAGGCAGCAGGTGAGTTCAATTACCACCTCAATCTGCCAAAGAACCCATACAAAGAATATATGCTAATCTCCAAATGAATGAGACAGCAAGCATGGACATTGAATATACAAATAAATAGTTTGTTTGGCAGGAGGAAGTTACAAATGTACTAAGCTTGTAACTAAGATGTTAGAACATGAGCAACAATAACTCAGAGGCAGATTTTTACAAAAGAAATGCAGGATAGGAAGCATAACGAATTGCAAGATTGCACATGATACAAGGTTTGAATACAACCTGCGACAGTAAGCGGGAACCGCCGTCGAAGACCATGAAGGAGAAGCCGCAATGCACTTGCGATGTCGAATGCGATTGAATGCTCAGACTCACGGACATGAGGTGAGCTGGGAAGAGTCGGCCCAGTGACGTGTAGTACTGCACACTGAACCGACAAAGAGCATGTGTGAGTAGGCTGCTTAAATACCCTCCGGGCTCCTCCCATAAACTCAGGCCACCATACTGGCCTTCTTATTTGTCTGTCCTGCTCTGCTGTTTGAATTACCTTGTTGAGGACCTTGGATTGGTTATAGTCTACTCTCTAAGCTCTGCTTATCTTTTGACTGCGGATTTGACTGTCAATGAACCACTTCACCTGTCTGCCAACCTCAAGTATTCATACATTTGTTTGACTTTGTAAGCCATCCAATGTCATCTGGATATTGTACAGAAAGAGGGAAGGAGGAGTGAAGGGGTGACCATACATTCACACACTATCAGTGCCTGTTGGACTTAGTGAGTCATCTACTGTTGGTGAGTAGGGAAACACAGGAGGGGAGCACGCCACTGTGGAACCTCATTCACTATTATTTATGGACACTTTTATTATTACTTCTGAGCACTTTTGATATAGATGAACTATATGAATTGTAATTGCCACTTTTTTCCATCGACACTACTAAAAATATCATTAGAAGTCAACAAGACAGTACATTCTCTAATGACATCATTCCCACAAAACTGCTGAAAGAATGTGCCGATATTTTGGCACCCGCGATCAGGCACCTTATAAACCAATCAAGGCATTTAATAAACCCCTTCTAAAAAAAAAACAACCTTGACCCAAAAGACCGTAACAACCGTCGACCTATAACCTTAACATCTTTTCTAATGTTATGGAGAAAGCAGTAGTACTACAACTACAACACCATTTAAACACCCACAAACTTCTGGACCCACTACAATTGGGCTTCCGCTCAGGACACGGGACAGAAACAGCACTTCTCAAAATAAGGGATGATGCTCTAGAAGCAGCGGACGACGGAGAATCCTGTCTTCTGATCAGAGATTTTTTTCTCAGAAAATAGGTGCAGGAACTCAACCACGACCCGTTCAGATTTCACAAACAGTAGAAGGGTCTTAAAGGGGCATTAAATACCAGAATTGCATTACATACAGTGTGCAGAGTTCAGGGGGTTACAAAACAGTCACTTGTAAACACAGAAACCAGACTTCTGTGTTCACAAGTGATTGTGGTGAGCGGGCACCAAAGGGTCTGAGCCAAAGGTGGTGGAACTGAGTTCCCCCAAGTTCCCCCAGAAAAAAAGCCCTGCTTCTGATACTTCTGGACCATAGTGCAGCCTTTGACACAGTAGACTACAAACTGTTGCTGTCTCGCCTCACAGAAATAGCCAGAGTAGCAGATTCAGATCTGCCGTGGTTTTCATCATTCCTGGAAAAACGATCCCAGACAGTGAAACTAGGACCTTTCATGTCTGAAACACCCCTATCGCCCATACTATTCAACATTAACCTTCACCCACTCCTAAAAATCATTAATAACCAAGAGCTACTCTATCACTCCTACACGGACGACATGCAACTTTATTTTCAAATCAGCAACAAAAAGGATCAATACCCTGTATTAGAACAATGCCTCACCCAGATAGAGAACTGGATGACAGAGAATCATCTAAACTCAATGGAGCAAAAACAGAACTCCTTCTATTCCATGCAAACCAAAAGAGACTGGCCAGGACTACCTGGACACCACCACCCATTTTGGGAAAAACCATCACCCCAAGCACCAAAGTCAAAAGTCTCTGAGTAATTTTTGACTCTGACATAACAATGAATGCACAAATAGGATCAGTAGTTAGAGGATTGTTCCCTTCATCCCAAAAGAGGATACAGCATTAGTGGTAGGAACAATTATTAATTCCAGGTTAGATTATGCAAATTCCCTCTACCTCGGACTTCCTAAATACCAGATTGCCCATCTTCAAGTTGTCCAGAACACGGCGCAATGACTGATAACAGGGAAAAAACCCTGGGAATCGATCACTCCGTCCCTGAGATCCCTCCATTGGCTGGCCGTAAAGGACAGATTCACATTTAAGGCCCTATGCCCTAATTCCCCCATTCCTCCACCTTGCAATAACCCCCATTCCTTCTCATTTTCTCCTTGCAAAAATTCCCCCTCCCAGTCTATCCTCTTACATCCCCATCCAGGTACCTTCAGGCTGACTCTCTTCTTTTGAGTCCAGCGTCCAGTGATCAGTGGCTCTCCATCAAGACAACTAGGTGAGAGGGAAGACAAGAGAGCTGTCCGGTCCCATCTGGAGCTGCACAGGTGCCGGGGGGAATGTTTGCGCCCTCTTTCGGGCATTAGAGCGGCCAGGGAACAATTGCCACCCTGCCCCTCGGCCATGACTCCTTCCTGCCTCCCCCTCCTGTTTGAAAGAAAAAGCAGCACAGCCGAGGAGGCAAGCTCAGCTGCAAGCTGCTCTGCACTGTGTGCGTGTGAGGCAGCTGACATCGCTCACTGCCGCTGCACTGACGGCTGCACCGCCGGCTGCCTGTCACATTTACACAGCAATGCTTGCGGCATGTGGGCTCCAGACACCCCACACAAGCCACAGGGCAAGCAAGCCACTGAAGTGGCTCCACTTCGGGACAAAGCCTTTATTTGCCAGGACACCGGGACTTGCATCTAGTCCCGGGACAATCCCACTAAATCTGGGACGATTGGGAGGTATGCAATTGCCATCCCTCACAACACACTTTTGGTTACTTTCATAAAGCTTCTGGAAATTGTAAGCAAAGGCCTCTTTAGGAATTGATAACTGAACCATGGCCACACATTCTTGTATTGCTGACACATCTGCATAATGTGCACCTTCATGATGCTCTTCAGGCATGGAAACAGAAAGAAGTCAGCAGGCGCAAGATTAGGGTAGTGCAGTGAAAGATCGAGAACAGGTATGCCATGCTGAGGCAAAAATTGGCGCACAAGTCTTTACCCCTGTGACGATGGTTCCTAGAAAGGTTGGATCCTGGTCACACATGGTAATGATATCTCCAGAGGCTTATGCCGCGTACACATAACCGTTTTTCAGGTTCTAAAAAATGTCTATTTTTTTAAATGGCATTAAAAACGATCGTGTGTGGGCTTCAGAGCATTTTTTGAGTTAAAAAAAAGGGGCATTTTTTTTTCGAACATGCGCTATTTTTTCACGACGTCTTTAACGTTGTCGTTTTTAAGGTTGTAAAAAATGGTCGTGTGTGGGCTTTAACGACGTAAAAAAAACACGCATGCTCAGAAGCAAGTTATGAGACGGGAGCGCTCATTCTGGTAAAACTACCGTTCGTAACGTAAGCACATTCATCACGCTGTAACAGAATGAAAAGCACGAATCATCTTTTACTAACACAAAATCAGCTAAAACAGCCCAAAGGGTGGCATCATCCGAATGGAACTTCCCCTTTATAGTGCCATCGTACGTGTTGTATGTCACAGTGCTTTGCTAGAGCGCTTTTTTTTCCACAATCGTGTGTAGACTAGGCCGTTTTAAGGATCGGGTTGAAAAAACATTGTTTTTTCTAGGCCCTTAAAGCGGAGGTTCACCCTAAATTTGGACTTTATCTCAATCAAACTGCTAGGCATTAAAAGTAACTAATACGTATTTTTTTTTTTTTTTTTTTACATCCTTACCCCTTTTCTGCTTCCGTTTATGCCCTGTCAATCACAATCCACCACGGGGAGTGGGCGTGTATGTGTATTCTCCCCCGACGGCGATATGTCTCCTGGGAGTGAGTCCTGACAATCCCAGGAGACGCGCTGTGCTCAAATCGCGCGAGATCTCGCCAGTCATGTGACTCGGCAAGCGTGAGGAAACATGTTGTGTCTCGTCACAACGGGGCGGGTCATTATGACGCCGGCCGTTGCGATGGCAACTGTGCAGTGTTGACGGCGCGGCTCGCCGCCAACACTGCACAGTTGCCATCGCAACGGCCGGCGTCATAATGACCCGCCCCGTTGTGACGAGACACAACATGTTTCCTCACGCTTGCCGAGTCACATGACTGGCGAGATCTCGCGCGATTTGAGCACAACGCGTACATCCCGGAAGTATACAGTGGTGGGCTTCAGGAGTGCCCACACACAAGATGAAAACGTCCATCTCTCCGTTTTATAAAACATCCTTTTACTGAAAATCGGGACAATCGTGGCTGCAAAGACAGGACTGGTGAGTGTAACATTAGGTATATTAACAGCGCCCGAATCACAGTAAAAAAAAAAATTGTTTTTCCCGCAGAACGACCGCTTTAAGAACGTAATTTTTTAGAACTCAAAAAACGGTTGTGTGTATGCGGCATTACATCTGTTCTGCTTTTCTGGCACAAACCGGGAATAAATACTCCACTGCAGCCCCTGCAGCTAGAAGAGCACAGATCATTTTACATTAGCTGACTACACGGCCAGCACTGCTGGGGCTTTCCAATCAGGTCTGCTTGTCATTTTTTCAGGTGGACCTGATTGGATGCTCCATTCACACCTATGGAGCGGTGGATGTCAACGGTGACATGTCCTCTGACATCCGCCAATATCCGATCTGATCCTGTCCGTGAAATCCAGATGGATGAAAACCCTATTTTCCATCCGTCTGGAGAATCAGATTGGATAGGATCAGAGGAAAAGGGCAGACGGTCCGTTTTCATCCGATCCGCATAGAGGAGAGCAGGGCTTTGACAGGTCCATCTCCACACATTGAACATAGACAGACCTGTCATCCACTTGCTCAGTGGGGATCAGCGAAGCAATCCCTGCTGAGCAAAGCTGAGTCTGTACTAACGGACATTTGATGAACTACCTTACCCTACCCAGCAACATTCACTGTGCTGCTCCCTGGCTCATACATTGAGCAGAAGAACCCGGGGTGGAGGGGGTCGCACAGTGTGGGGTGCTCTATTTCAA
Source organism: Rana kukunoris (assembly GCA_029574335.1). Classification (NCBI taxonomy): domain Eukaryota; kingdom Metazoa; phylum Chordata; class Amphibia; order Anura; family Ranidae; genus Rana; species Rana kukunoris. The sequence goes on along the minus strand of CM056054.1, from coordinate 144,129,095 downwards.
TGCTTGTGTGTAAAAGCAGTCCCTGTTACTGAGGTAAGCCATAGGCCTGATGCACACAGAACATTTTTTTTAACTCTCCTAGAAGCCAGCAGCGTTTTAGCAGAAAAATTGCCTGACGCTTCTAAAAGTGTCTAAAGCTTTTACAAGCTTTTGGGTGTTAAATTATAATAAAGTATTTATTCTGTGCATTAAAATAAATGAATGCTCAAACACTAGCTTTTAGGTGCCTTTAGCAGCTTTTAGTAGCATTTTTTCTGCCCATACTCTGTTGCTCCTAGATGCACTGGCAGTGGGTTTCTTTTCCCTGCCTCTAAAAGCTCCTGCCACTTAATGCTGCATGGACACATAGCCTAACATGGAGGGGCGTTTAGATGCAGGAAAAAAAAACGCAGACGTCCCTAGGAGCAGCAGTAAAAATATCCAGTGTGCATGACGCCCTATGTTGGTGGCAGTGAAAGGGTTCATAAACCAAATAAAGAATGATTTCATGGTTGGGAACATGTACTTTTATAGTATTAATTGCTCCAAAAAAACTGTTTATAATTTTTGGTGATTTTTTTCTTTCTAGCTTATTTGTATATAAAAGAGTGAAAAACTAAAATAGTATTTAAACATTTTAACAATTAATTTTTTTTTATGTCTTACGTACAGTATGTATTGGAAATCCTTTCCTTTTAATAATAAACGAAATCCACTATTATGAGATACTAATATACTATTTATACCCCTGATGAAGTCATGTGATCATGATGAAACACGTAGGTTAAAGTCAAGTGACACTGCTGCACACAGAAAGTGAGGTGGTAACCTTTGTATCCAGCTGCCCACAGGATATGTTTGTTTTAAATCAATGTAAGTTACTATTTTTAAATAAATATCTATTTTTAAATGACTACACCAAGAGGACCCACTTTTTTTTTTGCATTATTCCTTATATGGAGGAAAAACTGCTGTTTTAAAGGGCCACACACCTCACAAAAGAAAGGGTATCTGGATATACAGTGGAACAAAAACGAGGAGAAGGAGGATGTCAGAGTTGCCCACCGTGCATACCCCAGCATATAGGGGAAGGCAGAATTTGACCTAGAAAGAGAGGTCAAATTTAGAGGTGAGAGCATTAATTGAGAGGTGGTGGGGAGAACCGAAGCACCAGCATTTTTTTGGTTATGGATTCTTCCCAACTATAGGAACTCACCTACGAATTGCTTATACATGCTGCACTATTAGGGATTTTTTTTCAGTTTATGCGATTTATGCTGCGACTTTGTGTTTTTGAGATTATGCCATTTTGTTGCAATTTTTTTCACAGTACACATTGGGCCAGATTCTCGTATATCCTGCGGCGGCGTCGCGTAAGCTATTTACACTATGCCGCCGCAACTTACAGGAGCAAGTGTCGTATTTTCCAAGCACTTGCTCTGTAATTTGCGGCGGCGTAGTGTAAATGGCCCGGCGTATCCCCACGTAATTCAAAGGGGGCGGCTTGTATTTAAATTAAGCGCGCCCCCGTGCTGAACGAACTGCTCATGCACCGACCTTAAACGTAGGCCACTGCGCATGCTCCATAGTACGCCGCAAATACATTGATTACGACGGCAATGTAATTAACGTACAGGCCTATTCACGAACGAGTTACGTAAACAACGGAAAAACACGACGCTGTCCCGAGTCCATACTTAACATGGCATACGGCAGACTGACGTAAGGTTACCCCTCATATAGCAGGGGTAACCTTACGCTTACGGAAACAACGTAAACTTCGGCGAAGCGGCGCAAAAACGTTCGGGAATCGGCGTATCAGGCTCATTTGCATATTCAACGCTGAAATCAATGGGAACGCCACCTAGCGGCCAGAGTAGAATTACATCTAAGGCCCCATACACACCATTAAATAAATCTGTTTAAATCGGTCTGACAGACCGATTTGATCGGATTTGTCTGCTGGGCTCTTTTGGTTTGATCGCTGTACACACGATCGAACCAAAATCCCCGCCGGCAGATAGCGCGGTGACGTGGCGATGACGTTGACGCTGCCACGTCACCGCACCAGGAAGTAAAACACTTCCGCGCATGCGTCAAATCCATTCGACGTATGTTCGGGCAGATATGTCTGCTGGTTAGCGTACTAACCAGCAGACATATCGGACGGACGGATTCCCAGCAGACAGATTTTAACCACTTAAGACCCGGACCAATATGCTGCCAAATGACCCAAGGGGTTTTTGCAATTCGGCACTGCGTCGCTTTAACAGACAATTGCGCGGTCGTGCGACGTGGCTCCCAAACAAAATTTGCGTCCTTTTCTTCCCACAAATAGAGCTTTCTTTTGGTGGTATTTGATCGCCTCTGCGATTTTTATTTTTTGCGCTATGTACAAAAATAGAGCGACATTTTTGAAAAAAAAACAATATTTTTTACTTTTTGTTATAAGAAAAATCAATAAACTAAATTTTAGTCAAACATTTAGGCCAAAATTTATTTAGCCACATGTCTTTAGTAAAAAAAAATCGCAATAAAAAAAAAATTAGCTACCTAGCGGGAACAGCGACACTAATACAGCGCTCAGAAAAATGATCGCTTAGTGATGCTGGCAATAGGGAGTGAAAGGGTTAACTAGGGCGGTGATCAAGGGGTTAAAACTTTTTTAGGGGGGGGGTACGGAGGCTACCCAGGACCTAACACTAACTGACTGTCACACTGCCTGTCACACTGACACTAAATACAGTAATCATACATGTATGATTACTGCATTCAGTGACACTGTGACAGGGGGAGGGGGGGTGATTGTGGGGGTTAAATGTGTTTATGTGTAGTGTTAGTGCAGTGTAGTGTTAGTGCAGAACTTACTGTGTTGTGATCTCTCCTCAGCGGTGGTTGAAAAAACTGCCGGGGGAGAGATCACATCGCTTCCTCCTTCCTGTGTTCTACCATCCTAAGTGGCTGTCAATTGATGTCCACTTAGGATGGTAGATCCCATCTCAGGCCGTCAATTGTATATGGCTGGGTATTGAAGTGGTTAAAGCATGCTTGGGAACCCTGTCTGCTGGGAACCCGTCGGACCGATATGTCTGCTGGTTAGTACGCTAACCAGCAGACATATCTGCTTGCACATGCGTCGAATGGATCCGACGCATGCGTGGAAGTAATTTACTTCCTGGTACGGTGACATGGCGGCGTCAACGTCACCGTCACGTCACCACGCTGTCTGCCGGCGGGGAATTTGGTTTGATCGTGTGTACAGCGATCAAACCAAAACAGCCAGCAGACAAATCTGACCAAATCGGTCTGTCAGACCGATTTGATCAGATTAATTTGCTCCTGTGTACGGGGCCTAAGTAGGAAGGATTTAGATTTTGTTTGCACTTTATATTTTAACACAATTATTTTTATTGACACTACTAAGGGCATACTATGAGATACTGCTTAGTGGAAACATATTCATAAATGTTTTAAACTAGACTATAAGATGACTTAATTTATGCCTATTTGTGACATTTTATATACTTGATAAAGAAATGGCTAGACAAATTGCTACTGATGAAAAACTGCTATTTTTATACTCTCTCGTAGAATTCATTGTGAAAGCCTTTCTTGGTTTCTATTTAGCGACCTTCAGCTTGAGTATAATACATCAGGTAGATGTGGATTTACCTTCTTTCAGCTAATTCATAAAAAAAATGTTTTATATGGTTCAATAAATATATATTGAGTTATCACAATTTTGTTACACTTGTTTAATAATGTAAACAAAATAACAAAAGGTACAGAATTGTATTGAAAAGGTGTACAGTTCCATCTAGCTATTTTTAGAAATCGTAGTAAACGATAATTCCGAATATTTCTGTAGGTATTAACAGTACTGTAGGGTGTATACTGAATAACAACTAGTGGCTGAGCAGTTCAAATCCTTTCTATTGGTCTGATGAATTGTGAGGAGGGAAGAAGAGAAAAGTGTTTGGGTCTAAGGAAAATAAGGATGGGTGAAAAAGGAGTGGTCTAGCTAATGCTGTATCCTGGCCTAGGCCAACAAGGCCCAGGCTTAGGGCAGCACTTTTCAGGGGGGGGGGCAGCATGGAAAGAGTCCCCACCAGACTGTTAAGCCGTGTACACACGATCGGTCAAACCGATGAGAACGGTCTGAAGGACAGTTTTCTTAGGTTAACCGATGAAACTGACTGACGGTCTGATGTGCCTACACACCATCAGTTAAAAAAAAATGATTGTGACGTAAAACACAACGACGTGCTGAAAAAAAGGAAGTTCAATGATTGCAAGCATGCGTCGACTTGATTCTGAGCATGCGTGAGTTTTTAACCGATGGTTTTGCATACTAACGATCGCTTTTGACCTATCGGTTATTAATCCATCGGTTAAATTTTAAAGCAAGTTTGCTCTTTTTTAACCGATGGTTTAACCACTTGCGGCCCCGCATATGGTCAATTGACGGCATCGTTTTCTCCGGCCACTGGGGGGCGCGCACGCGCCGATGGCGGCGCACGCGCGCACCCGGCGCGTCCCCGAGATGCCGATGCGCGTGCCTGGTGGTCGCGATGTCCGCCAGGTACCCGCTGATCGGCAGTTTTAGAGCAGGGACGTGAAGCTCTGTGTGTAAACACAGAGCTCCACGTCCTGTCAGTGAGAGGAGACAGATGCTGTTTCGCTTGTACATAGGGAGACAGCATCGGTCACCTCCCCCAGTCACCCCCTCCCCCCACACAGTTAGAACACACCCAGGACTCACATTTAACCGCTTCCTCACCCCCTAGTGTTAACCCCTTCACTGCCAGTCACATTTATATAGTAATTAGTGCGTTTTTATAGCACTGATCGCTGTATAAATGTGAATGGTCCCAAAAATGTGTCAAAAGTGTCCGATGTGTCCGTCGCAATATCGCAGTCCTGACAAAATTCGCAGATCGCCGTATTACTAGTAAAAAAAAATTGTCAGAATTCTATCCCTTATTTCCTAGCCACTATAACCTTTGCGCAAACCAATTACTATACGCTTATTGCGATTGTTTTTTTTACCAAAAATATGTAGAATACATATCGGCCTAAACTGAGAAAAAATATATTTTTTTTTAAAAAAATTTGATTTTTATTATAGCAAAAAGTAAAAATTGTTCTGTGTTTTTTTCAAAATTGTCGCTCTTTTTTGTTTATAGCGCAAAAAAAAACGCAGAGGCGATCAAATACCACCAAAAGAAAGCTCTATTTGTGGGGAAAAAAAGGACGTCAATTTTGTTTGTAAGGGACGTCGCACGGCCGCGCAATTTTAATTTAAAGCGACGCAGTGCTGAAAGCTGAAATTTCGCCTGGGCAGGAAGGGGGTATATGTGCCCAGTAAGCAAGTGGTTAATGACCTATGGGCCCCACACACAATCGGTTTTGACCGATGAAAACGGTCCTTTAGACCGTTGTCCTCTGGTTAACCTATCGTGTGTACGCGGCTTTAGTGTAGCGCAAGTCTTATGGGGCAGACTGGGTTAAAAGGCAAATTAGTCTAGCGCCCCCATAATGCAGCCACACTGCTTCCGGTATGCGGGTGGCTGGCATTCTGCAACTGTGCTTCTAATTTTGACTGTCCTATTATCCTGGACCACAAACCTTCCTCACTGTGCTATATGTTTCCTGCTGCACCATTGACATGGTTATATCTTCTTAGTTCTCTCTATAAAATTATCAGAAATTTGTGCTTAAAGTAGAACTATAGGTAACTCTTTTGTTTTTCATTTTGGATAGAGTAAGGGAAGGTTATAGCCGTGTCAGTTTATTTTTTAACCACTTAAGACCCGGATCAATATGCTGCCAAATGACCAAAGGGGTTTTTGCGATTCGGCACTGCGTCGCTTTAACAGACAATTGCGCGGTCGTGTGACGTGGCTCCCAAACAAAATTTGTGTCCTTTTCTTCCCACAAACAGAGCTTTCTTTTGGTGGTATTTGATCGCCTCTGCGATTTTTATTTTTTGCGCTATATACAAAAATAGAGCGACATTTTTGAAAAAAAAACAATATTTTTTACTTCTTGTTATTAGAAAAATCAAATAAACTAAATTTTAGTCAAACATTTAGGCCAAAATTTATTTAGCCACATGTCTTTAGTAAAAAAAAATTGCAATAAAAAAAAAATGAGCTACCTAGCGGGAACAGCGACACTAATACAGCGATCAGAAAAATGATCGCTAAGTGACGCTGGCAATAGGGAGTAAAGGGTTAACTAGGGCAGTGATCAAGGGGTTAAAACTTTATTAGGGGGGGGTACAGGGCTACCCTGAACCTAACACTAACTGACTTTTACACTGCCTGTCACACTGACACTAAATACAGTAATCATACATGTATGATTACTGCATTCAGTGACACTGTGACAGGGGGAGGATGGGGGGCGATCGCGGGGGTTAAATGTGTTTTTTGTGTAGTGTAGGTGCAGTGTAGTGTTGTGCAGACTTACTTGTGTTGTGATCTCTCCTCAGCGGTGGTTGAAAAAACCATAGAGGGAGAGATCACGTCGCTTTCTCCTTCCTGTGTTTACACAGGAGGAGGAAGTGCACTGCAGGGGGAGCGCGCGCATTGGCTGAGAGCGATCCGGAGGGGGCGGACAAAAACGAATAGCCGCCCCCTCTTGTCGGATCGCTCCTGCAGCCGCGCGGACCGCCGCATGTACGGGGGGTGGGGGGGGTCCCCCGATCCCCCCCAAGGCACCAACGTATATATACGTTGATGTGCCTGTCGGTGCCATTCTGCCAACGTAAATGTACATGCGGCGGTCCTTAAGTGGTTAATATCCCTGTCCCATTGGAGAGATTTCTCTTGACTTCCTGTCCCATAGCCAAACAGGAAGTGAGAGGAAATCTATGCAAATGAAGGGAATCCATTGCCCCCCCCCCCGGCCCTCAGAACTAGTGTCCTTACTCGCAAATTTCAGGGCGGGTCTTAAACGGAAAAGGGTGTGGCCTTGACAGTAAGGGTGGGTCATATTTAAATCAAGGGGTGCACAAGTTTAGTCAGGCCCAGCACAAAACCTAAATACCCAACTGGGTCTAGCCAAGCCTAAATACCAAATAGGCCAGCATCAGTTTCAATAGGAAGAACATGTGTAAACCAGGGGTACTAAACAGCAGAGCATTTTTGCATTGTGCCGGACAACCTGGCCCCCAATTTCTCATACAGAATATTCTGCGTAATAACATATTTAGTTTTAGCTATAGGCAGCAGTAAGGACATGCACCATACGTAGGGATATGTCAAACATCCGCCAGTTCGGTTTGCACAAAAACACACGAACAGGCAAAAAGTTCTAACAAACGTGAAAACCATGTTAAAGTCTATGGGACTTGAAAAAGGAAAAATCTAAAAAGCTAATTTTTTTTTTTCTTCAATAGTTTTTATTGAACATTTTTCAAATGTAAACAAGGAGAAATACAAGCAGTCTCAGAAATAGGGGAGAAAAATAAAATAAAAAGTCGTACAACATGTGCGCTCATATCAATACAGGTGATCAAAAAAAGAGAAATAAAATAAACAATAATAATAAAATAAAATAAAATAAAAACATTGACAAGTCTATGTACAGTTCAATGAGGTGCCATGTTTAGAACGTACTGAGTCTGCCATCAGCACTTGATAGAGCTACACAGGAACATTAAACAAGTATACTGGGAGGGTGAAGTGGGGAGGGGGGGGGGGAGGGGAGAAAGATAAAGGATTGGAGAAGAAGGGGAGGGAAAGGGGGATAAGGAGAAAGGATGGATAACCGCATTATCATCTTAAACACAAACCTACTAGGGAGTTTTGCTCAAAACACATCACCACGAAACAGATGCAAATGAGGACAAGTCGCCTTTACTGTAGAGGGAACCATTCCAGCCAGGGCTTCCACTGCTTATCAAATTTGTCTCTCCTGCCCTCCCTACTCGCCAGCAGGGCCTCAAAGGCGCAGTTGGCTCTAGTTATCTCTAGGACCTCTGTAACATTGGGAAAAAGCTAATTTTAAAGGCTTATATGCAAGTTATTTCCATAAAAATTGTATAAGGACCCATGTACTGCCCTTGTATCAATGCAAAATAAAGTTTTTTAAACTACATTTTTTCCAGGAGCAGTGATTTTAATAATGCTTAAAGTGAAACATTAAAAATGAAAGATTCCTTTAAATATCATGCCTGGGGAGGGGGTTCCCTTAGTCTGCCTGTATGATGTATAGAGGTATCACAAAAAACAAACAGATAAATCAAGCGCTCTCCAAAGGAAGTAGATATAAATAAATATATATGTGGGGGAGGGTAAATGACAGATACTGAATCTGAGAGTGAGAATGAAACAAGGGCAGCACAGTTCCTTTCCACTGAAGGACAAAAGTTTATGAAATTATTCAGTCCATTGGATCAAGTTCATATATGACTAATGTAGGAGCCTGAGGAAGAGGCACGCATGCCTCGAACGCGCGCACCGCCCTGTGACCTAACCCGGAACTGAAGCTCAGCTGCCTGCGCTCCACGGCTGCGTTCCATCACGCTGTCCCATCGTGTCCATACAGCTCCCTGTCTGACCAGCGCTGGAATACACTCAGGCCTTGTACACACGAATGAATATATCCGCTGTAAACGATCCCCGGACCGTTTACAGCGCATATTTACGCCGGGCTCTTTGATCCGATGGCTGTACACACCATCGCATCAAATTCCCCGTCGGCGGACAGCGCGGTGACGCGGCGGTGACGTTGACGCCGCCACGTCACTGCCACGTGACCGCCACGTCACCGCACCAGGAAGTAAACACTTCCGCGCGCATGCGTCGGATCCATTCACAGGATACGACGCATGTGTGGGCAGATATGTCCGCTGGTTTGCCGTACTAACCAGCGGACATATCTGAAGGACAGCTCTCTGGCGGAAAAATTCCAAAGCATGCTTTGAAATTTTTCCGCCGGAGGAATCCGGCCAGAACGGTCCGTTTGCCCCTACACACGAGCGGATTTTTCGGCTGAAATGGTCCGTCGGACCATCTTCAGCGGATATATTCATTCGTGTGTACAAGGCCTCAGGGACACCTATGGACTTTTGGATCAGCTGACGAACTGTACAGCATTCTCCTTTACAGTGAGAACCCAGAGCATTCAGCCATCACAGGATTACCAACATCAGCTGAGCACACCCATCCCGGAAGCCAGGCACAGATGACACCTTTTATGCCCATGAACCCTGCAGCATTGTGAGTAGTATCCTCATAAGAATTGTTTTGTTTTGTCACAGTAATAAAAAGTTACTACGCTTAGAGGGCGCCGCTTTTTGTTTTTCTTGATGTATAGAACAGTTCTGCAGCAAAATAAAATTTCTAATGAAAAAATTATCATTTAAACTTGCTTGGGGCTGTAATATGTTGCCAGCTCCCGACACTATATATAAAAAATCATGGTGTGAGGTCCACCCCAGTTCATACCAGCCTATTCGGTCTGATATAAATAATAAGGGAAACTCCACATCAAAATGTTTAAAAAATTGCCATGGGGGCCCCTCAAAATCCATACCAGACCCTTATCCGAGCATGCAGCCTGAAGGTTGGGATAGGAGGGGGGTGATGAGAGAGCACCCCTCCCTCCTGAACCATACCAGGCCTCATGCTCTCAACATGGGGAGGGTGCTTTGGGGTCCCTCTTCCAGACAACCCCGGTCATTGGTTGTTGGGGTCTGGGGGCGGAGCGCTTATCAGAATCTGGAAACCCCCTTAACAAAGGGATCCCCAGATCCGGCCCCGCCATGTGAATGGGTATCGGGTACATTCACCCAAAAATAGTGTAAAAAAGAAAAAACCACAATAGACAGTTTTTAAAAAATTCCTTTATTAAAAAAGAAAAAAGAAAATGTGTTTACTAGTCTTCAGTTTGTGAATGAACAAAAAGCTGCTCAGTACAGAACATTTCTTATTCATATACTTTCCAGTGCAGGTGACCCTGCAGAGAAAGGGGCTGGGTAATCTATGTCTTCAGCCACTTTCTCTGTCGCAAAAGTGAGACATCAGGGGAATTGTAAATTAAAAATATTGTAAAAAATATTAAATATTAAAAACTACTCACACTGCCCACTACCTGACACTACGAATATCCGCCCTACTGACACCTTCCAGTGCCCTACTGATACCATCCACATTTTAATATATTTAAAAATATTTGTTTACATTTGTAAGTGTGTGTATATATATATATGTGAGAGTGAGAGCCACGGTCTCGGTAAAAAATGGTGTAAAATGAACACAGGACTCTTATGCTGCGTACACACGATCATTTTTAGGCATGAAAAAAACTTTGTTTTTTCCAACTTCATCATTAACCACTTCCCGCCCCGGCCAATAGCCGATTTACGGCCGGGAAGTGGTTATGAAATCGTGACTAGCCGTTCTGAAACGGCTTAGCACGATTTCAATGCCGCGCGCGCCCGTAGGGGCGCGCAGCACGGCGATCGGTGATGCGGGGTGTCAGTCTGACACCCTGCACCTCCGATCTCGGTAACGAGTCTCCGGCGGAGCCTCGTTACCACGTGATCAGCCGTGTCCAATCACGGCTGATCACGATGTAAACAGGAAGAGCCGCCGACGGCTCTTCCTCACTCGCGTCTGACAGACGCGAGTACAGGAGAGCCGATCAGCGGCTCTCCTGACAGGGGGGGTTCGCGCTGATTGTATATCAGCGCAGCCCCCCCTCGGATCGCCACACGGACCACCAGGGAGTGCCCACACTAGACCACCAGGGTACTTACAAAAAAAAAAAGGACAAAAAAAGGACAAAAAAAAAAAAAGGGCAGTAAAAAAAAAATAATGCCAATCAGTGCCCACACATGGGCACTGATTGGCAACAGGTGATCCATCAGTGCCACCCCTCAGTGATCATCAGTGCCACCCCAGTGTCTGTCAGTGCCAATCCATGCCCAGTGCCCACCTATCAGTGCCCACCTGTGCCACCTATCAGTGCCCACCTGTGCCACCTATCTGTGCCCACCTGTGCCACCTATGAGTGCCCACCTGTGCCGCCTATGAGTGCCCACCTGTGCCGCCTATGAGTGCCCACCTGTGCCGCCTATGAGTGCCCACCTGTGCCGCCTATGAGTGCCCAGTGCCGCCCATGAGTGCCCATCAGTGCCGCCCATGAGTGCCCATCAGTGCCCCATACCAGCGCCGCCTATCAGTGCCCATCAGTGCTACCTAATCGGTGCCCATCAGAACTACCTCATCGGTGCTCATCAGTGCCACCTCATCGGTGCTCATCAGTGCCACCTCATCGGTGCCCATCAGTGCCACCATATCAGTGCCCGTAATTGAAAGAGAAAACATACTCATTTACAAAAAAATTAACAGAAAAAAATAAAAAAGGATTTTTTTTTCAAAATCTTCGCTCTATTTTTAGTTGTTGCGCAAAAAAAAAAAAAAACGCAGAGGTGATCAAATACCACCAAAAGAAAACAGAAAATTGTACCATACTTACCGTAATTTTCTTTTCCTGGTGCCTATCCATGGCAGCATACCTGTGACAAGCTCCGCCTTGGCTCCTCCCTCAGGACTAGTGAATATTATAAAAGTAAAGGTTAGCGTAGCCCCCACATTCTCCGTAATATAGAATACCGAGGGTGGGAGCATATGCTGCCATGGATAGGCACCAGGAAAAGAAAATTACGGTAAGTATGGTACAATTTTCTGTTTTCCTGGTGCCTCCATGGCAGCATACCTGTGACAAATAAATAGCTGACACGGGTGGGATAATGCTTATAGTGAAAATTTATTCTGAGACGAGTTTAGCTAGAGGAAGAGGTAACAGCTAGCTTTAGTGCGCGTCTGCCGAACTCCACAGATGAGAGAGCCCCTGGATCGACCCTATAGTGTTTCAGGAAGGTGTGTTGTGAAGACCAGGTCGCTGCCCTGCAGATGGTTTCAATCGAGACGTTGGCTCTGGCAGCCCAAGAGGTCGACACTGATCTGGTGGAGTGTGCCCTGATGGTTGAGGGAGGTTCCGTACCTCTCACCCTGTACGCTTTCTGAATGAGCTTCACAATCCATGAGGCGATTGTCCTTGGTGAGGCTTCCTTGCCCCTGTATTTGCCCCAGGGAATTATGAGTAGCCGGGATGAATTCCTAAATGGTTCCGTGGCTTGCAGGTAGTATCTCAGAGTGGAGGAAACGTCTAGCTCGCACAGCGAGGCTGGATCCTGGTCTGTGAAAGTTGGGAGCGCCCAGAGTTCCGACATGTTTGTTGTGGAGGCAACCTTGGGGATGAATCCCGGGACTGTCCTAAGTTCGACCCTATCGGGGAAGAACAGGATGTGGTCCTGACCCGCTCCTAGGGCTTGGAGCTCTGAAACCCTCCTGCCGGAGGTTATAGCTAACAGGAAAGTCAGTTTCAGGGTTAGGTTCCACAGAGAGATAGATTCCGAGGGGGCAAAAGGGTGGCCTGTGAGGGCGTCCAGAACGACGCAGAGATCCCAGGTAGGGAAGACTCTCTTAGCTGGTGGGCGGATCTTTTTGACGGCTTTAAAGAATTGTATGATTAAGGGGTCCTCGGCCCACCTTTTGCTGGTTGTTGCCGAAATTGCAGAAACTTGTACTTTCAAGGTACTTAGGCCCAGGCCCGAGTCAAGACCTGCCTGTAGAAACTCCAGGAGTTCGGAAGGTAGTGGTGACTCTGGGTTGAAATCTCTGCTCCTTGCGAAGGAAATGAATTTGTTCCATATCCTGCTGTAGATGCTGCTTGTTGATGGTTTCCTCGCTTTGAGTAGGGTAGCAATGACCCCCGCGGAGCAGCCTAGGGATTGGAACCTCTGCCTTTCAGCCGCCAACAGTGAAGATTCAGCCTCTGTGGATCTGGGTGCACGTGATGCCCCTGTGACAGAAGGAGAGGTATTACTGGTAGCTTGACCGGTGGCTGGGTACTGAGGTATAGTGCCATGGGAAACCATGGGCGTTTCGGCCAATATGGCAGGATTGTTATCACTGTTGTGGTTTCCCTCGCTAGTCTCGCCAGAAATTTTGGAATGAGCGGGCGAGGTGGAAAAGCGTAGGCTAGGCCGACCGGCCAGGGGGCTAACAGGGCATCTACATTCTCCGCCTGCGGGTGAGGGAATCTTGAGAGAAATCTCCGTAGTTTGGTGTTGTGGACTGTTGGCCCCACCGATCTGCGATCCAATCGAAGGTTTTCTGGTTCAGTGACCACTCGTTGGCATCCACAAATTTGCGGGACAGGTGGTCTGCCCTCAGATTCAGACGACCAGGGAGATAGATTGCCCTTAGGTCCATCAGATTCTTCTCGGCCCATAGCATAATAGGCTCTACTTCCCTCAGCAAGGTGCGGCTGCGTGTCCCACCCTGCCGGTGAATGTAGGATACTGCAGCTCTGTTGTCCATTCGAAGGAGCACTGGCTTCCCTGCGACTTTGAACTCTAGGGCTAGTAGTGCTAGGTAGGCTGCTCGGATCTCGAGGATGTTCGATACTAGGCCGGCTGTGTGGAAAGACCATCTCCCCTGCATCGAGATTTGGTCGCAATGTGCCCCCCAGCCCGCCGCACTGGCGTCTGTGGTAATTGTGGTCCAGTTGGCAGGGCCTAGCGGGCGAGTTTTCAAAAGATTGAGCCGCGACGTCCACCAGTGTAGGCTCCTGATCATTAGCCTCGTGAGGCGTATGGATTGTGATAGGTAGCGTCTGGTCCAGAGCCTGAGAAATCCCGTTTGGAAATATCTGAGGTGCCAGTGCGCCCAGGGGACCATAGGTATGCACGATGACATCAGCCCTATCAGGCTCAGGCAGCTCGAGGCCGCCATGCATGTTGTCGAGCTTACTTTCTTCACCCGCCGGATGATGGATGTTGCTTTCTGGAGCGGTAGGGATACCGTGCCGTTGGCTGTGTTGAATAAGGCGCCCAAAAAGATCATTTTCTGTGTAGGGACAAGCTGGCTTTTTTCCAGGTTGATCATCCAACCGAATTCTGCCAGCGTTGATGTCAGGGTGTTCCTGTGTTCTATCAACTGGGCTGGGCTTTCTGCAAGCAGAAGGATATCGTCCAAATAGTGGTAGACTCTGAGACCTCGCTCTCTCAGGGGGGCTATAATGGCGATCAGCGTCTTTGTAAAGACTCGGGGGGATGTGCAAAGGCCAAATGGCAGGCTTTGAAATTGAAGGTGTATCGGCCCCACCGCGAATCTGAGGTATCTCTGAAAGGATGGGAGTATGGGGATGTGTAGATAAGCGTCTTGGAGGTCCACCGATAGCATCCAGTCTCCTGGTTGAATCGCACGAACTATCGTTTGTAGTGACTCCATCTTGAACTTTTCCAAGTGTATATAGCGGTTTAATCTTTTCAAGTCTATCACGGGCCTCCACCCTCCGTTTTTCTTGGGAACCAGGAATAGGGTAGAGTAAAAACCTGAAAATTTCTCGGACGGAGGGACTGGAATCACTGCGCGTTGGACCTGTAGTGATAGGAGGAACTGGTGTAGAGCCTCCGCTTTCTGAGGGGACCCGGATACCCTTGTTTGGGTAAAGAAGTCCCTTGGGGGTTTGTCCAAAAAGGTCCAGGAGTGTCCATACCTGATTGTGGAAACCACCCAAGCGTCTTTGCACCTTTGTGCCCATATGCCTGCAAAGCACCTGAGCCTGGCGCCCACCGGGATCCTCTGGGCTGACTTGGCGTCAAAAGGGCTTTGACGCATCCTGTGGTGCGGGTAAGGCCCTCTGGCCGCGATTCTTGAGGAACGTGGATTGGGTGCTTCTCCAATTCTGTCTGAAAGGCCTGCCCTGTCTGGATTGCCTGAAGTCCTTATTTTTGGACTGATGGAATCTGGAACCGAAAATTCTAGTACGTCTGGGCCGCCTGTCTTGAGGTAATAGGCCTGATTTCCCTCCCGTGACACGGGAAATGGCCTTGTCAAGCTTGTCTCCGAACAAGGCCTTACCGTCAAAAGGTATTCTGCACCAATTTTGTTTCGAGGCGACGTCCGCCGCCCAGGGTTTGAGCCACAGTGCCCGCTTTGCCATCACTGTGTGGAGCATTGATCTGGCCATGCAGCGAACTGAGTCGATTGCGGCCTCCCCGATGAAGTCTGCTGATAGTTTTATTTCATCTAGGGCCTTAATAATGTCCTCCTTGGGAACTTCTTGGCGGACCGCGGTCTCGATGTTGTCCGTCCAGACTCGGAGGGCATTGGATACAGAAGTCAGGGCTATAGCTGGTTTGCAGGCATTGCCCGCTAAGTGATAGGCCTTTCTCAGGTCCAGATCCATCCTCCTATCGAGCGGATCCTTGAATGATGTTGAATCCTCCATGGGCAAAGTGACGTTTTTCGCCAGTCTTACTACCGCTGCATCCACTATTGGTGGGGCGTCGAGCATTGCGGAATCCTCCTCTGAGAGGGGGTAAAGCTTCCCTATACGGTTGAGGGAGAATCTCTTTTCCGTCTTCTTCCACTCCTCCTCTATTACGCCCTTGATTTCCGACATGAGCGGAAAAAAGGATATTTGGCGCTTTAGATACGGGAAATACGTTTTCGGTTGATCGGCCTCTGTAACGGCTTCCTCCCATCCAATCGCTTGTTTCACGGCTTGGATATACGGCTGAACCAGGGAAAAGGCGAAGCCTGAAGTCTCTGCCTCGTCGGAGGATTCCCCTGAGGCAATACCCTGTTCTTGGGGTTTGGATGAGGGGGGTGGTGCTGAGCGGTAACCCTCGGCTGTAGAGGGACCAGGGAGTGAAGCGACCGCCAGTTCTTCCTGGGAAAGAGAGGGTGGGGGTTGCGTTGGAAGTGCCGCTAACAGCTCTGCGACAGAGTCCTTGACCGCCTTTTTAAGCAGGTCCGCTACCTGCAGCCCTTCAGACTCCCTGTCCGCTGCGTATTCCCTGAGACAGCCCCGACAAAGCATTTTATTCTGCAGGGGAGTGGCTCCACAGGCTTGACATCTTGGTTGCCGGGGCCTGGGAGAGCGTGAGTAACGGCGTTTTTTGGCCGATGCTTTTCTGCCGTCTCCGCGATGCGTGAGCCTGGATGACCTTTCCCTGCTGGGACTGGAGTCATCAGAGTCTTCACGTCGCCTTGAGGTCCCTTTGGACGTCTTCTGGCGTACAGGGCTGAAATACAGAAAAAGGTACCAGCCTGAGTGCACTCTTTTGGATGTATATTTCCTTTCTTTGGTTTTAAAACTTACCTGGGTGTGGGTCCCTACCTTATATGTAGAGTAGGATCTTGGTCGGGCGGCGAGTGGCTCATCTTGGGTGATCTGCAGGGCAAGCAGCTAGGAAGGGTAGGGAAAGAGTTACTACCATGTTGCTGGGCGGGGCCTAATTCTTAGGTACTGAGAACACGCACGAATATTTACACACACACACGCGCACGTGTGCCCAAGATAGTAGTGCTATTATCCCTCCCCTATAGTTCCCCTCCCCTTCCAGCTTTATACATAAAAAAACATCCCCTTATGTCTTTTTTTTTTTTTTTTTTTTTTTTTTTTTAATCAAAATAGGAGCCTATGCTACTGTGTGTCCCCCGCGCCTCTCTTTTTCTTCTTTTTTTTTTTTTTTTTTGGTAACAAAGATTTAATGCAATTGTGAAGAAGTCTGGACCTTAATTACCTGAGAAGTAGGGTAGTGTCCTCTGGAGCTCTCCCTCTCTGCTGACCTCCCTGAACAGCAGCAGGTGTATCTCTGAAGCTGCCTGGGGAATAAAAGGGAACAGAGGTGGAGGCAACGCCTCTGTCCCAGGTGTATGATGTGCTCCTGGCAAGGGCTATGTGTTTGCCCTTAGCCAAGATGGCCGCCTCGCCTTCCGTAGCCACCGCGCATGCGCGAACCGTCGGCACTAGGACCCGACGTCCCCGGGCGTCCGCGCATGCGCAGAACGCCGCCGGGGGCCGCCGGAGAGCTGAAAACAGCGCCAGAGAGCGCGTGCTCCCCCCTAAGGAGGATGGGAAGGTAAACAACGGAGGATGCAGGGCACGATGGGTGGGAGCCCGAGGAGGAACAAAACCCCCCAAAAAAAGGGGGGGGGGAGGGGGGGGGTTGAGGGGAAGGAGATAGAAAAGAAAAGGAGAGAGGAAGGAAACAAGTAGGAAGGGGAGATGGCACATGTAGCTGCTTGCTCTGAAGTCGCCCTGACCAAAAATATGCCTAACACATGTATCATGCAGAAGTACTCTTACTTAAGAGACCTTACCTGCTTGTCCCAAAAGATCCTACAGAAGGGACTCCCCACCTTATCAGCGCATTTAGCAGCCCAAGAGAGGGGACTGCGTCCGGGAGAGGCTTGAACCCGGCCGGAAGCTGCCGACTGCAGAAGGTAAGGACGTCCATCCCAGAATTCACTGCCATGAGGTATGAGGAAAAAAAGGAGAATGTGGGGGCTACGCTAACCTTTACTTTTATAATATTCACTAGTCCTGAGGGAGGAGCCAAGGCGGAGCTTGTCACAGGTATGCTGCCATGGAGGCACCAGGAAAGCTCTATTTGTGGGGAAAAAAGGACGCCAATTTTGTTTGGGTGCAGTGTAGCATGACCGCGCAATTGTCATTCAAATTGCGACAGTGCTGAAAGCTGAAAATTGGCTTGGGCGGGAAGGTGCGTAAGTGCCTGGTATGGAAGTGGTTAAAACAACGTTGCCCACACACAATCGTTTTGAAAAAATGCTCTAGTAAAGTGCGGTGACGTACAACACGTACGGCGGCGCTATAAAAAGGGAAGTTCCATGCAGATGACGCCACCCTTGGGGCTGCTTTAGCTGATTTCCTGTTAGTAAAAGACGATTTGCGCTTTTCTGTCTGTTACAGCATGATGAATGTGCTTACACCATTACTAATGGTAGTTTTACCAGAACGAGCGCTCCCGTCTCATAACTTGCTTCTGAGCATGCACAGGTTTTAAACGTTGTTTTAGCCTACACACGATAATTTTTTACAACCCGAAAAACGACATAGTTTAAAACGTCATTAAATAATGCAGCATGTTCGAAAAAAAAAATTGTAATTTTTGAGAACCCGAAAAATCATGTGGAGCCCACACACGGTCATTTTAAATGACATTTTTTTTAAACGTTGTCTTTTTCATGCCGAAAAATGATCATGTGTACATGGCATTAAGTTCCAGCAGAAGATTTTTGAGCAGAGAAAACTATGCTTTAATTTTTCTCTGGATTTTCTAAGTCTGGATTGGGGCTGGAAACTTGAAGACTTCAAAGAGCATTGGGAGGGAGCATTGGGAGGGATGCAGGGCAGGACTAATGCCGCGTACACACGGTCGTTTTTTGCGATGAAAAAAAACGTTGTTTTTTAAAACGTCATTTAAATTGATCGTGTGTGGGCAAAACGTCGTTTTTTGTCTTAAAAAAAACGACCAAAAAAAAATTCCAACATGCTTGAATTTTTTGTGTCGTTTTTCAAAACGTCGTTTTTTGTTTCACAAAAAGTCACCGTGTGTAGCAAAAACGTCTTTTAAAACGACGTTTTTCAACCCGCGCATGCCCAGAAGCTAGTTATGAAGCGAGCTTCAATGGAAAAGTGTGGTGAACGTAACCTTGCTTTTTGTGAAAAAATGATGGTGTGTATGCAACATCGTCTTTGAAAGTGACATTTAAAAACGTCGTTTTTTACTTCACAAAAAACATCGTTTTTTTTCCATCGCAAAAAATGACCGTGTGTACGCGGCATTAGAGTGGTGGGGGCCCCTGGGCTTGAGTGTTGAAGGGGCCCCCTGGAGCCGAGAATCCGTGCGTGTTGGGAGGTATGCGCAGGGCCACCATCAGGAATTTTGGGGCCCTTTACACAGCTTAAGGCATGGGCCCCCTGGAGCAGAGAACCGGGGGGATGTGACACCTGAAATTGAGAAGCGGGGGGCTGCTGCAAATTGAGAAACAGGGGGGGCCTTTACAAAAAATATATATAAAGGGGTTAGTCATCCGGGGGCCCTGGGGATCTCTGGGCCCTTTAATAAAAAGAAAGTTCTGGGCCCTTTAATATATAAAACAAAATAGAGAAACAGGGGGGGCCTTTACAAAAAATCCATAAAAAAGGGAGGTTGCCATCCGGGGGCCCTGGGGACCTCTGGGCCTTTAAGTAAAAAATGAAAAAATATAAACAAAAATAAAAAAATAAACATTTCTAAAAAAAAAAGGGGGGGTTGCCACATGGGGCCCTGGGGACCTCTGAGCCCTTTAATAAAAAAAATATATATATATATAAAAAAAATGTACATTTTTTATATAAAAAAGGGGGGTTTCCATTCGGGGGCCCTGCAGACCTCTGGGACCTTTATTAATAATAATAATAATAATAATAATAATAATAATAAATATATATATATTAAAAAAATATATAAAATTTTTTTTTTTATATAAAAAATAAATAAAAAAAGGGGGGTTGCCGTCCGGGGCCCTGGGGGCCTCCGGGCCCCTGAGGACCTCTGGACCCCTAAAAAAAGGGTTGCCATCCAGGGCCCCCTATTGGGCGGGGCCCATGGGCTTGAGATCAGTCAAGCCCAATGGTAAGTCCGGCCCTGGAGGGATGGAGTCTTCAGTCTTGTGTCCAGAAGTTCTGCAGGGTGTGTGTGTGTGTCTAGGTGCACACACTCATTATAAGGCAGATCTTATCATAGCTCAAGGGAGTTGGTGTTGGAGCAGTTGCTGCAGCCAGGAGGGAGGTGTGCTACTGTTTAAGAACCCAGGCAATATCCTTGAGATAGTGCTCTATGTGGGAGAGGTTCCAGGTCAGTGGACTAAGAGAGTTGAGCCAGCTGAGAAAGTCAGGGATACCACGGCTTAGACAACTGGAAGAAAAAGTCCTGGGGACCAGAGGGGACTGCGAGTCTTAGAGGAGTGTGAAAGCCTGGAGTGTCAGAAGCCAGGAGTAGGCCTGTGCAGCAAGGCACTGCGCCCAAGGCTGAGTGAGCCTTTAGAGCCAGGTAGCTTGGCATTTTTCATTTATTGTATTTCTTCTGGAGAAGAACCCAAGTGGAGGCAATCCATGTGTGTATGAACTTTCATCTTTGTTACTTTCAATAAAATTGGGCTACCACGCCCTTAAACTGAAGTTCATGTTGGCTGTGAACTCACTGAAAATGCATCTACCACTAAGCTAGACATCCCCCATATTACAATATATATTCAGTACATGCACAGACACGCATGTGTGTTTGAGCTTTGGGGTGCACACCCTAATGCAATAGTCTGCATACACCAATGGGGAAGATCATACTCCTCTGTAAGAAGGACCTCCTGGCCCATCAACATGAGGAGTGAGTAGTTAAAACTATAATGATTACCAAGTGTGATAAAAGGTTCCCTGTTGCTCATATCCCTGAAAACAATAGTCAGAGTAGCCAGGTACACAGTGGGGTTGATTTACTAAAATGCAAATCCACTTTGCACTACAAGTGTACTTGGAAGTGTCGCTGTAGATCTGAGGGGAAGATCGAAATGAGGGGAGGCTCTGCTGATTCCTATAATCCAATCATGTGCAAGAAAAAATGATATGTACAAACCTGTTACTGCAATTTCTCTGCAAAGCTGGGAAAAAACTCAGTAGCTACAAATGTCCATATGGAACACTTTGAAAGCATTTAAAACGTATCGATTTAGAGTTAACTATGAATTATGGTCCTAGAATGTATGCTCTCACTTTGAGCTGTGTGATGATACCCGACTCAGTGCTGGGCCCCAAAAATGCGTTGGCTGTCACAAAATAAAAATCTTTCAAAAAGACCGTACAAGCTGGTGTTGGCATTTTGACATCTGCTGGAAGAAAAAAGGTAAACAAACGATGAATTCTATAGTGGTTGGGAGTTTGTTTACATGCTGTGTACTGCCACCACCATAAGGCTTCATGTACACTAGCAGCAAGACAGATGTTGTCAGTGCACCCAGCCAGGTTGTCTTCCTACAGGGGGTTAGGCTGCATTGTTTTTTAACTTTAATACAGTTTTTTTTACTGTCGCTGCACCACGCTGTCCCTCCCCACCTATTCAGTCTCCACCTAACAAACTATGGCCCAGATTCAGGTACATCTGCGCATTATTGGACCGGCGTAGCGCACCGCCTTTACGTTAGACTTGAGCAATTTTGCCGCGTAATCACCCTATTCTCGTAGCTTTTGCGCAGAAAATTGCGCATATGTAACGTTTTTTCAGAGGCGTAAGGAGGAGTAATACAAATTGGGAAGGACGTGGGCGTGTTACATTGAAATGAGCCGTGACCCCATGCAAATGAAGGGCCGGCCGGCTCGCGCATGCACGCTTGAAGGAGACCATGTCAGCTCCGCTGTGCGCATGCTCACAACTCGGGAGCGGCGCAATCAGTGAAATTGGAAATGGACTAGGGCAACGTTGTGAACTACGCAGACAGCATAAATAGACACACACAAACGCACTTCCTTTGCAAAAGTACATCCCTTTGTCCCTTCCCATTTAACAAAGTGCTTTTGTCCTGTTGTTCGTTGCGGTGTGTTTTGTAGTTGTCAGATTAGTGTTCGGTGTGATCAAGTGTTTGTTAGTAGATTTTTGAAAGTGGTTTTTGATAAGTGTTTGAGAGACTGTTTGTTTGATTGATATATTTGTGTTTGTTTCTTTTCCTGCTGTATTTTTGTTTTGTTTTTTGGTGACTGTTTCTTGTTCAGTAGTTTTCTCTGTGTGTGTGTGTTTTTTTTTGATTGGTTGTGCTTGTTTGTGTGCGTGAATTTTGTTGACTGGGACTGATTTTTTTTGGAAGGATGAGTGAGAGAAAACGCAAGCTGAATTTTACACTTGTGGAAAAACAGATTCTTGCCCGGGCCATTAGCGAGTATAGGCGTTTCCTCCACGGCCCACAGAGTGCCAACACCACCCCGGCCAGGAGGAGGGAGATTTTGGATAGGATCACTGACCAGGTGAATTCAGCGGGGCAGGGGGAGACACGGACCCGGTCTGGGATTGACAAAAAAATCAATGACCTCCTGCGTCTGGTCAAAAAGAAGCTGGCCAGAATGCATGCCCATGCCAGGGGCACAGGAGGGGGCCCACCATGCCGTATTAGCCTGACAGCGGAGGAGCGTGCGGTGGCCCTGACCTTTCATCGGCATGAAGTTGCAGGCCTGCCCGGCTTTGACTCAAGTCCGGAGCCCGTGGTGCCAGGTACGTTTTAATTTTTTAATATCAGGTGTGTAGCATGTGTGGGGGAGGGGGTGAAAGGGAATATGTGGCAAGTGTGTGGATCCTCCAACCTGTGAATGTTTTGTGTCATCCACAGATGTGCAGGAGGGTGCAGGGCCATCTGGCCTGACCGCACCAACCCCAGGACAGCAGCCTAATGAGGCCCCCCCAACAAGGCCGGAGTCCGCGGAGGAGGTTCAAGAGGAGCAGGAGAATCATGAGGAGGAGGAGAATCATGAGGAGGAGGAGTCCATGTCAGGCACTAGACGTTTGGGTTTTGAGGACTCTTCTCCTCTGCCTGGCAGCAGGCAGGCCTCCCTAAGGGGGAGCCCCCCCTCCTCCCCCAACATGGCTCCCCTCACAAGGGCCTCCCCTTCTCCCCGGCCACAAGCATCAGCTGGAGGCAGGATGTCATCCCAGACCACCAGGGGGTTGGCCGATCTCCTGCCCGCCACCCTGAGAAGGGACCAGTTCCTCCAGACCCGCCATCTGGGACAGGTCAGCCAGACATTGGTGCGGATGGAGGAGAGCCTGTCCTCCATCAAGGATACGCTGGGGAACCTTGACTCCCACTCCCGGGCTTTCACAACCTGCCTAAACGAACTGCAGACGACATCAGCAGGCGTTGGGCAGGATGTGAGGGCCCTTACCCTGGCTATCCAGGCCAACACGGCAACAGTTGGTGCTGCCCTGGACAGAATAGCCGTGGCCTTGGAGGGCAAGCCGCCAGGTGGGCAGAGATCAGGGGCTGCTCCTCCTTCCCCGGTTTTACCCCTCCCCCATGAGTCTCCCCTGAGAAGCCGGGGCCTTGGCCGGGGGCGCCCCAGGCGTGGCTCACGCAGAGGGCACTAATTTGTTTTTCCCCATTTTTTTTTTTAAATAGATTTTTTATTTTTTTTTCATTTATTTTTTTGCTGGAAATTTTTTGCTTTGGCAGGTCATTTTTTTTGGTTATTTTTTTTTTGTGTTGTGAATGCTGTGTGAATGTGGGGGTGACATTCCTGCCGGAAAAGGGGTGTCACCCTCTATTTTGGTGGAGAAGGGTTCCCCAGGACCAGGGAGAAGTGATCCCCAGGTCCGTGTGAATGGTGTATGAATGTACAGTGACATAATTGGAGCCTTGGCGTGGCGTTGCTGCTCACAAGTCCAGCATGGTGGACTGGTGCCAATCCAATTTGATGAGGATGTGATGTGTATGTGCTAGGGACCACAGTGGTGTGCATGCATGCATTCTCATTGTGCCATGATTAATGTGTGTGTTTAACGTGCAAAGATGCATAATGTGAGCTGGCATGAGATGGGGTCATGAGATGGGGTACCAGTGCATATGCAGAGTCACCTTGAAGGGAAAAGACAGGAGGATGTTAGTCATGCATGTGCCACTTGTGAGGTGTGCATCACGGGAGGGGATAGTCATGCCTGACTCCCATGTCACTCACCAACCAGCCAGCTGTCCCCATACATGTTCTGTTCGAAATCTGTGGGGATGGGGCTCTGATTGGATATGTAGCTGTCATGGGTGTCATGGGTGGTGCCATGTGTTGGGCTGCTGATGTCCTCCTGCAAGGTTGTGGTCATTCCAGGATGACATGAGGGGTGAACCTGAAGATGCGAGACACTTCAGAATCACTCATGCCATAGATGTCTATGCGTGTGTGATATATCAAGTGAAGAGTGAGGGGCTTGTATCAGATAATAATATTGTATTAGATTAGATTAAATTGTAAATTTTATATAAGCAAATAAAAAATAAAAATAAAACATCTCCCGTGCCCTCCTTAGTGCCCTCCTCAGTGCCCTCCTTAGTGCCCTCCTCAGTGCCCTCATCCTTCTTTGTTCATCTAAAGTCAGTAGTATAGCTATGCGCGACGATGCCCCTGGCATGTTGGCATACAGATTGTTGTGCAACACGTGTGACTGCTGAACTCCTCACTAACAGTGTTGCTTTATCTGACAAGTAGACTTTTTTTCTCTTTTTAGACCAGCTTTTATATGCTCTAATTTTAGACATGACATTTTGCTGTTGCGCACACTGCGTCGCCTGCGCTGCCCCAACGTTGTTTTGTGGATCCCCGTAAGTCCCTCATTAGCATATTTGACTAGCAAATCAATGGTGTGTCTAGCGCACTTTTGCGCGGAAGGATGCGCCAGTCTAACGAAATTACGCAGGATTTTTTGCGTATCTCGTTCTGGGGATGCCGCGCAACGAAACGCACGCGCACATTTAGACTTACGCACGCGCATCTCCTGTTGCGCAGGTGTAATCGCTCTGTGAATCTGGGCCTATATTTTTACATTCTCCATCAGCTCATCCCTCACAGTCTTTATATTTTGTATCACTTGTCCCTCCATTTTAGATTGTAAGCTCTTCTGAGCATGTCCCTCTTGTATGAATTGCGTGGTAACTCTACTGTCTCCCTTTTAAATTGTAAACTGTTGTCACTATATACTGTACATTCTGTATATTGAATAATAACAATCTTAGCTCTGCTGTCTGTGTCATGCTCCACAGCAGGCAACTGTTCCTGAACTGTCAAATGCTGCTGGTGTCCTCCATCATGAGCAGCAGTTCTATTCCCTGACTCCTACATCACTACATGGCTCAGCAGTCCTTTCATTAAGTTTCTATGTTCTTATTTGAAATGTATTTTCTGAATTGTATTTAAGAAAGAGATTGCACTAAGCTAACCATTTCCAAAGTCATGTACCACATACTGTTTCAGGGCAGTAAAGCTAATCAATTAAATTATTTACCATGCATAGACTAGTAAGCAATTTTGGAATAGTTGTTCTATCAGAGCTGTCACAAAGATGATTTTTTTCAAAACAAAGCCCCGTTAAAATGTGTTTGATGAAAACTCCTTGTCCCTTCAAAATGCAATCTTCACTCCATTTGTCCAGATTATATAAAGTGAACACAATCGCCACTTTCAGATTGTTTGTTAAAAGTAGGTTAGTCATATAATATATTGTGTGCTATTGTTCCTTGTTTTTCTTTTCCAAACAACATTTTAGATTTTGTCTATCAGAAAGCCATACAGCTTTGTGACATATCTCTGATGAAGTATCCCTTCCCCTAGCAGATGCATTATAGTTCTGGCAACAAAGTAAACCTATTCAGCTTCACTGTTACTGAAGTCACTGCAATTGGATTTGTTTATTGTCCATTGCTTG
Source organism: Rana kukunoris (assembly GCA_029574335.1). Lineage (NCBI taxonomy): Eukaryota > Metazoa > Chordata > Amphibia > Anura > Ranidae > Rana > Rana kukunoris. Next base: position 144,103,789 of record CM056054.1, on the reverse strand, counting down.
GCAAACTGCAGCTTTAATTAGAGCTTTTTCCACAAAGGTGTTTTGCTTTGTGATAGATTCTGTAGTTTTCAGGGCAGATTTCTCAGTCAAAGCATATTGAGGGTTATTTACGAAAGGCAAATCCACTTTGCACTACAAGTGCAAAGTGCACTTGAAATTGCACTTAAAGTGCAGTCGCTGTAGTCGCTGTTGATCCGAGTGGGACATGCAGGGAAAATAAAAAACAGCATTTTAGCTTGCACATGATTGGATTGAATCTGCAGACCTTCCTCTGATTTCAGATCTACCCCTCAGACTTACAGCGACTGCACTTCCAAGTTACACTTTCAGTGCAATTTCAAGTGCACTTTGCACTTGTAGTTTGCACTTGTAGTACAAAGTGGATTAGCCTTTCGTAAATAACCCCCCATGTCTTAGGTTACCCATAGATGACTGAAAAAATAAATAAACCATATTTCCCCATCCACACATTTGAGTTGCATGAGAGAATACCTCCCCACTGAGCTTTTGTGTTCTGACAGGGGAGAGACTCTACCCTCAAAATACACTGATCAAGCGGGTAAAATTTGACAGGATGGTTATACAGAAGTTGATCGGGAGGTTGACTTGTGTTTAACCAGAATGTCCATAAATGGATCGAAATTCAACCGGTCCTTGCTGAACCAGTTGAATTTCGATCCATGTATGACCAGCTTTACCCTTTGCCCCACCATGGTAACTTTTCCTGTAATCCAAATGTTAATGCTCCTTATGTAATCTTGTTTGCATACACACTTTTTTGCCAGAATCTTCTGTACCAAAGACCAACCATTAATGTGCTGAAAATACCAGTAGAGAAGTCCAAGCCTCAAATCTACTGATTTGCAATGCATTAACTTTTATTTTTATTAAAAGAAGATATAATTGAATGGATGGTATTTATTAGTGTCCCATCAATGGTAGTGCAGTAGAGAATGTAGTTTCCTCCCATGGCAGTGCAGTAGAGAATCTAGTTTGTTCAGCTGAGTATAGTGAATAGATTTATACTTCCTTGACAGTTGATATGAGAAGGGCTAAAAAAGCTTTTGTGCTTGGAACCAGTGGTAGAGTCTGTAGGATTAAAATGAAATAAAATGTAATAAATATATTAACTAATGCAACAAATCTATTAGAACCCATTCATATCATATTGCATGCCTGTGGTGTGTATTTTAACACATACTATGTTGCAGTGCATTGTCAACATAGTCCTTTATTCATTTTTTTTTAACTTCTTAACCACTTGACCACTGGGCACTTAAACCCCCTTCCTAACCAGACCAATTTTCAGCTTTCGGTGCTCTCACAATTTGAATGACAATTACTCAGTCATACAACATTCTACCCATTTGAAATTTTTGTCCTTTTTTTCACACAAATAGAGCTTTCTTTTGGTGGTATTTGATCACCTCTGGGTTTTTTATTTTTTGCGCTATAAAAGAAAAACGACTGAAAATTCTGTAAAAAAATAAAATAAAACTTGTTTCTGTCATATTAGTGGGTTATTTCTCACACACAGCATATGCATACCACAAATTACACCCCAAAACACATTCTTCTATTCCTCCCGAGTATGGCGATACCCCATGTTTGGGACTTTTACACAGCGTGGCCACATACAGAGGCCCAACATGCAGGGAGCACCATCAGGCGTTCTGGAACACCCACACCAATTCTGACATTTCTCTCCTACATGGAAAAATCATCATTTATTTGCTAGAAAATTACATAGAACCCCAAAACATTATATATGCTTTTTTAGCAAAGGCCCTAGAGAATACAATGGCGGCCGTTACAACTTTTTATCTCACACGGTATTTTCGCAGAAATTTATTGAACGCGTGTTTTTAAAACAAAACAAAACAGTAAAGTTAGCCCAATTTTTTTTCAAAATGTGAAAGATGAAGTTACGCCGAGTAAATAGATACCCAACATGTCACACTTCAAAATTGCGCACACTCGTGGAATGGCGCCAAACTTCGCTACTTAAAAATCCCCATAGGCGGTATTGCAGAGTATTGGGGTATTGCAAAGTATCATGCAGGGTATTGGGGTATTGCCGAGTATTGGGGTATTGCCGAGTATTGGGGTATTGCCGAGTATTGGGGTATTGTTGAGTACTGGGGCATTGCTGAGTATTGGGGTATTGTTGGGTACTGGGGTATTGTTGGGTACTGGGGTATTGTTGGGTACTGGGGCATTGCCGAGTACTGGGGTATTGCCGAGTACTGGGGTATTGCCGAGTACTGGGGTATTGCCGAGTATTGGGGTATTGTTGGGTACTGGGGTATTGTGGGGTATTGTTGGGTACTGGGGTATTGTTGGGTACTGGGGTATTGTGGGGTATTGTTGGGTACTGGGGTATTGTTGGGTACTGGGGTATTGTTGGGTACTGTGGTATTGTGGGGTATTGTTGGGTACAGGGGTATTGTGGGGTATTGTTGGGTACTGGGGTATTGTTGGGTACTGGGGTATTGTTGGGTACTGGGGCATTGTTGGGTACTGGGGTATTGTTGGGTACTGGGGTATTGTGGGGTATTGTTGGGTACTGGGGTATTGTTGGGTACTGGGGTATTGTTGGGTATTGTTGGGTACTGGGGTATTGTGGGGTACTGGGGGATTGCTGGGTACTGGGGGATTGCTGGGTACTGGGGATTGCAGGGTACTAGGGGATTGCAGAGCTGGGATGGATTGAGGGATCGCTGGATCTGTGACTGCATTTGTCACAGATCCAGCCACAGCTCAGCTGCTGACACCCCGCTCCCCCCCCCCTCTCCTCGCACACTGTACCGAACGGTACAGAGAGGAGAGGGAGGAGAGGGAGGAACCGGCGTCATCAAATGACGCCGGTTTGTTTACAAGTGATCGCGCCGTCATTCGACGGCGCGATCACGTGGTAAACGGCCGCTATCAGCGGCAACTTACCATGATCCGTGATGCGCCGGGTCTTCTAGACCCGGCGAGCACGGACACTTTCGCGAGCGCGTCCCAGGGGACGCGCAATCGCGGAAGTGCACGACGACGTCCCAGGGACGTCGTGTCAAAGTAACTCCACCGTGCCGTAGCAGTAAAATGCTTATGGCGCGGTGGGGAAGTGGTTAAACATCCCACTGGGGTGCTTTTTGGCATTTTAGCGATAAAAATAGCGCATGTAAAGCGTCTTAAAAGCACCTCTCATGCTTTCACACTGGGATGGTGCGCTTGCAGGATGGGAAAAAAATTCCTGCAAGCAGCATCTTTGGATGCCGGATCGGTGTATACAACACTCTTACACCGCCCCTGCCTATTGAAATCAATGGGCAGCGCTGCCGAAGCACCTGCAAAATGCTTTGGCAGCAGTGCTTATTGGTCGCTTTTAACCCTTTCCTTCCTAAGAGCTAACGCCCCCCCTGCCCAAGTGTAAAAGTAGCCTTATTGTTATTGTTATGCTCTGCAGCACATTGTGTTGAATAGGTTTTTACCTCAAATATTGGGATTTTAAAGGCAATTGCAAATAATAAAAAACATTATATATAAAAAGTATATGTTTATTACAATTTGCATGAAACCATAGGTGCTCCACATATGTAGGACAACAAATGGTTACAATTTGATTACATAACAATGTATGAACATATGACAGTAATACATGGTAACTACATCAGATCCCAAGACCATTGTACAAACCGTTCTCAGAGATAAAAGGGTTGCAAAATAAAACGCATTTCAAAAGATACATATATAGAAACAATCTTCATCAGGGACAGCAATCATTTTCTGAAATTGCAGAGTACAAGATCAGTGCATAGATTACATATTTTTTTTTTTTTTTTATTTTTTTTTTTTAAAGTGTATTTTTTGTGCGTGAACTCGAGAGAGAGGAGCCGGACTGCAGGAGTTGGGAGTAGGCAGACCCTCCCCCCGGAGGCAATCGCCATCCTTCTCCATGCCCCTGGTGGCAATGGCGGGTGTGAAGGGGGGCCTCCCACTCACCCCGCCCTACCTGCACCTCTTGGGAGCCCAACTGGGGCCTAACGGGACCCCAATGGGGCAGAGGGACTCCCCCTATGAGGGAGTGAGGGGGCCCAGCCCACCCAGCCAGCCCCGTAGGTCCTTCGCCTCTCTTTATTTTAAGAGACCGCATGGCCAAAGTGCATGTGTTTTAAACCAATTTCGTGTGCGTGCAAGTGTGGTGGTTTTTGTGGGGGGGGGGGGTGGGCGTACTAAGCACAGGCGTACCTTGCATAGCACACCCACCGGGAGCCGGGCTGAGACCACCAAACTCAATTCACATGTAGCCGAGACCGGGATCCGAACCCTTGGCTGCAGAGGTGAATGGCTTGTCAGCGCAGTGCCAATCACGTTGAGCCACCACAGCTCCCTCATAGATTACATATTGTGTTACAACGTGAATGTCCATAGCATAATATTTCAGCGTATACAATGACGCCTATTACAAAATACAGTAACAATAACTTACATGTCCATATTTTCATTCAAAAGAGACACAGCTCCTCCATCTTGGACGCTCCACACAAGTCTGCATAAGCCCTCTACAGCATAGAGGAGTCCCAGAGTATTAAACCCAATTTAGAGATGCCAAACCACCCATAATTACCCCAAATTGGGGAAGAGAGATACTACAATCAAGTCCAACTATCAATCAATTACACTAAGCCTAAACAAGCCCCCCGTAAGGAAAAAGAATAGAATTTTTTTTAGAAAAAAAAATGTTGTAATAGGCGTCATTGTAAATGCTGAAATATTATGTTATGGACATTCACGTTGTATGTATTCTATTCACTGATCTTGTACTCTGCAAGTTCAGAAATGGTTGCTGTACCTGATGAAGATTGTTCTATATATGTATCTTATGTATGGGAAAGTTACAGCAGATGGGAGAGGCTCTGGAGAAGTCCCGAAGGCAAGCATGGTGACATGATTTTAGCAGTTTAGTAGGAGGGGAGTTTAGAGAATGTTTCTGAATGCCCTACAAATCACATTCAGGAGAGGCAATTTTGACCACAAAAAACCCCACTGTTAAACATGCATAGACTTGCATAACTTTTCCTAAACTCAGAAGAACAACAGCAATCTGCTTATATATACTATGAACTATGAACTATGTATTGTGTGCATTGTACCTTTCTATCCAGCAGGTAGCACTGTAGTATTATAGTGTGTTATCTATGGTAAGGTAATTAGAGGAAGTACCATCCTTATTGTGTTATATGCACCTGTTTGTGCTCTCTTCCTGTTCATGTTTCTAATGCTGTAAGACATAATCTAACATCCTTCATAAAAGCAAAACGTATGGCTCTATCCAAGAAGCTTCCAGTGCTTAATTGCAATACTCTACACAATAATCTCTAGCGTTTATTTATTTCAATGGCCAGAATAAATTACAATTCTGGCCAATGAAATAACTAAACTTTCAAACACCAAACTCTACTAAACTCTGCTAAAATCAGCTAAATGGTTTCGAAAAAATGCAGCTTAGGTGAGTTTATGGCACTGATATTCTCCTGTCAGCATAAACAGCGTTTACAAGAAACCAATGTACATGAGGCCTTAGAGTATAAATAAAAGTCGCTTTGATTATGAATTATATTGTGTGTTTCCCTTTTTTCCTTTTTTTCAAAGCAGCATACCACAGAAATATCATCGGTACTGCTCTAAGACTAAGCATTTGTAAACTGAAAGTTCAGGATTAAATATTGTATTTTATTTTCCTAGCATGAAAACACAGTTGTTATCTGTGCCAGTTTTATGACTCAATTTAATGTCAGCCAGTTTTATGACTCAATTTTGTGTCATGATGATCAAAATTAAGATAAGTAAAACTAACAAATAACATAAAAAATCAAAGCCTATGTTTAGATCAAATACGGCATAAACATTTGGCAACACATTATATAGTTTCATCAAAAAATGCTTGGCAGTGAAAGCTACATTTGTTATGTAAGATGCATAGATATCTGTCAAAAATTCCCACGCTTTTTGTATACACTGTTTAGAATATGGTAAACCTAACAACAGATTAAAGCAGAACTGTAGCTCAACCATACATAATATTAAAAATATATAGCCTAATCCTGGCGGTATTCCCGAGTCTGGCTCGGGGTAATATTTCAATACCAAAAGCGGTATTCCTGAGCCAGACTCGGGATCGCCTCGCAGCATCCACAGGCACAAGTTACTTACCTTGTCCCTGGATCCTGCCATGCATCCCGCTGTGTGAGCGTCCTCGCTCGATTCACACAGTGCCTGTGTGCCGCCGATCTCCGTTCCCTGCGACGTTACGACGCACAGGGGTGAAGAATGACGCCAAACTCAAAAAAGTAAATAAACACATTACATTCAGTAAACTGTAATCCTATAGATTACAGTACTGTATGTAAAAAATACACACACCCTTTGTCTCTAGGGGTCTGCCCAGTGTTCTGCATGTACTTTTATATAATAAAAACTGTTCTTTCTGCCTGGAAACTGGAGATTGTCCATAGCAACCAAAAGTGTCCCTTTATGTCAAAAGTGATTTTAGAGCAGCTAGAAAACAGCGATAATAAATTATTATCATTTGCAGAATTGAGCTATAGCGATTTGTGGGGAAATTTGTCTTAAAAAAATAAAAGTAATGACCGCGACAATTCTGCAATTGAGCAAATTTAAGTGTTTTTGATTTCATTACATTATTGAATAATTTTTCTTATAATTATATTATTATTTGTTATAATTATTTATAGTTATTTATTATATTATAATTTATGATTTTGTTTTTCAAACTTTATCATACCCAAGATTTCTACTAGACTCTAAAGCCGCGTACACACGATCGAATTTGTCCGCTCAAACTGGTCCGACGGACCAGTTCAGCGGACAAATCTGATCGTGTGTATGGGCTAGCGGACATGTCTGACCGGTGGACAAATTTTAAAACATGCTTTAAAATTTGTCCTCCAGGGACATGTCTGTCAGATATGTCCGCTGGTCAGTACATTCACCAGCGGACATATCCTCCCGCACAAGCGTCGTATGGATGCGACGAATGCGTGGAAGTTGTTTACTTCCTGGTGCGGTGACGTGGTGGCGTCAAAGTCACCTCCACTTCACCGGGCTGTCTGCTGGCAGGGATTTTGATCCGATGGTGTGTACACGCCATCGGACCAAAATCCGGAGGAGACATGTCCGCTGGAAACGGTCCATCGGACCGTTTCAGTGGACATGTCCCTCCGTGTGTACGCGGCCTAAGAATTACAGGACTACAATGTAAAACGCCAAATTTTCATGCAAAATATTTGTACCGCTTTCAGCACCTAAAACCAGAAAGAATCATACCGCCAGGGAGGTTAATGAAATAAAAACAAATAATATATTTTGCTGCAATACTCATCTTCTGTTTGGAGCTGCCCCTGTAGTAATTTCTTTCTAAGAATAAACACCACCATGTGAGTGATCTCCAATTGCCCACCATTACTGATGGGGACTATCCCAAAAAGCTTTGATCCATAGGTCTAATTTCCATCCCTATATAAAGTACAGCTGGTCCAGAAACTGCATGGTGATGTAAGTGACAGGCGTATGGAATATTGTGAGCGATCCTTAACCGCTTCAGCCCCACTTCCTGACCAGAGCACTTTTTACAATTTGGCACTGTGTCGCTTTAACTGACAATTGCACGGTCGTGCAACTCTGTACCCAAAAAAAATCTGTGTCCTTTTTTTCCTACAAATAGAGCTTTCTTTTGGTGGTATTTGATCCCCTCTGTGGTTTTTATTTTTTGCGCTATAAACAAAAGAACAGCGACAATTTTGAAAAAAAAAACCACAAAGGGGATAATTTACTAAAGGCCAATCCACTTTGCACTACAAGTGCAAACTACAAGTGAAAAAATGCACTTGAAATTGCACTTAATGTGCACTTGGAAGTGCAGTCGATGTAAATCTGAGGAGTAGATCTAAAATGAGGGAAGCTCTGCTGATTTTATCATCCAATCATGTGCAAGCTAAAATGCTGTTATTTATTTTCCTTGCATGTCCCCCTCGGATCTACAGCGACTGCACTTCCACTTGTAGTTTGCACTTGTAGTGCAAAGTGGATTTGCCATTCATAAATAACACCCAATATATTTTGCTTTTTGCTATAATAAATATCCCACATAAAAAAAAAAAAAAAAAATAGTTTCCTCAGTTTAGGCCGATATGTATTCTTCTACATATTTTTGGTAAAATAAATGGCAATAAGCATATATTGATTGGTTTGTGCAAAAGTTATAGCATCACCTAATAGGGGATAGAATTACGGCATTTTTATTATTATTTAGTAATCTGCAATTTTTATTGGGACAGATCCCGGATTATCGCTGTGTCACGAGCAATCGCTCTGGGGGCGAGCAGCGGGCAAGTGACTTCCCTAACAAGGGTGCACCCCTAGTGACCACAGAGTGAAGCAACGTAACATAACATTGTTTCACCCAGCCGAGTCATGTTGCTGCAGTAAAACTGTGGTGGCTGTCGGCAAAAGATTAAAACAGTGGAATATATTGTTTTTTTATAGTGATGAAGTCTCATTTGATATACATTTTAGTCTCAACTGGAAATAAACACATGATTCCTCAGAAAACAACCCAAATTGAATGGCTAGAGGCCATTGTCAAACGGATGCATAAATTATAGTGAGGATATCAGGTCACTGATAATAATAATGTAACAGGGAAAAGTTACTTTTGTAAGCTTCAATATTTCCTTTCCCTTAAGTGATAACATTCCTTTGTCGGAATAACAAAAAGAAAAAAAATGTTTCAGCAAGACAGTGCCCCACCACACTTTGCTATTGCTGTTATAAATGAATAAATAAACATGTATAAATTAGTAGTTCAGAAGGCCAGGGTCCTGTAGAATGGCCCTTTGGCAGGCCCAGACTGGGACAAAAAATAGGCACGGCATTCTAAGATGAGCAGCCTTTTTTTTTTTTTTTTTACAAAATTACAAATAGTGATGAATAATGGTGAAAATACACTTTAATGGGTTTTAATGCAAAACGACACAATATATTACCCTTTGGTTGAAAAATTATAAAAGATGATGTTACGCTGAGTAAACAGATACCAAACATGTCACACTTTAAAATTGCATCTGCCCGTGGAACAGGGCTAAATTACATCACCTAAAAATCTCCATAGGCAGCACTTTTTTTTAAAGTCTTTAGTTACCCGTTACACCGTTTTTTTTTTAATTTTGAATTTGTTTTACAGTTTTTTTTCATTGCTGCACCTTTTTAACATTTTTTTTGATCAACTTTATTGCTATTAAGCCCAGGTTTACTTTAGTTTGATCTCATACATCCCATGTGATTTATACCCCCACCGCAGGTGCCGATAACATGCAATGTCTGAGCAATGCAAGTTCAGCCATACAGGTATATGGCTGAACTCGCATTGGATTTGCACAGAAAAGAGTGCAGGGACTTGTTTTTCCCCACACTAGAATCGAATCGCATGGGTGTTCTCACATATGTGATCCAATTCTTGTGTGAGTTTACAGTTCGCACTGCAATCTGTGAACTGATCTGGGGGTGTCATTAACTTTGTAATGACACCCACAGCGGTTTGCAGAAGGCAGTGTGAACTGCCTGTGGAAGAGATAAGATGCGGGAACTGGCGCTGGAATTGTGCTGTTCCCGCATTGCACAATTCTGAACCTAGGCTTATTGTGATATATTTAGTCCTGGCTGAGTAAGTGCAGTGCAGTGTTAAAAAAAAATTCTATATACATGTAGCGGCGTCATACTATCATGGACTTTTGATAGTGATGTAGACCTGAATCCCCACCGGAGTTCCAGTTACATTGTACATATGTGTAGCAGTGGAGAGTCGGATACTGGAGACCGTGTGTGACGAAGAGGTGGCTGATTGGTGCGTGCTCGTGAGAGACTCAGGCGGACTAGGCCTGCTCGGGTGAGATTGCACCTGCCCAAGCTCCAATATTACCTCCGCTTATAAACTAATAACACCCTATAGGCCAGAGCCAAGGGTTAGAGTCAGGCCTGGCCAAGGGTTTCACTTGTAATTCTTTTTACTATAAGGCAAGTAAAGTTACCCTTTTGATTTTACTATATTGACTGTGTGAGGTGTGTTTACTCATTGGGAGCCACAAGCTGAAGAAGGTAACAACATTGTTATATTGCCATTGCATCTTTCATATGTGTTATTGTGGACCCAACTAAGTAGGGGACACAATACTATTACATTTGTCTGGCGTGCCAAGGGAGGGTTCGAGACACTTGAAGGGGTTAAATAAATTAGTGAGAGTAGATTCCAATTCTATCTAGCGGCTCCTCCGGGGGTAGCGCTACATACACTTTAAGTCTAGATTCACACTGATGCGGGTTAGAAATAGTGCAAGTTCAGCTGAACTTGCATGATTTTAAACTAGCAATGTGATTTGACAGCAATATGCCCAGGTTTATGCACAGATGTCTATTCAAATTACACCCAAATTTGCCAAAAGTAGTACAGGAACTACTTTTGGGAATCGGTGTGGTGCCACAAAGTTGGATTTGGACGGTGCCGTTGCTGGAAATAACCACCGATTTGGCATGCGATTTGACATGTAAACCTAGGCTCAATGCAGGACACCTTTTGGGCCCAAGAATTATCCCTCTCTCACACAATGTCTGACTGATGCCATCACTTTACCTTCTACCCTTATTCAGCATAATTCACATTATGTAAAAGAGACTGACCAAAGCATGCTTTCATCAAAAATCATGTAAAAAATTTCATTTTTGGCAGGCATACTGTCACTTACTTTTTTAGTAGTCCAGGCCCTGGTGTCTGTGGCTGCAGAGACACCTTTCCCGACGTCAGGCAGAAAGGGGATTCCTCCAGTTCCTTCCCCTTCACGGTCACCTGACTTTTTAATTTTCGGCCCCCTCAGCTGAATAGGAGGCTGGTCGGCCGCAGAGAGGCCAAGTGAGCGGCGCTGACACAAGGAGCAGCCCAGCTGCCTTGGGAATGGGGACTGGGGATCCGGCCAGAAGGCAATGCGGCCTTCGCCGCAGAGCAGGCCAAAGGGAGGCTGGCGGCTGGTGAGCAGGGCCAGTCCAAGCAGCTGCCTATGGTGTCAGAGTCGGGGCACAAAATGACAATATGCCTGGTGTGCCATATGGCCAGTCCGGGACTGCTCTTTAGGTCTCCTGACCTAGCACCACTTTTTTTCTTAGGGTCATCTGAAGTCAGTAGTCTCTGAATTAATCCAGAAAAATCATTGCACTGAAAGAGATAATCATCTTTGCATATAACATCAGTTAGTTGTGCTACATTAAGAAATGTTCAACTTCTTATATTCAGTATTTGAGCATTTAATGTAATAAAACTTTTTCCAATTAATTTACATTTTTAGTAGTAAGATGCTAACTAGAATTTATAAAATAAAATGCTTGTGCAGTAATTGCTTATTTAACTTTAATATGCCATCATGGCCAGCATTTGCATAAGGAGATAGAACTACCAATTTTGTTTTAATTGGAGAGATTTTTAAATAAAGTATTTGTGTACGACAAAATTGGAGGTCATATATCAGCTATATATACAATTTTGACATATGTCTCGAAGAAACTGAATTACATGACCCAATGGGAATGAGATTTTCAGGAAACCTTTGACTTTGAAGGATGGCATGCAATATCAGATGCAGCATCTTGATCGCTTATCAATACCTCAATTATAGAAGCTAACTATAAGGTCTTATTGAGATGGTATATGGTACCGGCCAGACTGGCCACCTCAGTTCCCAGAGCCACCCCTAGGTGTTTTAGAGGATGTGGCAAAGAGGGATCCACCTATCACATATGGTGGACATGCTCCAAGGTCAGGAGATTTTGGATCAGGGTTTACAACTTTATATATACCCTTACTCAGATTAACCTGACGAAATCAGCAAAGCACGCACTTCTGGGTAGCAGGGTAACAGAGGTCTCCAAGTCGACGCTTCTGTAGGTGGGAGGAGCCACGGGAACGCCGCGTCGAGGGAAGGATCGGGCTGAGGGGCTGAGGGACGCTGCGAGCGATGCCTACAACGCTGCAAGGAAATCGCCGCACTCGTAGCCCTCGAGCAGCCCAGCAGCGCGCCGACACCTCCTAGCAGCCCGCCCCGCTGGATACTCGGTCTGCAGAGAAACATGCCGAGCCACACGCCGCTGTGATAAACGCCGGCGTGCCCCCCCCCTCTCATCCCTCCATCGAGTCTTCCGGGAACGGGGATCAGGGGACTCTCTAGAAGTTAAGAGCTGCTTAGCCCCTCTCTGAAGCGCCGTTGGGATAGAAGCATATCAGCAAATCAACGCTGCAGGCTACAGGGAGAACCGAGCAGGATCACTTCTTAACCCCTTCCTCCTCACCGCAGTCTCCTCACTGAGGTAAAAAGGTTGAAGACACCATAGGGAATGTGGAAAGGTAAGCTTCTCCGGGATTAATCCCTGAGTGAAATCAACATGGACTACGAAAAATAGTCGACCCGTTTAGAAGGTATGTTATCCTTTCCTAAATTTTTCCCAACATATCTACAAACTTATGAAATATAAAAGTGGAGATCCAAGAAACGAAAAGCGATCAGAAAAGCGATCAGAGGGAGGAAAAAAAACATTTATATAGAAACGTCTTTTCTCACTGTTTGCTTGAAATTTCAATGAGGATTATAATCTTGCCTATATGAAATGTGCATAGGCTCGTCTTAAAGGTGTCTTAAAGGTGTACTCCTATGGTCTCCCCATTTCGAACCCTACGTTGTTTTTTTTTTTTGTTTTTTTTTCTTACAGACCAGCTCTGTCATAAAATGCTTTAAAATATGCAATAATCTGTAATAATCTCAGCGTTAATAATACCTACTTACCTATCGGACACATAGGGAAAGTATCAGGACTGGGGGGAAGGGGAGGCCGGGAGAGACCTGTTGCAGGTGTAGCTTGGAAAGGTGTAGGGATTGCCTAAACAACATGTAAAAAGGGGGGGAGAGAGAGGTGTCGAGCCAAATTAAAAGGGTTAACAAGAGGCGCCCCCTAGAGCCATCCCCATCCAGATCGCCCACTCAGGACAAGTAGAGGGACCCGCCATCTGTGGATCTATAGAGAATAAAGCGCAAAAAGGAGCCAAAAAGACCCCCCGAAGATCTTTAGGACTGAGTGGAATAAAATAGGAGGGAAAGACCTAAGAGATCAAACTGGGGAAGAGAATTTGAAGAAGCGCATTTACTATGCAAAGGATGACGAGCAGATCCACAAGGGGGGGCCCCCCAAAAACACCTCCAAGTGCTCCAACTAACTCAATGGCAACAAGTTCTATCAGACAGTATATGACAAAAGAGGACAGCCCACGAACCCAAGACACAAAAAAACAACAACAACAACAAATAAACAAAGACAAAAAGATGGACAACAAGAACCCCCAAAATAAGACTTCGAAGGAAAAACCCCTGGAACTAAGAGGAGAAGGACTGCCGGACAAAGATGTAGAGTATAGCTGGACAGAGGAACAAAGACCAGAAGAACTAGGGCCATCTAAGAGCGAAATGGCAGAAATGTTGCAGAGTCTGGAAAACACCACTAAGGGAGAAATACAATCATTACGGACTGACCTAGGGCATCTGCTCTCCAGAATAGAGTCAGTGGAAGAACAAACGGAAAAACAAGAACAAGAATCAACACATCTACATGAACAAATAGAGCAGATAAAATTGCAGCAGAGGCAGATTTTATACAAATTGGAAGATCAGGAAAATAGGAATCGCAGGAAAAATTTAAGAATTAAACTTTTACCGGAGGAACAAGGGGAGGAGCTAAGGAAGAAGATGCAGGAAATATTCAATCCATTATTGGAAAGATCCCCAGAGGATCCAATAGGGATAGAAAGAGTCCATCGCATTGGTAACCCCAGAAGAACAGACACTGAGAGGTCAAGAGACGTCATAGTAAGATTCAGGGGGTTCGAAGAAAAGGAAAGGATCTGGAAAAACTTAAAAGGAAAACCACCTCTGGTGTTCAGAGGAGTAGAACTCCAGATCTTCTCAGACCTGGCGCCAGAAACATTGGCAAGACGTCGACTATTAAAACCTCTGTTGACCCAGCTGACAACTCAGAAAATAAAATACAATTGGGGCTTCCCAGCCTGCCTAATAGGAATCAAAGAAGGAAAATCTGCGATTCTGAGATTCCCGGAGGACCTTAAAATATTCTGCACTAGATTGGACATTCAAATCCCAGACCTCCCGGGCTGGGAGTAGGGAGGAGGAGGGAGAGAGGGGGAGGGGCAAGGGGAAGTACCAACTAGAGGCGACGACTGGCATCCCCCCCATCCCAAGAAAAACGGGGAGGGGGGAGATTATCCCCAGGCCCCACCTAGAGAAAACTGAGCCAAACTCAACTTGGAGGTTTGCCCAGAGGCCGCTAGAAGGCCAACGAGGGGAGAGGGAGGGGGAGGGGGGGAGGAAAGGAGGGAGGGAAGGGGGGACGGGAGGGTGGGGAGGAAATGTGGGAGGGTGGGGAGGGGATCTGAGGGAGGGAGGAGAGGGAGGGAGGGTAGAGGCATCATCTCGCCAAACGTGCCAAGGGGTAAGAATAGCCCAAAGAAGGATAGAAGTCTCCCCCGAGAAAAGAGAAAGGGCAAGGGGAAATAGGAAAAGATGCCCATAATAAAAATTCTGTCATATAATGTGAAAGGTCTTAACAGTCCAACAAAAAGACATAAGGTCCTAAAGGAATTGAAAAGTTTAAGAACAGATGTGGCTTTCCTGCAGGAAACACACCTCTCAATAGAATCCAATATTAAGTTATATTCACCAGAATTTCCTGTTTGGTTCTATGGAGATACTATCTCCAAACGGGCAAGGGGAGTAGCAATAGGCTTAGCCAAAGGGGTTCGGTTCATACTATCAGACCGGTTGTCGGACCCAGACGGGAGATTTCTCTTCCTTAAAGGGGAACTAGAAGGGATGGACTGCACATTGGTGAACATGTATGCCCTTAACGTACATCCGATAAAATATCTTGTGGACATACTAGTGAAATTGAATGACTTCAAACGAGGGAAGGTTATTATGGCAGGAGATTTAAACTTCTGCCTAGATCCAAGGATAGACAAGACCACCCAGCCACAAGGGGATAAAAAGACGCTCTTAAAGAAAATAAAAAATAGTATTTTCAGAAGCCAATTGATAGATGTCTGGAGAGTCCTCAACCCGGAACAGCGGGACTATACGTTTTATTCCCCTGTGCACGGAAGCTACTCCCGTATTGACCACATCTTTGTGGACCATAGTTGCTTGGAGATGGTTGAGGGGGCGGAGATAGGGGTCATGACACTTTCAGACCATGCCCCAATTAGCGTATCTCTAAAAATACGAGGAAACCAGAAAATATTCCAAAATTGGAGGCTCAACGAGGAACTAATGATGGACGAGAATAGCCTAGCGAGGATTAAAAAGGAGTTAGAGGAATACTTTAGGATTAACGATACAAACGAAATATCGGGAGCAACTCTTTGGGACGCACATAAAACGGTAATAAGAGGGATTCTGATATCAGAAGGGACAAGGAAAAAAAAAGAAAAAAGCTGTAAAAGAGAAAAAATAATAGAAGAGATATCAAATCTGGAGCAAAAACATAAAAAATTGGTAAAACAACGAGAAGTATATCAGGCCCTTGTGAATAAACGAAACGAACTAAAAGAGCTAATATACCAAGAAACAAAAAGGGAATTCAACTTAATAGCAAAAGAAAGGTATATGTGGGGAAACAAAACAAATAAACATTTGGCCAGGATGGTCCGGAAAAAAAAACCAAGAAATTATATAGAAAAAATTAAAAATGAGAAAGGGGAGATAGTGCACACAACAAAAGAAATAGCAGAAACTTTTAGAGTCTATTACGAGAAGTTATACGCAGTGGAACAGAGGAAATGGAAACAGGGGGAGAAGGAGAATAAAATAACAGACTTTTTAAAAGGAGCGGGGGTCCCAAAATGTAGTCAAAATGATGTATCAAAGATGGACAGGCCTATCACAGAAAACGAAATCAAGACGGCTCTTGCAGACTCAGCGTTAGGAAAAAGCCCAGGACCGGACGGTTTCACAGTCCTATATTACAAAAAATGTAAGGAGATTCTCATCCCCAGACTCTGCCAGTATTTCAATGGGTTAGGGAAAGACTTCCCGCTAAGTAGAGAAGCAGCAGAGGCGACTATAACACTCATCCCCAAGGAAGGAAATGATGGTAAAACCTGTGCAGGGTATAGACCGATATCTTTGCTGAATTTAGATACGAAACTATTCGCAAAGGTACTAGCCGGAAGAGTGAAACAGGAGATGACAAAACTCGTTCATCCCGACCAGACAGGGTTCATCCAGGGGAGAGAGGGAAGAGACAACGGGGTAAGGGCTCTCCTTGTCCTTCAAAAAATGAAAGAAAGTGGTCTCCCCAGTCTACTCCTGTCGATAGACGCCGAAAAAGCGTTCGACAGGGTAGACTGGGGACTCATGTTAAATACATTAGAAGAAATGGGCTTGGGCAGACAAGAATGGGGTGGATTAGAACCCTATACCAAGCCCCGACAGCGAGGATAAAAATAAATGGAAGTCTCTCCCAAGCGTTTGAAATGAGAAATGGAACAAGACAGGGATGCCCCCTGTCACCAATGCTATTTGTGCTCTCAATTGAACCCCTGCTGGCCAGGATACGCAGGTGCACAGAAATAGAAGGAGTGAAAATAAAAGAGGAGGAACATAAGCTCTCGGCCTTTGCGGACGTTGTCCTCTTTTACTTAGTTAACCCAAAGAAATCAATCCCAAAACTACTGGAAATATGTAGCCAATACGGAGAAATATCAAATTTTAAATTAAATGTGACTAAAACAGAAGTCCTGAACGTAAATACATCTAGAGCGGAAGAACAAGAACTTAGAATTAAGTATCAATTTCCGTGGGTAGAAAAACTTAAGTACCTAGGGGTTAAGCTAACGAACTTAATTAAAAAAATCTACGAGATAAACTATATCCCTCTTCTGGACGAAATAAAAGCAGAAATAACAAGGGTAAAGAATAGGCCAATATCATGGATTGGCAGAATTAATTTTTGTAAGATGGTCCTTATACCAAAAATCTTATACAAATTCCAGATGCTCCCTATTATCCTACCAAATGCATGGCTACAAACTCTTAAAAATATGATTATGAAATACATATGGAGGAATAAAAAGCATAGAATATCGCTCCAGGTCCTAAAACAACCAAAAGAGAAGGGGGGGCTGGCAGTCCCCGATATTAAAAAATATTATGACGCGGTAGTGTTATCGAGAGTGGTGGAATGGGCTAGAGGAAACAAAGAAAAACGGTGGATCAGTATTGAAAATGCATTATCAGAGGTTAAATTAGAAAAAATAATATGGAATCCCCCTCAAATCAGGTTTTTGGGTATAAACACACACGAGATCACTAGGAACACACTTAATATTTGGGATACTGTACACAAAAGAATTGATAAAGAATACAATTCACCTTTTATTGCTTTAAAAGATAACGATTATTTTGAACCAGGGAAAGTTTCAGTGGGAGGAAATTGGATTAAAAAAGACACGGCACAATTAAGAGAAGTTATAAAGGATGGTCACCTAATCTCACTGCATGAAATAGAAAAAAATATTCCTTTTTTGAAGATAAATAACTGGAGGTACCAACAGCTCAGACACTTTATATAAAAACTACCACAACCCTTAAGGACAGGAGAACAGTTAACAGATTTGGAAAAATTATGTTCTTTAGAAAATACCAAAGGAACGATCTCAAATCTATATAAAATTCTTCTTAAGGCGGAAGAGCTGGAGGTACCT
The DNA here is from genome assembly GCA_029574335.1 of Rana kukunoris. Classification (NCBI taxonomy): domain Eukaryota; kingdom Metazoa; phylum Chordata; class Amphibia; order Anura; family Ranidae; genus Rana; species Rana kukunoris. Next base: position 144,085,917 of record CM056054.1, on the reverse strand, counting down.
CCGTTTATTAAAAAATGGGAGAGGGAATTATGGTCACAAAGGGACAAGGGCACAATAAAGAAAATACTGAAACTGACACATGCCTCGGCAACCGACATCAGGACGGCAGAAATTAATTTTAAATGCCTGTCCGGATGGTACACCACACCCGATAAATTAAGTAAATATAAAGAAGGACAATCAGCAGAGTGCTGGAGGGGGTGCAGAGCCATAGGTTCGATGGCCCACTTATGGTGGGAATGCCCCAAAATAAGAAAATACTGGGAGACGATCATAGGTTTTATAGAGGAAATCACAGGGAAAAAAATCAAGATGGACCCATGGATAGTTCTTTTCCATGGAGGTGAAGAAGGTATCAAAAGGTACAAAAACTCCTTAGTCCCGCACTTGCTAAACGCGGCCAAAAGGCTTATCCCGTGTAAATGGCAAGAGACTGAATGCCCCCAGATATGGGAATGGATCGATATGGTAGAAGGGACTTACATCATGGAAGATTTAAAAAATAGTATTGAGGGCAGTAAAATGAATCAAAATCAGAAATGGGACAAATGGATGAGATTTAAGAGAACCTGGAGCTACGCTGAAAATCTTAGGAACGAGATATAAGGAAACGAAGGATAGATAGGGGAAAAGACACGTGGCAAAATCTGGTGAGATTAAGGGGAGGAGAACGGGGTGGCGGGAGGGGGGGGGGGAAAGGGCTACGGGGAGTAAAGTTATTTGGGAAAGAAATACTGTAAAAGGAATTGAACATATGTTTTTTTCGGGTTCAGCTATAAGGTTAACAAAAAAAAAAAAAAGGGAAAAAGCAAATAAAACAGCTTTTCTTCTTTCTCACTGATGATGCGAAACCAAAATAGAGACGCTCAAGACAGCCACAAAGGGATAAAAGGAGCGTCTTACGTAAAACGTAAAACATACGCAAACTCTATGAGGTGGAGTCTGAAGTGAAAAAAAGAAAAAAAAAAAAAAGAGGTCTCCAAGTCACAGAGATGGCTTCTTACATTTATATTAATTTCAGCAAAATAGCCAGTAATTGGAGGTCTGCTGCACTGCCATTTGATCAGCTTAAATACAAAATGTCATGGCTGATGTTAAATGAAAGGTTGACAGCTATAGCACAAGATAAGATGAAACTATTTCACAAAGTATGGAAACCATGGATGAGATATCTGACAAACGACCCCAGGACGCTCACAAACTAGATCTATTTAGAAGAGGTGGGTCCCTGGGCACAGTGCTGTAGTTTCCTCCCCAACCCTTCCTTCTCTGTCCTATCCTCTATACTTTTTGTCCACTTTGTTTTTCCCTCACCATCTTTTAACAATTACTAATTATTAGGTTAAAAGCTTTGTTTAATTTGTTATGTGGTTTCCCCTTTTCGCCCTTGGCGAACCATTGCCTACCTGGGATATGGAGGGAGGCGCTAATGTGACGGGAGGAGCCTGGCTCCCCCTGATAGTTGGATGAGGAGTCGGTTCTTCCCTGCGGGTGAAACATACGCCAGGGTCTGAGATTGGAAACCTACCTTAGATTAGGGACACAATGGGCCTACGACTCCCTAAATATGCTGTCTACTATGCAATGCAAAGCAGAGCTTTTCCTTTTTTGTTCTTCTTTTTTTTCCTTGTTTTGTAAAACTTTATTAAAAACGGTTGAAACATAAATAACGTATTTGTAATATTCATATAGCCTTTTGCTACATTCTTGTATCTCCTATACTGTTGGCTCTCACATATTTGGAAAACCATTAAACAGGTCTGGTTTTCCAGGTAGCCAATGCTACCATTTTTATGATGACAAAAGCAGGTGTATCCAGGGTAATTGAAGTAAGTGCTTTCATATTGACCTCAATTGGCAATATGAAAGTTTTATGGTTCAGATGACGCTTTTGTCCATGTGTAACCGTGTAATGCTGCATTGCCGGATGTGGTATGCTAAATACAACCTCTATAGGGGTTTCATTTTTACATTTTGAAAAAAAAAAAACCTGAAAGCTTACAGTGAGTGTAGAAATGTAGCATGTATGAGTTTAACCTTGTACTGTATATCATTTTCAGTTAAGTGAATTTGTTAATAACCATGAAATAGGTATGGATATTTAAAGTGAAGATAAGATATGGTGAATATTACACCTGTGTATTAATGAGGAATTTAATTTGCAGAACAGGGGAATTGGCATATCGTTTTTTTTTGTTTTTTTTTCCTTCTGAGTATGCATGGTAATCTCCCCAGTCCTCAGAGAGTTGTATAATGATTCATGGTTGCATGGTTCCCTGCTTTGTGTAGCCCTCTACAGATAAGCAAATTATTTTGATATGATCATCACTCTGCCTGTGTTTCAGGTTACACCACTTATTTGTGGCCCTATTTTTAGCATTTTCCAGCAACAGCAATCAGTCAGAGTAAGGCTGGGTGGCAATAGCAAGATCTTGCATCATTGAAGTAATTTCACTAAGCTCCAATGAATTGTAGTGAGAAATTGAATTTAACATATTCCCTACATCCTACAGTCTAAAAAATGCTGTATTTCCATGGATCAAGTACTTCCTGGAGTAAATGTGTCACACGTAGGCCATAAAAAAATGTACCCCATAACTGCATAATCCAATATTTGCAGTGCAGATATATTAAAGTTTATATCAGACATTAGGGGTGATATCCTTGTAGCTGGAGGATTAAAAATCATGTGGTCATCCTTTCTGATCCCTTTGGGCTCTTTCAAATGGCTGTTGTTAATGGACAGCAATTCATTCATTCTACTGGCTTGTGGATGTACAGTAAATGGATGATCATTCATTTACATCTGTCTGCATCCATGTCCATTCAGGTGCATTCTTTTAACTGCTTGCCGAACAACCCTCCGCAGTTATACTGTGTGGGCGCGCACACGCCCCCGGAGGCACGCACGTGCTCCGATTGGCCAGCAGGGGAGCCAATCAGTGGGTCTGGTGGACTCGATGTCCGCTAGCCACCCAAAATTGTTCCCCGCAGAGACCGAACGGGGATCTGCCGAAGTAAACAAGACAGTTCTCCGTTCTGACAGGGGATTACACTGAGACCTTGTCTTTCTGCTATGCAGAAAGATGGATTTGTGTGTTATCCAAGGCAGCCCATCCCCCATACAGTTAGTAAACACCCAGGTAACACAGTTAACCCCTTGATTGCCCCTGATGTTAACCCCTTCCTTGCCAGTGTCATAAGTACAATGTCAGCGCATATTTTTAGCGTTGATCACTGTAATAATGTTACTGGTTCCCAAAAAATGTCAAATGTCAGGTAGATGTCTGCTCTTTCCGCCGCAATGTCATAGTCCTATTAAAAATCGCTAAGCACCGCCATTACTATTAAAAATAAATAAAAATGGCATAAATCTATCCCCTATTTTGTAGACGCTATAACTTTTGTGCAAACCAATCTATATACGTTTTTTGGGGTTTTTCTTACCAAAAATATGTTTCAGAATACATTTTGGCCTAAATTTATAATTCTTTTGTTTCAATTTTTTTATTGGGTATATATTGGTTAAATATTGTTTTTTTTTTCAAAATTGATGGACTTTTTTTTGCGCAAAAAATGAAAAAAAAAAAAAAAAATGAAAACCACAGAGGTGATCACATACTACCAAAAGAAATCTCTATTTGTCGGAAAAAGAGGAAATCAATTTTATTTGGGTTACAGCATCACATGACTGCTCAATTGTCAGTTAAACTCAATGTCATATTGCAAAAAATGGTCTGGTCATTAAGGGGGTAAATCCTTCTGGTCCTTAAGTGGTTGAATGGAACAAAGCTGCATCCTTTTCCGCTTAGACAGATCTAAATAGGTTGTAAACAGATATTGTAAAATGTATGTCTGTTCTGTTTATCTCCATTTTTAGGCAAAAAACATATTTTTGTTTTTATACTCTTGCTCCGTATGATTATTTACTTTAAGAACTAAAAAAAATGAATGCAAAACCAGATGTGAACTGAACTGAACTGAAGATGAATGTGTAAACAGAAGTATCATGAATCAGTATTCATAAGTTATTCATCATTTTTTTCCTTGGCAAAAAACATGACTGAACCGATTAATGCTTATAATGGAACAAGTAACCCCCCCCCCCCATTATAATAGGGAGATGACCATATTGTCCCCTCTTAAAGGAGGATAAGTACAAGGGCACATTAGTACCCCTTGCACATTCCCCCAAAAAGTAAAAAATAAATAAAAAATAACACATTTACAACACACATACATGTCCTTTTGTTAAAATAAAATTCAAACACATATTATATGCTTTTAAAATTGTATTAAAGTCTCCAGAATTAAATTCACATCAACCACGGTATCCTGCGAGGTAATCAATATTATTAACAATGTCCAGCAATGCAAGTCCAGTATCAATCTTGATAAACCATTACCCGATGATGTTGCACTTCTGACACGTGATGTAGTCAGTATTTCTGGTGACATCATTAACAAATTTTAAAGTGCCACCCAGGATTCCTCTAGGTCAATTTACATAGTCAAAGTTGTAAATCTGTCATTTACAGATGGGAGTGTGGCAGGTACAAATGAATGAATGACATGCTATTGTAAATTATGCTAATTTTTCATCTCTGGATTTTGACATGGAGTTACTTCTGGGGTCTGTGTTGTGTTTTATTTTAATTAAAGTACTTTATTTCTTATGGGTTTGTTTACTTTTAAGTCTTTGTTGTAATTGGTAAACATCACTAATGTGCCCCTGTACTCTTACTTTGGGAGAGGGCTGTTATCTGGTCACTCCTTTATTATCAAAGGTGCATCCACTTTACACCATACATTCCCCACAATTTCCCCCTACCACCTTCCTGATGCACTGGAGGTTAGAACGAGGTAATTTTCTCTTAACATTAGTGCAAGACACCTCCCAAACATTGAAAGGCATGTGGCCTGGACTGGTACAGAAAGAAGAGCTGTGTGCTAATGGCCTACGTTTTCCTGGCCACACAGGCTGCATGCCCAGGTAAGTGTCTATTTGGAATGAGCAAAGTAAGGAAGGGTACCAAAGGACCCCAGGGACTTTTGAAATGGTGCTAGTAGAAAAATAATAGACAACGAAGGAATATAGAAAAATAGAAAATAATTTTATTTTTAACAAATAATAAATATATATATATATATATATATATATATATATATTTATATATAAAACCATCGATAAGATGAAAAATAGAAGATCTCCAAATGTATACAGGGAAGACCAATTTTAGTATTGACTTTTGTACTTGCTCTACATGCGCTACATTTTTCGCTCTATGGAGAGCTTCCTTAGGAGCTTTTGGAGCTTTTGGACAGGCAATACTAAACATTAAAGAAAAAAGTCAATTGGATACAATAAGCAACAATATAGATCCAGGAGATACCTGCATAATATTACATTTAGTTATATGGAGAATACAAATAAAAATGATTTAAATTAATACAAAATGTGTTCATATACATACACTAAAATTGGCGCCGGCACAACTTACCGCAGATAAAGAGAGTTCCTTTATACAAAAACAGAATGGAGAGAGTAGGAAACAACACACAGATAGTTGCTGAATGGTGGAACCCAAAAATTCTAGGGGTGCCGACAGACTAGATCAGGGCCATAGTGTATCAAAAAGCCTAATAAAGGAAATATATATATATATATATAAATATATATATATATATATATATATATATTGAAATCAATTGATTTATTGATATATATATATATCAAGCTCTCCATAGAGCTAAACATGTAGAGCAAGTACAAAAGTTATTATTTTCTATTTTTCTATATTCCTTCGTTGTCTATTATATTTCTACTAGCACCATTTCAAAAGTCCCTGGGGTCCTTTGGTACCCTTCCTTCCTTTGCTTATTTTTTTATTACATGGGATGAGGTGCTTGGAATTTATGATTTATTTTTCCACAAACTTTATTTTTTTGTCTAGTTGGAATGTTAACAAATGTTAAAAACAATCGGTTTAACCAAAAATAGGCCAAATGAAAAAAATATATATAAATGCCCCAAATAAATGAGAACCCCCAAAATACTGCCACCACAAACAAACGTCATTTTTAAAGCGAATCTTTGCAACAACAACAAAAAGCGTGCTATGTATGGGACAGCAGCTAAATGTGACCACTGATCTCAAATCAACCACAAAATAATAAGACAAAAAGCCACAAAATAATAAGACAAAATGTCCCAAAAAAGCAGAAAAGGGGTTGACTTTCCAAAAAGCTAACAATCAGAATTAAGGTACAGTTTTCCAACTGACCTAATCTCTTCCTATGCGGTTTGTAAGCTTCCTCTACAATGCCTTAGAATACACTAAGGCCTCGTACACACGAGGCAATCTATTTGTTCAAATCGGTCGGACCGACCGATTTGAACAAATCTGTCTGATAGGATTTTGGTTTGCTCGCGTGTACACACGAGCAAACCAAAATCCCCGCCAGCAGACGGCGCGCTGACGTGTCGGGGACTTGGCGGTGATGTTGACGCTGCCACGTCACCGCACCAGGAAGTAAAACACTTCCGCGCATGCGCCGAATCCATTCGGCGGCGGTGCGGGACGACATGTCTGCTGGTAAGTGTACTAACCAGCAGACATGTCGGGCGGACGGATTCCCACCCGATAGATTTCAAAGCATGCTTTGAAATCTGTCGGGTGGCCAAATCCGTCGGCTCGCCCGTACACACGATCAAATCTGTCTGCTGGGACGGTCTAGCAGACCGTTTTCAGCAGACAAATTTGATCGTGTGTACGAGGCCTAAGACTCTGGCTGCTCTGTATAACCTTGTTTTATAGTGAAAGGGATGGCACATGAAAAAAAAAACTTCAATATTGACTCTTTTAGGCTAGCTAAGAATATTGTATGCAATAGAATTTGTATAATGAAATTTACCATGAATTTGCCAGAAACACACAGCTTGGACCCGCAGCATTTGCCTCAAACCCAAGGAAGGGTCAAATCTGAACCTTATTTCTACTGCTGATATTGCAACTGTGGAAACTAATCGGTATGAATGGTTTATGGGGTGAAGGTATCAATTACTGATACAAACGTCATTTTTTTATTCATACACTAATCAGAAAAATTAAACCTGTTCTAAACTCTAAATAAATTTTTACATTAATGCATTACCTACATTCGAGTAAAAAATCTTCCACTGCCTATTTCCGCCACCCCCCCCCCACCCACCTTAAAACACTTATCCGTGTTCCCTCTCTATCTAGCACTGTGGCCATCTGCATTAATGCTGCTCTCTCTTCCTGTTCTAACAGAACACACTGAGAGTAGCAGAAGCCAATGGCTGCTGCTGTCAGTCATATCCTGTGAGGAAAGAGTGAGGGGTGTGACCAAGCCGAACTGTGTGTGACTATGGACGTACACAGCCCAGCTCTGGAGCATGCCCATGTCCGTGCCCCCACAGCACACAGCTTGCTATGGGGGCACCCACAGGAAAGGAGCAGTGGGAGGATTCCAAAAGAGGAAGTTAGCTACCGCTCTGTGCAATGACAAAGTAAAGTATAAAATCTTTTTTTATTTAAAAAAAAAATACTTTCCAATCACTTTAACAGGTAATTATCATGGTAGTTGTAATTTTTCATTGCAAATGTGTTTGTATTTTCTTTTTTCCCCAAAAAGCATTCACCTTATTGCCCCTCACAACCACCCACATTCTCCTGCGATAAACTCCCTTTTCCCTGGACTGACAGTATCTTGCAACCCGACATCTTATATCATAGAACATTCATCACTAATATTTTTACATGAAGCACCAACAACTTTATTCAGAACCATATACTGATACTTTTAACACATATAATAAAATATTATAAAGTCAAACAAGATGAAAACATGGCTGTTTTATGTTAAAATAACATGCCCTGAGAGTTCTGTGGACAGATGCTTCCTCTTTAAATTGCGCTGCTTTTCCACAGTTGACTCTACAATGTAAGCCTATTTACATGTGTTACTAATACCATTGCATCTCCTGGTCCCCCTTCTTCCCAAACAGACAAATGTTTGCTAATTAGCATTGCCATTGTGATAAGCTGAGCCAGATTGCTGATTCCATATTTCTGTATTCACACAGGAATAGAAGGAAGTTGTTTGCCAGAATGGGATGGATTGGTATGCTGGCCGAGAGGAACTCCTGGGAAGATACTTGCTGTCAGTTGTCCTCCGTATGTGTATGACTTTAATCACAGAGGTATTGAGTTCACAAGCACACAATTACATCCATCACTGTTTCCCACATGGCTATATAGATATGGAAATAAATTTACATTTCCTGCCTAAATTTGCATATCTAAATACAACCCTACATAATTGAATTAAGTAATATAAGTAATATAAGTGCATTATCCTGTATTATATTACTAAATATAAAATATGCATATTGGATTATTATATGAATGAATGATTCTTTGTTGCCTAAGCCTTCAAACGCAGTGTGACCTAAGCCTATGCTCCTAGTTTATACTCATTCCCAAGTGATTGAGGTACATGATTTTGTGATTGTCCTCCGCAACACAGCACAGGTGGCTCACAACTGGACTGTGGAGAGCAATTTCAACAGAGAAATTTCCCATCAAATAAAAATTTTTTATGCGTGTTTCTATTTCAGTACAATGTACAGTAAAAACATGTACATTCATCATGCTTCTGCTGCTTCATACACATTTAATACATTTATTAGTATTACATTATTGTTAATATCATTTTGCTGGGAGTTCCATGCAGCACATACAGAGATATAACTGCATGCTCTGATGGCCCAAAAAAAAAAAAAAAAGAACTCTGCGAATTCTGATTTAAAAAAAAGAAAAGCATATGAATTGCATTTAAAAGAGAATATGTAATACAATGGTTAGATAGCTACATTTCTGTATTTCAGGAATACAAATTGGAAAACATATTTGATGTATTAATCTTTTTATAAATCACTGTCAGAATTTATTGTTCCTAGCTGCTGTTTTTAGCCTCAGTGCTCATTCCATTTCTTCTTATAAGACAGACAGTAACCTACATCTGTATATTATATTTTCAACAAAAATGTTCCCTGTAAATCTATCTTACATTTTTTTTCTGTCTACTTTATTTACTGGTTAAAATAACAAAGAACAATCTGCACAATAGCTCCAATACCCTACCTTTAGTATTATAATTCTAAAGCACTGCTATTTTTATATTTCCATAAACTGTCCATAAACCTGCCAGATATCAGATTGTGTGTAGCATTCAGTTCACATAATATAAAGACTATCTTTAAAAAAAAATATGTATATATATAATTTCAATTTTTGGTCTTTAAAGGTCTGGTTGGGCAAAACTAGGGTAGCATATGCTAAAAAGAGTGGGAAAGTATAAACTTTCGTTCATTTGTGAACGATTTTGATTACTAGTGAACCCGTGCTTTACTCATGCAGGGCAAAACAACAGGCTTACTTTTTCACCCCAATGCCTTATCCCCATATGACAGCACTGGTGCTTAGTAATTGACCACACTGAGTGAGTAACATGCCCCTCTATACCTGGAAGTAAGGACATTTTCTCTGCTCCCAGCAGCTAAATACTGCCGAGGAAGGGGCGGGTGGTGGAGATTAGTAGTGTTGAGCGGAATACGCCATATTCGATTTTGCGATATTGCGCGAATATATAGAAGAATATTCGCGAATATTCGTGATATTTTATCCAAAAAAATTTTTGCAAAATTTCGCTAATGCGAAAATGATTGCGAAATTCTCATAAACGGAGATCATTTCCTGTATTACTAAACTAATATGCACTAAACACTAACTCTACACTAACTCTACTTAAAAGAAAGGAGAATAAGGGGGCAAAAGAAGGGCGGAGAAGATAATCGCGCAATATTCCTATTGCGCGATTTTCTTCTCCGCCCTTCTTTTGCATCAGAGCCAATCAGAATAACTCGAATATTCGGCAAAAGGAATATCGCGCAATATTCCTTTTGCCGAATATTCGAGTTATTCTGATTGGCTCTGATGCAAAAGAAGGGCCGAGTAGCTGATGCGATTCTTTTATGTTGCCGACAATTCGCAATGCGAATTTTCGGCAACATAAAAGAGTCGCATCAGCTACTCGGCCCAGGGTCTCTCTCTAATCATACCAGCAATGCTTTTAGACGTCGATGGAGATCACTAGGATGTGATCTGTTTTAAAAATAAATTAGAAAAAATACGAATATTCGCCATAGCGAATATTCGCCGCAATATTCGAGTTATTCGCGAATACTCGAATATGCAATATTCGTAGCGAATATTCGCAATGCGAATATTCGTGAGCAACACTAGAGATTAGCCACAATCTGTTATTTTTCTCTTCCTGGACAAAGTGCTAGATTGATCAAGGTTGTGGTCACATGAACACTGGAGGTAAATAACGTCCAGGGTTTTGAAAGTTTTGTTTGGCATGCCCAATAGGCGCATGCTTGAAATAGGAAAAATAATTATGGAATGCAGCTACATCTACAGAGGTTCAGAGCAGTGGTTAGAGGAAGGGTTGCTTTACAGGTGTTGAAAATATTTGCCATGTGTCATAATTTGCATTCCACGCATTAAGTTATGGATTCTAAAATGTTTAAACATTTGTCAGATTATTGGAAATGTTGCATACTTAATGTGCATTGTGTACATATATTTTTTTCTGCAGGATTGGTCTTTAGGAGATGCAATGCCAACGGAACCTGGGATTTTGTACAAAATTCTAACCGTTCTTTTTCCAACTATTCTGAATGCATTCGCTTTTTGGAACCTGAAACGAGCCACGGGAAAGTAACTATTTCTAGTTTTTGTTAATACATTTTAAAAATTATAAGTGTCATAAATATAATTAAAACTAAAGGCAAACCTTTCTTTTTAGATTTGGATAGAGTGGTTAGAACAATTGTCAGGTTTTCATGAACTTAAAAAGTAACTGGGTAAAATATGTACATTGCAAGGATTTAAACAAACTTTGTGGCAGACTCCTACTTCTTGTTATTCTAAAGCAATCCCTGTGTGTTTGTCTTTGTCCTTGAGGTAAGTGAATCTGTATGGGAGTGGTTTCATAATTATCAACCATCTGCTGCACCTGCAGAGCTCTAATGAGAACAATTGCATCACTTTAGAAGTGATTTCCTATTGGGAGTATCTCACAAAAAATGACATTTTTGTTGCAGGGGATGCCTGAAATCGAACTTGTATTTTAGTATAGACTTCTGGCAAAATCAATGAGCCAATCACACAAGCAGGAAATTATGTTTATGGGGGGGGGGGGGCGTTCTGTACACACTCTGTGTACAAAATACCTCCAGATAGCAATACTGCATTGCATTATACAGAAAATTACAAGGTAATTTCTATAACATTCATTTACAATATGACTTGAGCTGCAATTGTATAGTCTATATTTTATTTATTTATTTGCTATTTTTTTTTTCAACAGAAGAGCTATTGCAAGATAAGCATAGCAATAAGGATCCAGAAATGTCAAATATGATGCATTATTCTTCAATACCAGGGAGTTATGTATGAAAATTCATTGGTCTTTAACAAATATAAACCAGTATCTTAGGAAACACAGTAACATACAAAAAAAAAAAAAAAAAAACAGAGCAAACATAACAAATATGAGAAAATAAAAAAATAATTCCAATGAGGATCCAATATGAGAAACATGGACATATTAAATAAGAGCCTATAGGGCCACTATTACAAGAAAGGGCAAACCATATATAAGGCCTGAGATAAAACCTTCTTTCAGAGACTCTCAAAATAAGTGTTAATTGAATATTAAGCAATCAGACAACCAAATAAAGTTTAGAGTATAGTCTACATACCTTACCTCAGGGAGCCCCCCTCTGCATCAGGGTCCCTCCCTACAGAATCCCTCACTTACATCAGGGTCCCCAGGGAGTCCCCCTCTCAGGGTCCCCAGAGAGCCCCTCCTTACACCAGAGCCCTCAGAGAGCCCCTTTCTTACATCGGGGTCCCTAGAAAGCCCCTCCTTAAAATAGAGTCCCCAGAGAGCCTCCCCCTTGCATCAGGGTCCCCATAGAGCCCCCCGCTTACATCAGGGTCCCCAGAGAGTCCCCCTCTATCAGGGTCCCCAGAGAGCCGCTTCCTTACATCAGGGCCCTTAGAGAGCCACTTTGTTACATCAGGGTCCCCAGAGAGACCCTCCCTTACAGCAGGGTCCCCAGAGAGCCCCCCACTTACATCAGGGTCCCCAGAGAGCCCCCCACTTACACCAGGGTCCCCAGAGAGCCCCCCACTTACACCAGCGTCCCCAGAGAGCCTCTCCTTACATCAGGATCAATAGATAGAGGGCAGGCAGTGAGAGATGATATCATTTCTCTGCTGCCCACGGCTGCACAGTGAGAGTGGAACAGCGGTGATGCAGAATGGGGTAATGAAAGATGATGGGGTTTTCTTTATCTGCTACTAACAAAATGAAACAGTCTTGGGGGATCTACTACCACATGCAATTGAAGTGGGAGGGAATCTTTAAATGCTATGAGAACTACAATAAAAACGTTGAACATATATATATATATATATATATATATATATATATATATATATATATATATATATGAGGAAATTTAAGGTGTGTAAGTGTTGGGGTCCCATGTCTATGTCACATCTCTGTATCAGTGCCTCTTTTTGTTTTAAGTGGGGCTTATAGGGACTATTCAGTCCAATGACATTAAAGGAAAACACCCTAATAAGGCATAAATATTTAACCACAGGCACAGATGCCAGGATGAAACATGAAAAATATAAGTGCAAGAAGTTAATAATAATCACAGAGCATGCAAAGATTGTAATGGTTCCCAAACTATAATTAAAAACAAAAAGCATACATTGGCGCTAAAAGCTAGGGAAGATATAAAGTGTAACCATATAAATATACTAACCAAGATGATCTTCTCAGCCCATCATCTTGTAAGGTAAACAGACAGAGGAAGAGCCAGTGAAGGCACACATTTGCATGACTCACAGGTCAGTCCAATTTCTATTGAGACCTGGGAGAGAGAGAACAATAAAAAAGAAAAGGTAGAAATAACAAAATGATTCACGCTGATATATCAGGACCAATCATTGGTAACCTGTACTGGCATAGCTTTCAGTGTAGAAAAACATTTAATTTGAGATGCCATTCCCCAGGAACACAGCATAGCTATGTATTTTTCAGAAGATACAACTGAGTAAGATGATTCTTTATAAGTGACAAGCAGTTAAATAGAAAATCTTCACCTAGAGGGAATTTGATGGTCTTGTAGGATTTTCATTACAGTAGAAAACTTTTTCTCATCTGTGGAGTTGCAGCAGAGATGTCAGCAAACAATGTCACTGAGGTGTAGGAATCTGAAAGTGTGCCCACTTTCATTGCTGTTGACATGAGACTTTCTGTGGTAAAAATGCATCCTTGACAAAATGTGTCTAGGCACACTATTTAAAAAGTGTTTGGGCTTAGAACTTTTATGTGCCAAGTCAATAATTAAGCAAGCTACAAAAGAATTGTAGAGGCAACTTTGGGCCAGATTCACAGAGCGATTACGCCGGCGTAACAGGAGATGCGCAGCATAAGTCTAAATTTGCGCATGTGTTTCGATACTCTGCATCCCCAAAACGAGATACGCAAGAAATCTACTTTTTTTTGTCTAGCGTAATTTCGTTAGACAGGCGTATCCGTCCGCGCAAAACTGCGCTAGACACACCATTGATTTGCACGCTACGCGCTGTGCGCAACAGCTGCGCGGCCTGTCTTAAATTAGACCATATAAAAGGTGGTCTAAAATTAGACAATTCGTCTACATGTCAGAGAAAGCAACATCGTTAGTGAGGAGCAGAGCAGTCACACATGTTGCACAACAATCTGTATTCCAACATGCCAGGGACATCCTCGCTCATAGCTATAATACTGACTTTAGACGAGCAAAGAAGGAGGAGGGCACAGAGGAGGGCACGGGAGAGGATATACCGCACCCGCATAGACCTCTTTTGCATGAGTGATTCTGAGGTGTCTCGCATCTTCAGATTCACCCCTCATGCCATCCTGGAACTAACCATAACCTTGCAGGAGGACATCACCAGCCCAACACACCGCTCACATGCAGTGCAGCCACTGGTCAAGGTCATGGCAACACTCCATTTCCTTGCCAGTGGCTCTTTTCAAAGAACAAGTGGAGTGGTGGCTGGGATGTCACTATCCTCCGTGAGCAGATGTGTGCACCAGGTTGTCCCCACAATCCTCAGACGCATGGCCAACCAAATCACCAAACCAACCACTGAGGACCTGCGGCTGAAGGCAATGACAGATTTCTTCAGAATTGCCAGATTCCCACGCACTGTGGGGGCCATTGATTGCACACATGTGGCACTCCAGCCCCCCATGAGACAGAGCACATATACCGCAATCGGAAGCATTGGCATTCCATCAACGTACAGGTGATAGTCGATGCCCAAGGCCTCATATGGCACGTCCGTGCCAAACACCCCGGATCCAAACATGACAGCTACATATACATTTAGAGCCCCATCCCAATGGAATTCAAACAGAACGTGTATGGGGAAAGCTGGCTGGTTGGGTGGCAGGCATGACTGTCCCCCCCCCATGATGCACACATCACAAGGGGCACATGCATGACTAATATCCTCCTTTGTTTTTCTTTACAGGTGACTCTGCATATGCACTGGGACCCCATCTCATGACTCCTATCCAGAACCCCTAAACCCCAGGAGAGGAAAGATACAATGAAGCCCACGCCCAAACACATGCAGTGGTGGAGCGCACCTTTGGTCTCCTGAAGTCACGTTTCCGATGTCTGGATAAGTCTGGGGGGACCCTGTTGTATTCCCCCAACTTTGTGTGCCAGATCATTGGTGCATGTTGCATTCTGCACAACTTCGCAGTGAGAAAGGGCCTGCAGATTGACCTACGTGATGACCTGACCCCTGAACCAGACAATCCCCCCCTAACCGAGGTTACCCCGTCTTCTGAGGGAAGAGCAGCCAGGAAACAGCTCACATTAGGCATCTTTGCACGTTAAACACACACATTAATCATGGCAAAATGAGAATGCATGCATGAACACCACTGTTGTCCCTAGCACAGACACATCACATCCTCACCTAATTGGATTAGCACAAGCCTACAATGCTGGGCTTGTGAGCAGCAACGCCACGCCACAGCTCCAATTATGTCACTGTACATTTATACACCATTCACACGGACCTGGGAATCACTTCTCCCTGGTCCTGGGGAACCCTTCTCCACCAAAACTGAGGGTGACACCCCTTTGCCGGCAGGAATATCACCCCCACATTCCAAAAACATTCACATCACAAAAAAAAAAAGAAAAAAAAAATGTCCAGCAAAAAAAAAAATGTCCAGCAAAAAAAAAGGGGGAAAAACGAATTAATGCCGTTTGCGTGAGCCACGCCTGGGGCGCCCACGGCCACGGCCCCGGCTCCTCAGGAGAGACTCATGGGAGGGGGGGGCTAATCCGGGGAAGGAGGAGCACCCCTTGGTCTCTGCCCACCTGGCGGCCTGCTCACCAAGGCCACGCAATTCTGGTCAGGCCAGCACCTAGTGTTGCCGTGTTGTCCTGGATAGCCTAGGTAAGGGCCCTCACATCCTGCCCAACGTCTGCTGTTGTAGTCTGCAGTGCGTTTAGGCAGTTTGTAAGAGCCCGGGAGTGGCAGTCCAGGTCCCCAAGCGTATCCTTTATGGAGAACAGGCTCTCCTCCATCCGCCCCAAGGTCTGGCTGACCTGTCCCAGATGGCGGGTCTGAAGGGCCTGGTCCCTTCTCAGATTGGCCGACAGAAGCTCGGCCACCCCCCTGGTCTTCTGGGACGACTTCCTGCCTCCAGCTGAGGCTTGTGGCCGGGGAGAAGGGGAGGCCCTTGGGAGAGGAGCCCTGTTGGGGGAGGAGTAGGAGGGGCTAGCCCTTATGGAGGGCTGGCTGCTGCCAGCCAGAGAGAAAGACTCCTCCAAAAATAACAATCCACTGGCTGACATGACATCCTCCTACTCCTCAAACTCCTCCTCCTCAACCTCCTCCTCTTCAACCTCCTCCTCCGAGGACTCCGGCCTTGTTGGGGGGTCCTCATCAGGCTAGGATGGTGCGGACAGCCCAGATGGCCCAGCACCCTCCTGCTCATCTGTGGATGACACAAAACATTCACAGGTTGGAGGATTCACACACTTGCCACATATTCCCTTTCACCCCCTCCCCCACACATGCTACACACCTGATAGGGAAAAAAAACCTTACCTGGCATCACGCCTTCATGACTTGAGTCATAGCCGGGCAGGCCCTCCACCTGTTGTCTATGAAAGGTCTGGGCCACCGCACGCTCTTCTGCTGTCAGCCTAACAGGGCATGGTGGGCCCCCTCCTGTGCCCCTGGCATGGGCTAACATTTTGGCCAGCTTCTTTCTGACCAGATGCCGGAGGTCATTGATCTTCTTTTCAATCCCCGACCGTGTCCGGGTCTCCCCCCCCCGATGCATTCACCTTGTCAGTAATGTTCTGAAAGATATCACGCCTCCTGGCCGGGGTGGTGTTGGCACTCTCCGGGCCGTGGAGGAAACGCCCATATTGGGAAATGGCCCGGCCAAGAATTAGTTTCTTCCCCAAAATAAAATTTAACTTCCTCTTTCTCTCCGTCATACTCATACAAAGACTCTCTCCCAAACAATCAGCAAAAATCACTCACAAAAACAAGCAGGAAAAATCACTCACAAAAACAAGCAGGAAAAATCACTCACAAAAAAAAGCAGGAAAAATCAAGCAAGAAAACAAACAAACAAAAAACTATCAACCAAAAACTCTCACAAGCAGTCACCAAAAATCACTTACAAATATCTTCTAACAAACACTAGATCACACAGTCCACAAATATCACAAAGACAAACCACAATGCAACTAACAACAGAACAAAAGCACCTTGCTGTATAGGGAGGGATACAAAGGGATGTACTTTTGCAAAGGAAGTGCGTTTCTGTCTGTCTATTTATGCTGTCTGCGTAGTTCACTATTTTGCCCTAGTCCACTTCCAATTTCACTGATTGCGCTGTTCCCGAGTTGTGAGCATGCACAGAGGTGCTGACATGGTCTGCTTCAAGCGCGCATGCCTGAGCCGGCCGGCCCTTCATTTGCATGGGGTCACGGCTCATTTCAATGTAACACGCCCACGTCCTTCCCAATTTGTATTACTCCGCCTTGCGCCTCAGAAATAACGTTGCGCAGGCGCAAATTTCTGCGTAAAAACGACGAGAATAGGGTGATTGCGCGGCTACATTGCGCCAGTCTAACGTAAAGGCGGTGCGCTACGCCGGTCCAATAATGCGCAGATGTACCTGAATCTGGCCCATAGTCTTTAAGTTTTGAGTCAGATAGTAAACCAACTGTGCCTGTGTAATCGACTATGGCACTCAATGTGTTAATATTATTTCTGTGGGATCTCTCTGAATCATATCATTAATCCACTTAATGTCATCCTACTGGTCATCATGGTCAGTATGAGAGTCCACTAACTCGATGTGGGCCTATATGAGTTATATGTTCCCCTAAATGGGCAATTAAGCCTTGTACATGGGTTATATTATTAGCTAAATCATCCTGAAGAGGAAATGAAAAAAATAAAATAAAAGCATATCATTTAACCACTTTCTCACCGCGCCATAAGCATTTTACTGCTACGGCGCGGTGGAGTTATCTTGGGACGACGTCCCTGGGACGTCGTCCTTCACTTCCGCGATTGCGCATCCCCTGGGACGCACTCGCGAAAGTGTCCGTGCTCGCCGGGTCTAGAAGACCCGGCGCATCACGGATCACGGTAAATTGCCGCTGATAGCGCCGGTTCCTCCCTCTTCTCCCTCTCCTCTCTGTACCTTTCGGTACAGTGTGCGAGGAGAGGGGGGAGCGGGGTGTCAGCAGCTGAGCTGTGGCTGGATCTGTGACAAATGCAGTCACAGATCCAGCCATCCCTCAATCCATCCCAGCTCTGCAATCCCCAGTACCCAGCAATCCCCAGTACCCAGCAATACCCCAGTACCCAGCAATCCCCCAGTACCCAACAATACCCCAGTACCCAACAATACCCCAGTACCCAACAATACCCAACAATACCCCAATACCCAACAATACCCCAGTACCCAACAATACCCAACAATGCCCCAATACTCAGCAATACTCCAGTACTCAGCAATGCCCCAGTACTCAACAATACCCCAATACTCAACAATACCCCAGTACTCAACAATACCCCAATACTCAGCAATACTCCAGTACTCAGCAATACCCCAGTACTCAACAATACCCCAGTACTCAACAATACCCCAATACTCAACAATACCCCAATACTCGGCAATACCCCAATACTCAGCAATACCCCAATACTCGGCAATACCCCAATACTCGGCAATACCCCAGTACTCGGCAATACCCCAATACTCGGCAATACCCCAATACTCGACAATACCCCAATACCCTGCATGATACTTTGCAATACCCCAATACTCGGCAATACCCCAGTACTCGGCAATACCCCAATACTCGGCAATACCCCAATACTCGACAATACCCCAATACCCTGCATGATACTTTGCAATACCCCAATACTCTGCAATACCGCCTATGGGGATTTTTAAGTAGCGAAGTTTGGCGCCATTCCACGAGTGTGCGCAATTTTGAAGTGTGACATGTTGGGTATCTATTTACTCGGCGCAACTTCATCTTTCACATTATGAAAAAAAATTGGGCTAACTTTACAGTTTTATTTTGTTTTAAGCACAAAACAGTTTTTTTTTTAAAACACGCGTTCAATAAATTTCTGCGAAAATACCGTGCGAGATAAAAAGTTGTAACGGTCGCCATTGTATTCTATAGGGTCTTTGCTAAAAAAGCATATATAATGTTTTGGGGTTCTATGTAATTTTCTAGCAAATAAATGATGATTTTTCCATGTAGGAGAGAAATGTCAGAATTGGTCTGTGTGTTCCAGAACGCCTGATGGCGTTCCCTGCATCTTGGGCCTCTGTATGTGGCCACGCTGTGTAAAAGTCCCACACATGGGGTATCGCCATACTCGGGAGGAATAGCAGAATGTGTTTTGGGGTGTAATTTGTGGTATGCATATGCTGTGTGTGAGAAATAACCCGCTAATATGACAGAAACAAGTTTTTTTTTTTACAGAATTTTCAGTCGTTTTTCTTTTATAGCGCAAAAAATAAAAAACCCAGAGGTGATCCAATACCACCAAAAGAAATCTCTATTTGTGTGAAAAAAAGGACAAAAATTTCAAATGGGTACAATGTTGTATGACTGAGTAATTGTCATTCAAATTGTGAGAGCACCGAAAGCTGAAAATTGGTCTGGTTAGAAGGGGGTTTAAGTGCCCAGTGGTCAAGTGGTTAAATGTGTTGGTAGCCGGAGTATAAGAGGCAGGATAAGTAAATAGTGAATTCCCCACAAACAGGGTTAATTGTGGCTGTGCAATCTGTCATGTATTTGATGTATTAGCTTTTTTACTCACCAGTTTTACACATGTTACCAATGCTTATGATCCTGGTCTTCTCACAGCTGCTTCTGTAGCCACTCCTCCACTGGGCATTCATGCCGCTGCTGGATGGCCCGCCACCATTTTGGGAGTTTTTGAAGCTGTGCAGTACTGAAGAAATTTGACAGTTTGCAGGGCTGCCCCTTCGTAGAATAGCACCTGTGCATTTTTAAGTGTGAAGGAGACAGGATCACACAAACCAACAAGGAGAAGTGATGGCCAAAAGTTACTGTGAGTTACTGGGAGCCATCTGTATTGAAGCATAGTGAATAAACATCCATTCCCCAGGCCATTTACCTCCATTGTCGGGTTTATTGCTGTCTATGTCCACATTAGGAATATTTATTCTCTCTTACTGTCCTGATCACCAATTTCCCTGGTAGTGAATTTTGGGTTGCCACCCAGGTCCCCATACCCCTTTTATGGCCAATTACTTGCATATAAGCCTTTGACTTTTAAAGTTTGGGTGCCATAGGCTTTAATAGAGTTCTCCGATCGGGGAGGGTTTAGGTCTGGAGACATGCTTGGCCAGTCCATCAACTTTACCCTCAGCTTCCTTAGAAAGTCAGTTGTTGTCTTGTTTGGGGTCGTTATCATGTTAGAATACTGCCCTTAAGCCCATTACAAAAATTTGATGGGTACTCACTTTTGTGGGATACTATATATGTCTATCCCATGCATGTTTGAAGCCATTTACTGTTGACTGTTTACTATCTCTGTTGGTAGTTTATTGCAATCATCAACTACCCTTACAGTAAAATAATATATTCTAAGATTCGTTTTACAGTTGGTTTGAGGTCATGTCCCCATGTTCTTGATTTTGGTTTCATATTGAAAATACTACCTTCCTGAACCTTATTCACCCCCTTGATGTATTTAAATTGTAAGTTCACCTTTACAGAAAAATCTGTTTGGTGAACTTACGCAGGACCCCCTCCTCGCCCCCCCCCCCCCCGAGCCTGCTAACCTAGACCACAGCAATCTCCCGTTCTAAGTCTTGGTATACTTAGAAATCCCCTCGCCATCCACGTGTCTTCTTCATAGCTGACAGGACAGACTATGGGGCTGCTGATTGGTCGGCACCGCCCATGTGACGGCGCTGACCAGTTAGAATGTTCTGAAACATCCCTCCTGACCAGGTACTTTTTGGACTTTCAGCTCAGGGCAAATTTAACCCCCCCAGACTCCTGACGTGGATATACTGGAGATTAGGGTTGGAGATTGCCAAGGTCCAGGTCAGCAGGACTGGGGGGCGACCAAGGGGTCCTGTGTAAGTTCACCTTACAGATTGTTCTGTAAAGGTGAACCTACCCATTAAAGGTTTCAATCATGTCTCCCCTTTACCTTCTTTCCTCCAGACTGTACAAATTAAGTTCCTGAAGTCGCTCTCGATATGTTTTATTACCCACACCTTTCACCATTTTTGTTACAGGTCTCTGGACTTGTTCTATTTTATCAATACCTTTCTGCATAGGTGTGCACAGCCTATTACATTAAGGTGTGCACCCCAAAGCTCAAACACACATGCCTTTCTCTGCAGCCTCAGCTACACTGGACAGTGAATGAATGGGAAGTGATCTGTGGCTTCCCATTCATTTACAAACTGAAGCATATTAAACACAGTTTGATATTCTTCAGTTATGAATGGACACAGTGAGCGAGGGTATTTACTGTGTTTATTTAGAAAAGGAAGGGGCTGGCAAATTACATACCGTGTTTCCCTGAAAATAAGACCGGGTCTTATATTCATTTTGGCTACAAAAAACACACTAGGGCTTATTTTCAGGGGATGTTTTATTTATTTATGGTATGTGCAAAAAAGTTCCCCCCCCCCTTTCAGCTTAGGAGTCAGCATTGTGAAATTCTGTAATCCCAAAAACAAACCTCACGTAATCAATTCTGAAAAAAAGATGATATAATGTGCAGTGGGTCTTCTTGTGTAACTTATTGTGGAAAATACCTTATTTACAGCGCTGCTGGGCGCTTACGTGACCCGCTGGCGCACTTCTTCCCTGCTCCAAATACTGCACTGGGGGGGGGGCTGAAATCCCCACTGACGACAGCCCCACCCTGAACACTGCAGAAGGTGGGGCTGCTGACATCAGCTGGGAGGAGAAATTAAGAGCTCCAGCGGGTCACGTGACTGCTCAGTGGTGCTGTAAATAAGGTATCTTTCACAATAAAGTTACACAAGGAGACACACTGCACATCATATAATCTTTTTACAGAAATAATTACATGATTTTACAAGGACTTTACCTAGGTCTTATTTTCAGGGTAGGGCTTATATTGCAGCCATTCCAGAAACTCATGCTAGGTCTTATTTTCGGGGTAGGGCTTATTTTCAGGGAAACAGGGTATTTAATAGCCTCTCCATCCTGAAACATCCCCCACAGCAGCCAGGAGCAGAGAGGAGAGGAGAGGAGACAAGAGGAGGGAAGCCAGCAGCACTTCAGAGTAGGGGGCCAACATGGGTCAAAACCTGAAAAGTAGGGAAAATAGGCACCACACATAATGATTAGGGTGTGCTTAGGCACACCTGGCACACCCCCTGCGCACGCCTATGCCTTTCTGTAAGTGAGGTATTTAGAATTGGACACAGTATTCTAAATAAGGTCTCATTAAAGATGTATATAAGGGAATCAGGATCTCCTCCCTCTTGCTGGTGATGCCTCTAGTAATGCATCCCAGAATTCTATTTGCTTTTACCACTGCCTGATCACACTGTTTGCTCATTTTGCAATCATCTGAAATAAGCACCCCCACATCTTTTTTTTCTGTAGTGCTAGCTAACACGGTACCCCCAATGTTATACTCTATTAGGGGATTATTTTTTCCCTAGGTGCATTATTTTATATTTAGAAATGTTTAACTGCAGTCTACACTGCTTTGACCAATCTTCCAGCAATGCCAAACTATGTTCCATGTTAACGACAGCTCCAGGGAAATCAACCCTATTACACACCTTTGTGTCATCAGCAAAAAAAACATACTTTGACCAACAAACCTTTAGTTATATCACTTACATATAGATTAAATAGAACAGGACCCAGTACAGAGCCTTATGGTAACCAAATAGTCTTGTCTCTGTTCTGAGTGAACCCTGTTACCAAACACAGTCTGGTATCTATCCTTTAGCCAACTGCATATTTACTGAACCATCCAAAGGTTAAAGGGTCACTAAAGGAAAAAAATGTTTTTGCTGAAATGACTGTTTACAGGGTATAGAGACATAAAAGTTAACTGATTCCTTTTCAAAATGATTAAAAATAGATAAAAATCAATCATATAATGTGCCTGCAGGTTAGTTTCACTTTTGAACTGGCTTCATGTTTCTGCAAAGTAGAAATAGAAACACAGAACAAAAACAAACAAATCCAGGGCAGTGTTTTGTTTTTAAAATTAATCTGATTGGTTCTGGGAAGTTTTAGACACGCAGTAATGACAGCTTAAACCACCGTGAGAAAGCTCCCAGTATGGAGGTTATAAGGAAACAGACAAGCAGCAAGTGTGGAGAACAGAGCAGGATTACAGCAACTTCAAAGCAAAAACGAACAATAAGGACATGAAACCAGTACTGCAGTAAGGTAAAGGAAGCTATTTAGCTAAAAAATAATATTTCCTTTAGTGATCCTTTAAGTCCTAGCTTGTACAACTTTTGTATTATATCATTATTTGGAACTATATCAAATGCCTTGCTAAAATCAAGATATGCTATGTCCGCAGCACCACCTTGGTCCAAAACATTAGATTAGTCTGACATGATCTGCCCTCAGTAAAGCCATGCTGCTTTGGGTCCAGAAACCTGTTTTTTTTTTAGGTGATCAACGATCCTCCTTTTCAGGATTGATTCCAATAACTTAACTACAATTGATGTTAAACTCCCTGCCTTGTAATTGCCACAATATTAGCTGTGCACCAGTCATTCTCCTGTTAGAAGAGATTGAGAAAAAAGAGCAATTAATGGTTCAACTACTATATCTGACAGTTCTCTTATAATCAGGACCCACTGCTTTATTTAGCGTTAACCAAGCCAGTTCCTCTGCTACCTCTATCTCCAGAACCATCATTACTAGAACCAATATGTTTCCCCAACTTGTTATCATTAGTGCAATTTATTTCTGAGAAGACTGAACAAAAGTAATCATTTGAAAGAGAAGTATTTCCCCCCCCCCACCTTACCTACTTACTTACCTAGGTGGATGCAGCATGCTGCATCTGTCCCCCGGCATCTCTACACTGAGAACCGAGCCATTGAACACTTCTTATTGCTCGGTTCTCACAGATCCGAGAGGAGAGCTGCTGACTGTCAATCTGCAGCTTTCTTCTTTGCTCCTCCACGGTTACTGCAGCGCTGAGCTGTGGAGGGACGGGGGTCGGCCATCTCAGTGGCTCACTGAAAGGCTGAGACAGGCATCAGTCCAGGCATCTGACTGATACAGACTTCATTGTCAAGATGAAGTGGTGACTGGACTGATTCCAGTGACACCAGCAGAGATCAGACTTTAGACCACTCTCTGCTGAAAATGGGTTACATGAGTGCAAAACGAATAGCTCTTCTGTGACCCTTAGGAGAAGTCCAACCAAACATGCTCAGCCTGGACTTCTCCTTTAAATGGTTTGCTACATCCTGGTCTCTCTCAACAACATGGGTTGTGCCCAGTTTGCATTTTTGTGATTTTTTCCCTCTATCACTAATGTACCTAAACAAAAAGTTGCATCTCCTTTCTTAATAGACTTAGCAATTTCCTCCTCTTTCTGTGCTTTGGCACCACTGATAATTTGTTTGGCCTTCTTTTGTCCACACCTCCTGTTTTCTTGAATCTACTATATGCTATTTTTTTTTCATTTACTATCCTACTTACCTCTTTAGTGAACCATATTATTATTTTTCTTCTGTTTATTCTTACTAACTTGTCTGACATATAATCTAGTTGCTTCCAGAATGGTAGACTTTTAAAGTGCCCACTGATTACATACTCCTGCCATTTTACTCCAACCTCTCAGTTAATTTTTTAGAAATGTCTCCATTTCAGCAAAATTTGCCTTTTTTTAAATCTATAACTTTTGTTTTTGTAAATGATTTTTAAGTTCTTGTTTTAATATTAAACCAAAGACTCTACTCCTTAATGGAGGCACAGACAACAATAAAAACATGACAAGGGTTCTAACCCTCAACCTTCTATCCAAAATCCAAAAAAACATGTTTTGTCTATAGTTATACTTTCATGTTATATTCTTCATTGAATGTTTTACAGTATGACCAAATTAGGATGACGTGTAAACATATATAGAATCTTCGATCATCTAATGTTTATATTCTGAAAATGTTAACAAATTAGTAAATATGGTCAAATTCTACATCTTATTTTCTAAATGTATAATGTTCAACTGTTTTAAAAATTTTAATATAGTTATCAGCTTTAAACATGTATTACATCATGTCGTTAACTAATTAGGATAATATTAACTTGACTTTAAAGTAGAACAATGAAGGCACTGATCAAATACATACACATTTATAGTTCTACAAACCCTTTACCATCTTTTCATTGAACAACTACACAGAAAAAAACTACTACAAAAGAAAAAAATCACTCTTCAAATCCTGCTTTCAGAGTCACTTCCCTGCGGATTGAACGGAATTGATGAAGATACTTCATTGTCGCTAGAATGGTTGATTACTATAACAATAATTTGACAATATAAAGAAGTTAACATATATGTAAATTAGACTTTATGTGTCAATTTACATGACATTACATGATATATTTTCTTTAAATATGTTTGTTTAAATGTATAGTCTAATACAAATTATGCCACACTTAGGTTTAGAGTCCCCACAATAGATGAACACAAACATATTACCAGTTTGTTTAGTGGTTAATTTTTTTATATAAGATCTTTGACAATTTAATTACACAGGATTGTTTAAAATGTAAGCGGTCAACCAAGATAGCTCAACTGATATATGACATGGGTCACATAATCAATTTAACTAATCCCAGAGCTAGACTTACTGCTGTCTTAAAGGATAAATACATTTTCACTATGAATTATGCATTTGAACATGTCCCTTTAGCCTCTTCGAATAAAATGGATGACCTTCAGAGCATCTACTGTAAGTCCAAAGTCAAGCAAAATTGTCTGTTATCTCCTAGAACTGTGTGTATATCATGCTTTGCTATCAGCAAGCCGCTCCTGACCACCACATTTTGAGTACTCTTTAGGGTACTCTTTAGGACTGAATGAGTTGGCCATGCTGACTCTTTTACTGAAAGTAGGGCTGGGTTATCCATTGCTGCAGATTATTACTCACCTGGCCAGAGGCAAAGGCAAACCAGTGAATTATGGATTGTTCCCAATTTTTTGCATGATTTTGCAAACTATCAACCAATAGTTTGTGATTCAGTCTGAACATGAATCCTGGGGATCTACCTCAAAAATAAGGATAAGGTGAACTCAAACCTCATCCCCCAGAAATTACAAAATGCAAAAATAACACCAATCAACACAGGTATGTGTTCAGTTATGAAATGTATTGTTTAAATTGGCTAGTGCAATTATTTGATTTTGACTGGGTATTAGCATATCAGCATCTGGGTATCAGCATCTTGCAGCCCTTTGTACAGCAAGACTCAGGCTGGAATAGGGATAATCGACACAACGAGCCATTCAAATGTGCTACAGTCTGACAGACGGACAGAGCAGAGTGAAGGACAAATGAGCTCATCAGTCTGCTGCTTCTCCTAAATTGTCCAATCACTGGCTGAGGCCAGATAAAAGATCAAGTTGTAATATCTGATTCTTTCGTAAAAATGTACATTTCTGCACTGAGTAGACAACATGTTTAATTATTTGGCACGTAAAACAGTTCTTATTCATCTTTCATCAAAAGCTAAAACGTAATAAATAATAATGCAACTAGGATGTATATTATGAAGATACTTGAAAAAGTTTTTTACAATAAATTATTTATTTAAAGATTTTTATACATTGTACAAAATAAACCAAAGCCCTACACAAAAATTCAAATATCAACTAAACAGGGATATATTCGAAATATACATAAGGCAAGGCATCTCAAATTGAATCTGGAAGAAAGAAAGTTTGACACTACTATTAAGTTCCATGCCATGTGTTACATTACGGCATGCAACCTTTAAACCTGTAATTGCCTAATTTTTTACAACTGTAATACACATTTTGTATACACAAAAAATATATGTTTAACATATCCTTTTTTTGTCAACAGAGAGAATTTTTTGAACGACTTTATATTATGTACACAGTTGGATACTCCATTTCATTTTGCTCATTAGCAGTTGCTATCTTCATCATTGGATACTTCAGGTATGAATCTTAATTCTCTAGATTCTACAAACACAGCTTATGTAGTCTAAGAAATGATTTATGTTGATCATGTAACTTCCCAAAGCATCATATTGAATAGCACATAGTGCAAAGCATAATAACTTATAGCAGGGGTTCCAAACTACAACTTGAAGGTGAAATCGTCCTGCTGCAAAAGTTTACTAAGTCTGTATAATAATGCAGAAACCAGCAATCTGTGACCCTTCCCCAGTCATCAGTGTAGATTCCCCCCTTCCTTTGCTGTGGCTGGTTGCTAGAACCACCAGCATCTTAACAACCAGTGATGCAATTACTCCTCCCCCAGAAATTACAGGAGGACTGCACGTACTCTATCCAGACCTGCTCCACCTCCTGACTTCCACCCTGCTGCTTTGCCACCTGAGAGGTAAGGGGAACTCTGCTGTGCACACATAGATGTAGGGGGACTCTTCTGAGCACTCCTAGATGTAAGGGGGAAGTTAATTATTAAAATTAGGGTAATATACCCTCGCTCTGGTCATATAGTGATGATTAGGGATGAGCCCGATATTCGGGTCAACTCGAACATCGAGTGTCTGCCTGTTCGCCGAATGGCGAACAATTTGGGGGTGTTCGTGGTAAATTTGTAAGCCCCGGAACACCCTTTAAAAGTCTATGGGAGAAATCAAAAGTGATAATTTTAAAGGTTAATATGCAAGTTATTATCATAAAAAGTGTTTGGCAACCCGGGTCCTGCCCCATGGGACATGTATCTATGCAAAAAAAAACGTTAAAAACGTCAGTTTTTTCGGGGAGCAGTGATTTTAATAGTGCTTAATTTTGTATACATACACAATAACATTTTGGTTTGGGGTTCCCCTTAATATTCATACCAGACTCAAAAGGCCTGGTAATGGACTGGAGGGGGGAACCCATGCCATTTTTTTTTCAATTACTTTTATCTGTATTGCTGGCACCCGACAATTCATTAACCGCCGGGAAAAAGGAAAACTGCGATGGAGCATACACATGGCTGGTTTTCCCAGCCAAAAGCTGTCATGGCAGTTTTCCCGACAGGAAAACCGGTCGTGTATACGAGGCATTAGAGTCAAAATGGCATATTAAAATCCAGATAAATTGGATAGCTTTTTTCCTTTGTCCTCCTCCACTCTTTTAATGTGATGGCCAGGATCAATGCAATATATTTGTACCATAAAGGATGATCATAGAAGAGATATTTATAGCATAATACTGTTTGACATTATTGAAATATTAAATGAAATTACACTTACAAACATGACTGTATAAGCATTTGATATCAAGTGGGATCACCACCTCAGCATGCGTTCCAGCTACTTGAAATATTGTCACTATACATCCCCACTTGGCACATTTCACCCCTTCCATTGGCTGTCTTCAGAAGCTCAATGGTTTCAACATTTTGATGTCCTTAGCACTGTGAATTCTGCACTGAGAAAGGAGCATTTGCCCCAGAACTTTGAAACTGCACTTATCATTTTCTTATGTGGATTAATGGACTTTATTAGTAGGTTGGCACTGGTGCACTTGATTTATTTATTTATTTGGACTTAAGAATTTTGATATATTTATTTGTAAGAGCACACAAATGTATCTATCAATCATTGTTGGGAAACATTCTTCCACCTACTTCCCCCTTTGTTCTGTATGCACTAGTGTACTTTATACATATGAATTTTGGTATATTTATTTATAAGAGCATATAAATATATGCTTGTATTTAGGAGAAGCGTTGTGTTTTTAAAAGGAAAAACATATTTATTAATTTAAAATGAATGCATTCATTTATAAAAAAATATTTTTTTTCAACCCATTTTTAAAATAACAATAAAAAATTAACAAGAATAAAAAGCCACTGACACCATCCATAACCCCCCCCCCCCCTTGCTCAGTTTCAGATCTGCCCCTGAAAATGACCCAGAATTCTGTTATCCCCATATAGAGCCCCATTGCCTGTAAGATACAGGAGTTTTATGATTACATTAACCATTGTAGAATATGTGCTGTGCAGGGGGAATTTGTGGAGTGTGTAGGGGGTATTGCATAAAGTGTGCAGGGGGTACTGTTCAGCTAAGAAGATATTTGTTGCACCTGTTATATTGTGTTATTTATTAAAATATTTATTTTGGAAATAAACCATTGTTGCACTTTTTTTTAACCATTTGACCTCCAGAAGACTTACCCCCCTTCATCATCAGGCCATTTTTTTGCGATATGTCACTGCATTGCTTTAATTGACCATTGTGCAGTCATGCAACTCTGTGCCCAAATACACATTTTTTCCCCACAAATAGAGCTTTCTATTGGTTGTATTTGATCACCACTATGTTTTTATTTTATTTTTTTGCGCCATAAACAAAAACATTTCTGCTATATAAAATATATATATATATATATATATATATATATATATATATATATATATATATATATATATATATTACATGATTGTGCACACAAGGGCCGCCCTGCAGCAGTTAATCTGCTATGGGGCAGTACGGAAGTGGGTAATGTAAGTTTATTTTTTTTTATTTTCAAAACGTATTTAACATTGATTTTGAACATGGTGTAGAGAAATTCTGGGATGACTGTATGGCTTTGTGTGGGTGTGACTTGAGTGTGGGCATGGACATAGGGAGCCCCCATAATCTCCTATTGCTCGAGGGCACCATGTTATGTCATTCCACATGATTGTCATATTATGTCATATTATGTCATATTATGTTCTGAATAAATTAACTTATAATTAGTGTTACCTTTTAAATGGCATTACTGCCAGACAGTTGTACACCTACATTTGTAAAGGAACTAGTAGCATTATTGTGTACTAACCTGAACAAACGAAGAGTGATGAGCATTCATATCTGGAGTAATTTATCTACTTCCTTGGTATATTTATTTTCACCTTATACAAGCATCTAATATTAATATGCATTTTTTAGAAAAGGTCAGTCAGTAATTTGACAGTTCGAGTAATGAGCTATTTATGTATACCAATTTTCCTTGACATTTTTATTTTATTCTTGATAGGGAACTCTTATCATAAGGACCCCATGTTGCTCTCTGCATTTTTTTGTCACAGTTATGTATTTTAAGTACTCCCCATTGAGTATAAATCAGCCTTATGGATTTTAAATTGGCTGGAACCCCTGGGACTTACAGTGAAAAGACATTTGCAAAGAGATTGCAGTAAGATACTTTAAGGATGACTAAGCCTTAGCCCTAAGTGAATGAATCAAATTACTTTTCAAAAGTTCTTACAGAATTGTACATACTCAGCCAGTGTAACTCTGTTCTACTATTCAGAACATTAATAAATGACATTTCAATTCATTGGTATGAGACTTAATAGAAAATATTGATCTTGCTTACTCTAATTATTGTTCTGAGTCAACTCCCCCGTTAAGTAAAAATTAGCCTTATGGATTTTAAGTTGACTGGGACCTCTGAGACTGTGACAGTGATTAGACATTTATAAAAAGATTGCAGAAAAACACTTTAAGGATGACTAATCTTAGCTCTAGCTGATTGTGTCAAAAGACTGTTTAACAGTTCTTGTAAAAGGTAGCCAATGGAATTGTGTTTTACTCTCAAAACATTAGTTAGTTAACATTTCATTTCATTAGTATGAGCCTCGACAGAAAATATTGATTTTGTGTACTCTATTATTGCTGTGGGTATAACATCTAAGGGCACTGATGTGTTTCTTTATTGATATTTTAAATAGATTATTGAACAGATTACCAAAAAATATTTATTGATACCATGTTCCCCATTTTTCTGTCCAATAAATGTAATATATATTTACCCGTATGCCAATGAGTTATTTTTAGTTGAGGGGTTTAAATGTAAGTTTCAACACTAGTTCAAAAGGTTAAACCTTCATCAATCTCATAAATATTTTGGTTTACAGGGGATGTTCTTGATTTGTGGTGGATTTTTTTTGAGAATGAGAGGGCATTTAAAATGATTTTTCAAAGCAAATGAAAGTTATTTTGAACATTTCAGTATTTGGGTTGGAACAAGTAAGTTAAATGACCTGCTGGAGATAATTTACTGTATGAGTAGAACATGTTCACTTTGCAGGGGAGTTTTCACTTTGAAAAATAATTGTCACTTAGCTTAGTGAATATGGTAAACATTTACTTTGGAAAGAATACCCAATCACAAGGAAGGAAAATGAAGAAAATAAAAACAGGTATATTTGATTGCACTTGATTGGAGGTCTACAAAGCTTCACTCTATGCAAATTTTTACATGCTTTACTCATTAAAGTTGAAGTTTAGTTCAGTTTTGTTTTTAATCTACAGCAGCGGACACATATCTTACTTGTATTCAAGTAGGTTCCATGTCTTGGAGACTGAAGAAGGCTCATGAAGAAATCTTCTCTCATGGGATGCCCAGTACTCTTCACAGCTCTGAACTTCCAGCACTGCAGGAATACTATAGCACCCCCCTAGATACAATAGGTGCTAGGATTATCTAGATTTAGTTCTGGCTCACTGTGTTTAGTAGAGCTGTGTGTGTGTGTGTGTTTTGTTAGGTAAATTTAGTTTGCCTCACTGTAACCAGTGCAGCTGCCTTTGATCAGTTAGGTCTGTCCAGTTTCTCAACTGCTACTAGTTTGACAATGCAAATATCAGTATGAATATTTATACAGCCCTGGCCAATCCCAGGGAGCAAGACCCTAAGGGCTGCTGGGAGTCTGTATAAATACTCAAAGACACTGAGCTTCTGGGTCTTTTCCTGCAGAGGATCAGTCCAGTCTGAAGAGATTGCTGCTCTCCAAGACAAGGCTGCCAGGTGCTTGCTGTTTGTGAGGCCCCACGTGGGTGATCTGAGGGCCTGGATGCTGAAGCTATAGAGAGCTGACTGAGGGGTAGTCTGCTGAAGATCTAGTGTGGCATCACTAGAGAAAAGAGTCGCTTGAAAGTTGGTAGGAGGCAACCAGCTGGCCCTGGACATTGTGTGAGTACAGACTGCTGAGAGAGATATTAGAGACGTTTTGTCTGCTGTCACCCCTCTTGTGCTAAAGAGTCAGCTGTTTGTTTGTAATAAAGAGGCCCTTTCGGCTGTGCCCTGTAGAGCTCAGTCTATCTGATTCTATTTGAAGGGACTGTGCTCTAAAGAAGGAAGTCTGCATTTAACTATTTCCACTACAAAGTCAAGTTCACAGTTGGCTATAAGCAAGAACTTCTGCTTCAGCTTTTTAGAAAAGAGTTTATTGTCCATAGCCTATACATAGTTCTCTTTTAGAGTATGCCACTCAATTTCCTCAAACCTATCCTAGTTACTCCAAAAAAAAAAGCAACAAACGGACACCCTAAAGGCCCATACACACTATTAGATTTTCTGCAGATTTTTGTCTTCAGATTTACCAAAACCATATAATATGAGGTCAAACCTTAAGAGTTTTAATTTGTATGCGATCAGGCAGGCCCTTGCACTACATGGTTTTGTTAAATCTGAAGCAAAAAATCTGCAGGAAATCGAATAGTGTGTATGGGGTCTTAAACTGTCTTCGGAAGAGAAGAGTATCTGTAAGCATGTTGAGGGCAATCCACTGTGAAAGAACCTGGGCAAATCGCCAGTGACTCTTTTGGGAGTAATCGCTACAATAATTTTATTAATAGAACTTTTTCAGTGGAGGAGAGAGTAGGAGGGAGTGGACTGCTGTCTGGAGCTTCTGAAATGTTAGACCTGGAAGACTTAACTCCCACAGCGTTCAGAACTGTGAAGAGCACTGGGCATCTCAGGCCTGCAAGAGGTGGGGTATTCTTTATTACAGTTAACTGCTTGCCAACCACTGCACAACTATTTACATTGGCAGAATGGCACGGCCGTGCATATGAACGTACCTGTACGTCCCCTTTAAGATGCTGTGAGCTCCATTAGTGTGACCGTGGGTCTTGCGAACTCGATATCCGCCGGTGTCCCGTGATCGTTTTCATGGAGCTGCAGAACGGGGATGCCTGTTTAAACAAGGCATCTCCATGTTCTGCCTTGGGACAGGACACTGATCTACTGCACCCTGTCATTGGGAGCAGCGATCAGTGTCATGTCACAGTAAGCCAAGCCCCCACACAGTTAGAATCACCCCCTAGGTTAACCCCTTCCTCGCCCCCTCCTGGTTAACCCCTTCTCTGCCAGTATAATTTACACAGTAATCAGTGCATTTTTATAGTACTAATCGCTGCTATATAAATAACAATAGTCCCAAAATAGCGTCAAAAGTGTCCGATGTGTCTGCCATAATGTCACAGTCACAATAAAAATAGCTGATCGCCGCCATTACTAATAAAAAAAATAACAAAATCCTGAAAAACTATCCTCTATTTTGTAGAAGCTTTAACTTTTGCGCAAACCAATGAATGTATGCTTATTGCGATTTTTTTTTACCAAGAATATGTAGAAGAATATGTATCGACCTAAACTGTGTAAAAAAAAAAAGTTTTTTTATATATATATATATATTTTTGGAGATATTTATTATAGAAAAAAGTAAAAAATATTGCTTTTTTTTTCAAAATGTTTGCTCTTTTTTTGTTTATAGCAGGGAAAAAAATCGCAGAGGTGATCAAATACCACCAAAAGAAAGCTCTATTTGTGGGGAAAAACAATGTTAATTTTGTTGAGTAGCCACGTTACATGACCGCGTAATTGTCAGTTAAAACGACACAGTGCTGAATCGCAAAAAATGGCCTGGTCATTGGGCAGCCAAATCCTCCCTGGCTAAAGTGGATGTAAACCCAATTCCTGAAATTTGAGGTGGGCACATCTGTTTCTTCTGTCCAGTAGCTATGTTATCAGCCTGATAACTTTTAACAAGTTCTCCAAGATGGGAGATACAAGCAGCCTGAAGTTTGTGTCGTGGTTGGTTGCGATAAATAGATTAGCAGACTGCTGCTCGATTCAGAGCAGAGCTCTGCATATAACTTCCTTCCTTTGACAATGAGGAGAGGTGGTGTGTTCCTTTCCTCCAATCAGCTGTCTTGGCTGTATGCCAACAATCCACTCTCAGTGCTGAATAGGAAGAGAAAATATGTAACAGAATGTGCATTTTCTAAAGAATATATACCGTATTTGCCGGCGTATAAGACGACTGGGAGTATAAGGCGACACCCTAATTTTCCAGCTAAAATGTTGGTTTTGGCATATACTCACCGTATAAGACGACCCCCTTCCGACTAGTCTGTCTGGAAGCTGAGGGGTAGCTGTAACAACAGCTGACAGGAAAAAACGCTGACAGAAACAGGCTTTTTTCAAATCTCACTGTGCCATTACATTACATTACATGCCTCACTGTGCCAGTATGGCTGCCTCACTGTGCCAGTATGGCTGCCTCACTGTGCCAGTATGCCTTCCTCACTGTGCCATTATGCCTGCCTCACTGTGCCAGTATGCTTGCCTCACTGTGCCATTATGCCTGCTTCGACAATCTCCCTATCTTCTCCTGTTTGCAGAGTTTCTCAGGCTGTGGGTGTCCATTATTCAAAAAACACTAATTTTCCCAGCAGAGCCTCTGTTCAGTGTTCCGCCTATTACGGATGTCCTCTTGTCCAAGGCCGAGGATGAAAAGGCATCCGTGATAAGCGGAACACTGAACAGAGGTTCTGCTGGGAAAATGAGTGTTCCGCCTATCACGAAACAGCCTGATGAGGAGGCGCGGCTTTTGAATAATGGACGCCCACAGCCTTACAGACAGGTACCGGCGTATAAGACGACCCCCTAGTTTTGAGTAATTTTTTTTACATGCAAAAGGTCGTCTTATACGCCGGAAAATACGGTAAAAATGAAGACAGCGGGTATACTGTACATGTAAACTTATGTAGGGAGATTTGTTTTATACCTGTGTATCATCTGAGGCTATTTACTTCACTGGGTGTATGTGGGGGTTTAAATCTGACATACGTGGCTAGTCTTCACTTCGGCAGGACATAACCTAAGATTGGAATGATACAGAGAAGATGAGCATGGCCCCTGCGCAAGGATGATACGCACATAAATGAAGTGATCCATATTTTTCTTTTAGCATTTGGTGCTGATGTCACAATTGATACTGATATTCTTATTTTTATTTATTTTTTCTATGTGGACGGTACCATCAACTAGATGTGAACCCCGCTCTCTGAACTGTATTATGGTTGCACTTAAGTTGTTAGTTTCTGTTTGTGTAACTTTCTGTTAAATGTGATTTATTGGAAAAAAAAGTTATGAGGTCTATAGCAGTAGATAAGAAAGATTTGTATGCAAAGAAAACAAAGAAGGTGCACTGTCTCTTTAAATCATCAAATAAAGTGCCAAATGTGCTTCAATATCATTAACCAACTAACGGCTGATGAATCATAAAATGTTTATTGTCCAATAACTCATCAGCCAAATAAAGTGTTATGTTCAATAACTCATATACTGTATCAGTAAAGTGCTCTTGTGCCTGTCATTTAATATAACATACAAACGTCATAAATGTCCATAAATAGTGACAAAAAATCCATCCAATGCCATTCCACTGTTGCTGTGAAAGGTTAACAATCACAGCACCTCTGAGTGAAGTATCACGACCACTAACAGAGAGCCCTTACCAAAAAGTTAACCTCCACATTATAAGAAGTTAACACAGTATAGTTCTCCACTAATCCTCGGGACAGCGGTCAAATCGCTCCTTCCTTGGCTGAAGGCTGCAGTCTGGAAGGCAGGGAGTGGGAGCCTGTCTGAGCTCACTCCACATTCAGAGTCAAGGCACTGCGGTCCTCGCTCCCTCCCCTGTTACCAACAGACTGGACATTACAATAGCCCTTTCCTTGTGGCTGAGACTATGGGGAGTGGAGGTGATTTGGTGCCATCCAATGATGCTACTTGGCGGTATGCCAGGGATTAGTGGAGAAGGGAAAAAGGGAGGAGCAAAATAATTTACTCCTCCCACTTATGGGAACGGAGCAGACTAAAGGTTAAATTTGAAAGTTATTTGGTACAGTTTTTGAATAAAAGTTTTAAATTAATTTGCTAAAGGCATGTCACATGCTGTATGTGGCATGAGCTAGCCCATATATAAGGAATTATATATGCATAGGAGCAACAGCCAGTGGTGGGCCAGCAAGGAAGAAGGAGCATCCCACCCTCCCTCCCATCATCGAGGCCCCTGTTATGTGGTTTGGTCCTTTTCTCATGAAACGGGACATTTTTACAGATATTGAACATGACATATAAAAGAAAAAAGGGGGGTGGATAGCAACGTTTCCCAAATCGATTAACAGTGACTCACAATCCCATCAATAGATACATATAAAAAACAAAGAACATATAAGGTTGAGAAAAATCCTCTTCCAAATATAGGAATTTTTACGTTAGTTGTCAGTCGTTATATTAAGGTAAGCACACCAAACACAAAGGTTGAAAATATATCAAAAAGGGTTTAATTAACATATAAAAGAGTTATACATATAAAATAATTGGGTTAAAGGTTGACCACAATAGTTACAAAGAACAGAAGAAAAGTAAGTTATGCAGGTTGCCGACTAGTTTCACATTATCGTGCTTCATCAGGGCTTTGCAACTTTAGTCTTTCTGAGTTTAGTGGTCAATTCCATTAGCCGCTGTGACAAGACAAAAGTCAAAACGCCTTTCAAAGAGAACCCGGCAGTATACGTGGTAACGAGGGTGGACACATGCTGGTGGAAATCAGATCAAACCAACTGTTTGATGTGTGGATGTTAAGGTGATGGGATATCCAGCATACAACAAAATTAGTTATTTTGATAAGAACACGGTACACACACGGTCACGTGATGAGGACGTGACGCGGGTAGGAGGGAGGGGCTGCTGGAATGCTCCGTGGCTGTGTGCGGGACGGCGAAGCTCCGTAAGACTCGAGGCGACCGACCCGGCGTGAGAGGCTGGGCTGGATCCGGACCGCAAGGATAAACCCACCCGGAATCACAGCAAAACGCGACCCGAGACTCGCCCAGGATGCGGATCACAACCGCAACGCCTGGAGTCCGCAGGGCGTAAAGGCGGCGGCACCGTGGCGAAGGTGCACGCAGCCCCCTGTGGAGCCAGAGAGACAATAATACAGCATGTCCACGGCATCAACGAGAGGCGAGACAAGGCGTGGGTGAGGCGCTCTAAGGAGCCGAGAAAGACAGGGGTCGGTGAGCCCCCCCCCCCCTGCCAAATACCCCCCCCCTACTGTGGAGAAATTATTTTTTGTGGCAGGTTAAGGTAATAATATCCCATATACTGTGTATAACATTACCTATTCTACATAAGTGGACTGGTATTATCAAGTAAAGCAGTGAAGAGCTGTGGTAACCTTTATAATTCTGCTGTTAAGTTGGAGGGAATTGCTGAGACATGATGTATCTACCACTTTGAGGGGACTGCCACTGCACCTGGAATTTAAAAGCGATTGAAACCAGGTTGATTATGGAATTATAAGTCTGATACATAATAAATGTGACTGTGAAGCTGGGGGAGGGCAGTGCAACTTGAGTTGGATTCTGCTGCGGGAGGACTTTGCGATTTAGAGCCAGAGGTATTTGCAACGTCAACCTTGCCACTCAATGCGACTCAATGCAACTCAGAGTATGTTCCCGAAGTAACCCGGTGCCTAATATCCTGTGGTTTGGAGGCGGGGTTCGTAGTCAACTCCGTGGTCTGGGGTAAAAGTAGACAGACAGAAAGACAGAATATCGTACTCCCATGTGCCCGCGGGCCCCCCTAGGGGTCGACTAGGGTGTTCTTGGTTCAAGTACCGGGGTAATTCAATAGAGGGGCAGTAGGATTTAGAAGATTAGACCTAAAATTACCAAGAGAAGTTTCTAAGCACCCCATATAAAGGGGGGATATATAAAAATTATAGGTTAACAACCCCCCCTTCTGTAAGCAGGGGAGCAACAGAATCAAAGAGCCGGTAGCGTCAATATTATATCAAGTAAGAATCCGCGAGAACCCGGGAAGAATAAGTAAAGTGATCGGGCACCTCCCCCCCTTACTTCTCTCAAGACGCCAAACTGGGGAAAAGAATTAGACCAAACAACAGATTTAAAATGTGCAGGTCAACAAGAGGGGCTGCCTCAAAACCTCCTAAAAGCAATGTGAGCTCTAGCTTGATACAGCAATATATGACACAGGATTCTTCCGCCAAAAGCCCAGGTGCTGTAAAGAAAACGGATAAGAAAAGAATAGGAGAAGCCATGGCGAATCGGTCTAAAGGCGAGACGACCCTTGAAGGAGAGCTTGATCAAAGCAGGCTGGACGACCCGAGCCAAGAGGCACAACCACCCTCAAAAGCTGAGATGAATGTGATGCTCCTGAGGATAGAAAATCTAATAAAAACAGAAATCAACAGTTTAAGAACAGAATTAGGGGGCTAATTTGAAAGAGTGGAGGATGTAGAAAAAAGAACAGTAGAACAGGACAAAGAACTGGTTAAATTAAAATCACAAGTACAGACGATGACAGAGAGTCAAAAAATCCTGGCATATAGACTGGAAGACCAGGAAAATCGCAGCAGGCGACAGAACCTTAGAATTCGTGCAATAGAGGTAGTACAGGGGGAGGACTTAAGAAAGATCACAAACACGCTCTTTAAACCCTTGATGGGAAAATCAGCAGAAGACAAGGACATTAAAATTGAGAGGGTGCATCGGATAGGGAACCCCAAACAGGCAGAGAAAAGGGGACCCAGAGACATTATCGTACGCTTTCGGAACTACGAGGACAAGGCCGCAATCTGGGGAAGTTTGAGGGGATCAGTCCCCATCAAATATAAAGAAAAAGAGATCCAAATCTTCTTGGATCTATCAAGAGAAACTCTAGAAAGAAGAAGACACTTGAGACCCCTTCTGGACCGGTTGCGTACGGAGAACATCAAATATCAATGGGGTTTCCCGGCCTGCCTCATTGGGTTTAAGGGGGGGACTTCTGCCCGATTAAGATTCCCGGAAGAACTAGAGAGGTTCTGCCAAAAAATGGATATTCCAGTACCCGATCTTTCAGATTGGGTAGTTTAAAAGAAGAACAGGACGGGGGGGACAGGGGAGGGGTAGTCTATGAAGGGAGACGTGACAGCCATGGAGCATTCCCTAGGCCCAACCCTAGGGAGGGGAGCCGAGGATAAGGGAGAGGAGGAGATCAAGAATGGCTTCCAGGCCTCTAATAGGCCAACGGGGGAGAGGGTGGGGGGGGGACGAGGGAGGAGGGGGGGGAAGGGTGGAAGGGGAGGGGGGAGGGGAGGCCGGGGAGGGGGGGACATCTCGTTGATTCCACATCGATCCATTTTTTACATCCAAGCAAGACCCCATGAAAAGGAGGATAGGGCTAGACAAGCAAACTAAAAGGAAATAAGAACAGATGACAGAAATTAAATTACTATCATACAACGTTAAGGGGTTAAACTCTCCTGCAAAGAGACATAAAATCCTTAAGGAAGTACAACTTTATAAAGCGGACATTCAGGTAGATCAGAGCATCTTTGCTCTGGAGTAACGCTTCTCATTTACGTTACTCTGCCGAAATTTTAGGAGCAAGTGCTGTTATTCATGAAGCACTTGCTCCTAAAGTTGCGGCAGCGCATCGCAAATGAGCCGGCGGAATTCAAATTGGGCGGGTACGGGGCGTGTATTATTAAAACTAAGCGCGATCGCGCGGCGAACGTACTGCGCATGCGTCGAGTGTCAATGCATCCCAGTGCGCATGCTCCAAATTCTGTGAGTGAACGTCAATGACGTCACATCCCCATTCATGAAAGTTTTACGCAAACGACACGATATTTTATTTTTATTTTTCCGACGCGATGACGACGCCTATACTTAACATAGGATATTCCACTAGGGGGCTGCTTTATCTATACGCCACGTATCGCTTCCGGAAACGTCGTAAAGTCACTGCGTCGCGCCCGAAAAAGATCGTGAATTGCATCGGAACTCCAACCCGGCGTTTCTTGTTTTCTGGTTACAGAAAACAAAAACGCCGGCTTAAAGTGACAGTTAGGCTGGCGGATCCATTGATCCGCCAGCCTAACTCTCCCTGAATCTGGTCCAAAGTCTTTTTGCAGGAGACACACCTAACGTTGGAATCAAATATAAGACTGTCTTCTCGAAGTCACCCTATATGGTACTACAGGGATACAATTACGAAATGAGCCAGAGGGGTCGCAATCGGCATCCGAGGCTCCATACGCTTTGAGCTGGGAGACAGATTAACGGACTCCGAAGGCAGATTCCTTTTTTTAAAAGGAAAACTAAGAGGGGTGGAATACACGCTAGCAAATATATATGCGCCTAATGACAATTCTGCAAACTATGTGACTAAAGTCTTGAAAAAACTTGAACAATTTAAGTCGGGA
This sequence comes from Rana kukunoris, assembly GCA_029574335.1. Taxonomy (NCBI): domain Eukaryota; kingdom Metazoa; phylum Chordata; class Amphibia; order Anura; family Ranidae; genus Rana; species Rana kukunoris. Next base: position 144,045,612 of record CM056054.1, on the reverse strand, counting down.
CATCTGATAATAATGGGAGACTTTAACTTTTGCATGGATCCTGAAATGGATAGCACGTCCCGTGCACAGGGGACGAGAAATGATCAGCTGACGTTAGTAAAACATAGACTACATCAGGCCCAGTTAGTAGACATATGGCGTCTGCAACATCCCCAAAAATTAGATTATACGTTTTACTCCCCTGTGCACGGGACGTACTCTAGGATTGATTATGCCATGGTGGACCATAGACTCCTGGAAAGGGTAGTAGAGACCAGTATTGAAGTTTTGACAATCTCCGACCATACACCTATAACTATGAAGCTCAATGTATCAGACCAGAAAATGAACCCTCCAGAGTGGAGAATAGATGAGAGCCTATTGGAGGATGAAAAAATAGTAAAAAGAGTGCAAGGAGAATTAGAAAGATACTTCAGAGAAAATGACATGAAGGGGATCTCCAGGGCTACACTGTGGGAAGCCCATAAGGCCTACATAAGAGGAATATTTATTATGGAGGGGGCAAGGAAAAAGAAAGAAAAAACAAAAGAGTTAAAGGAATTAGTGAAGGCTATCTCATTATTAGAACAAGAACATAAAAATAAAGGACAAAAAATAGAAACATGGCACAAAGTAAAAATGAAAAGGGATGAGTACAGAGCACTCATAGAACAAGAGATTAAGAAAGAACTAAACATCATTGAAAGAGAGAGATATATATGGGGAGACAAACTGGGTAAAGCCCTGGCCAGAATGGTTAAAAAAAAAAAAGTAGGAACTATATAGAAAAAATTAGGAAAAAGAATGGGGACCTGGCCTATAAAACCAGTGACATTGCAGAAGAGTTTAGAAGCTACTATGAGGGCCTATATAATGTAAAACCAAAAAACTGGAAACCGGGAGAGAAAGAAGCTAGTATTGAGGAGGTACTGAGAAAAGGCAAACTCCCCAGAATAGATAAAGAGGTAGCTGAAATTCTAGACCAGCCAATAACTGAGGAGGAAATAAGGTTAACGTTAAAAAACTCCAATAAAGGGAAAAGTCCCGGCCCTGATGGCTTTACGACTAGATATATACAAAAGTTCGGAACTATATTAATACCAAAACTCTGCCAGTACTTTAATGGACTTGGGAGTGACTATGAGCTGAGTAGAGAAGCCGCCATGGCAAAAATTACGGTCATAGAAAAAGAGGGGAAAGATAATACTGTATGCTCAGGGTTTAGACCAATCTCATTGTTGAACGTCGTCATAAAAATTTATGCTAAAATATTGGCCGACCGTATGAAGGAGATAATGACGTATATTATTCACCCGGACCAGGTGGGATTTATATCAGGTAGGGAGGGCAAGGATAATGGAACCAGAGCTCTCCTACTCATAGAGCAAATTAAAGAAAATCGAACCCCCAGTCTACTCCTCTCAGTAGACGCTGAGAAAGCGTTTGATAGGGTAGACTGGGGGTTCATGATGCTGTCACTGGAAAATGTAGGAATAGGCCTAAGGATGAGAGAGAGAATTCAAACGTTATACTGCCACCCACGAGCAAGAGTCAAGATCAATGGATCCCTATCATCAGCCTTCGAGATGGGGAATGGGACTAGGCAGGGATGTCCTTTGTCCCCCCTCCTCTTTGTGCTCTCACTCGAGCCACTTTTGGCCATGATACGGAACGACCCCAACATTAAAGGGGTCAGAGCAGGAGATGAGGAACACATATTGTCAGCCTTTGCTGACGATGTGTTGTTCTTCGTGAGAAATCCAAGAGACACGCTTCCCTACTTAATAGCGAACATTAAACAATATGGAGAAATTTCTAATTTCAAAATGAACATGGCAAAGACAGAAATATTGAATGTAAACATTAATAAAGATGAAGTGGGATTTCTCAGAAAGGAATACAGCTTTACTTGGCAGAAAGAGATCAAATATTTGGGAATAAAGCTAGCAAGATCCTTAAAAAATATATATCGATCAAACTATATCCCCCTTCTTGAGGAAATAAAAGGAGAAATCAGAAAAATAAAGAATCGACCGATCTCCTGGTTCGGTAGAGTAAACTTAGTAAAAATGATATTAGTCCCGAAAATCCTGTATAGGTTCCAGATGATCCCAATTTTCATTCCCCAAGGATACTTTAGAATACTGAACTCCCTCCTATTGAATTTTATATGGAATAAAAAAAAACATAGGATCTCCCTTCAAGTTCTAAAACAGGGAAAAAAACTGGGTGGTTTAGGAGTACCGGATATCAGAAAATATTATGCAGCTTCAATTATCTCCCGTATAATAGAGTGGACCAAAGAAAAGTACGATAAAAGAGGGGTCCAGATTGAGTGTGCACTTGCAAATACACAATTAGGTAGAGTGATATGGAACCCACCACAGTATAGAAAATTACACATAACTGCTCACGAAATGACACGGACAGCATTAAGGATATGGGATAGAACACACAAACAACTAGGATCAGTTTATAACTCACCTCTCATCGATTTAAAAGACAATGTATTTTTTTCACCGGGGTTAAAAGAGGAGGGGGGGAATTGGATTAAAAACCGGATTCGGGTAAAAGATATAACACAGCAAGGTAAAATAATGACACTTCACGAAATTAAAGTCAAGAATACATGCACAGGGTGGAACGACTGGCGATACAGACAGCTCTCCTCCTTCATCAGGACCCTACCAGGCCCCATCCGGGAACAGAAGGACTATACACCCTTGGAACAACTATGCCTGGTGGATACTTCAAAAGGAAATATCTCAAAACTATACAAAATCCTGATGAGGGCGGAAGAGCTGGGGACGCCTAGGTATATCATGAAATGGGAAAGGGAACTCGAAGTCACTAGGGGGAAAACATCAGTAGAAAGAATACTGAATCTAACCCATTCTTCAGCAATTGATGTAAGAACAGCTGAGATGAATTTCAAACTTATTACGGGATGGTACTCTACCCCCGATAAAACTAGTAAATTTAAAGAAGGGGAGACAGGAGAATGCTGGAGAGGCTCCCCAACAATGGGGACAATGGCCCACCTTTGGTGGAAATGTCCCAAAATTAAAAGCTTTTGGAATAGCATTCTTCTACTAATTAAGGATATTACCAAAAAAGAGATTAAAGAAGATCCCTGGGAAGTTCTATTCCATGGAGGAGTGGTGCCCTTAAAGGAGTATAAAAAGTCCTTGGTCCCCCACCTTCTCAATGCAGCAAAACGGTGGAGGGATGGAGGGATGGAGGGATAAGAACAGCCCACAAATATGGGAATGGATTGACTCAGTGGAGGAAACCTATAGGAGGGAGGAGCTGAAACTTAGAGAGGTGGAGGACAGTGAGGATATAAGTAAGAAGTGGAGACCGTGGAGAGAATTTAAAAGAACTTGGAGCTACGCAGAAAATCTTAGAGCACCTTGAACAAGGGGAATGAAATAGATCTAACTGCAGGGGGTACACTTGGGTGGGAGAGATAGTGGAATCACGAGATAGAGGGAGGGAGAAAGGGGGGGGATTTGGGGGGAAACCCCACATGTTAATTCATAACAGTTCAGAATATAAAAAAAAAAAAAAAAAAGTCATTAAAACAGAAGGAAAATAAAGAGAACCACAGATGATGCAATGACTACAATGATAAGCGAAGGGCGGAAAGATCCGTGAGCTGGTCATTTAGGCGGTTCCATGAGTCTAGACTGATGTGGAAAAAAAAAAAAAAAGAACACGGTACACGACTGTAGTCTGCAAAGGATGACAGGTCCACACAGACGTCCAAAACCACTCCGCTGCTGGTTGTGTTATCTCCTGATACCAAAGACGGCGTCATTTATATCTTAATTAAACCCTTTTTGATATATTTACAACCTTTGTGTTTGGTGTGCTTACCTTAATATAACGACTGACATCTCACATAAAAAAAAACATATTTGAAAGAGGATTTTTCTCAACCTTATATGTTCTTTGTTTTTTATATTGAACATGTCATAGTATTAACTCGAACTGTTATGGCTGAGTTAAAGTGATAGTTTATGGTTGAAAGTAAGTGTGAGTTAAAGTGGGGGTTCCGCGGGAAATCATTTTTTTTAGGTGCATCTACCGCTGTTAATAAAGTTAAGATTGTACTCACGTGTCTGATTTTTTTAGCCATTCGCATGGACATTCGGCCGAAAATAATGATTTATAAAAATGTGTCCTGTATGGTTCCATCTTGCTTGAGGGCACTGTGAAGCCCACAAGCAAATACTTCCGGGATATGGTGAATGCTGACGTCCCAGCATTCACTGCTCTATCCCGCGCATTGGCAGTGTTGACAGCGAGCGGCGCCATCAACACTACACGGTTGCCATCACAACGGCCAGCATATTGAAAAGTACACGCCCCCTTGCGATATCTCATCGGGCTGTGTTAGGAATTGTCTCGAGGGAAGCGTCACACTCTGCTCCCAGGAGACACTGCGATGCTGTCCATGAAACACTGGGCCGCTGTGGAGAAGGGACACACACCCACTCCCGCGGGAGGGATAGTAGGAAGTGGCTGCTATTAACATCAGAATCAAGGTACAGAACTTATTTTAAAAATTGCGGATAGCGGAAGGTATTAGTAAATATGGAGCACGTCTGAATAAGGTCATGTTGATATAGAGGGTGAACCTCCGCTTTAATGTTATATAAAATGGACATGTTTATTATAATTTGGTAAATAAATAAATTACCAAAAATGAAGAGGCCCAGCCATTCAAATCCATTGTAAAGTATTTTTTTATTGATTAATTTTATATAATTATAAATGTATTGTTCTGCATACAGTCCCATCTATGTTGATTTAACCTTTTATGATGTGGGCGTTAACTTTTTGGTAAGCACTCTCTGTTGGTGTGGTGATCCTTCACTCAGAGGTGTTGTCCTTGGTAACCCTTCACGACAACAGTGGGATGGAATTGGAATTGGATAGTAATCAATGAGTAAGCATTTTATGATGTATTAGTTGTTAGTTGGTTCATAAATAGCACACAAATAGCACATTTGCCACTTTATTTTATTATATAAAGAGACAGTGCACCTTTTTTGTTTACTTAGTTCACACATAACCTATATTCAGATATAATGATTGTTTGTTGCATGACACTGAGAGCAGGTTATTTTTGTTTTGTTTATAGTAAAAATGGTTACTACGCTCATCTTTAAACAAGAAACCATACTAATTTATTTTATATTTGGTAACAACACTAAATAAATGGATTTCTTGCAGCGTTTCTATAACTTCATTTATTTTTAGTCATAACACTTTGTTCAGATCCATGCATGGGAAACCAGGGAATGAAATTATTCAACTTTCCAAGTGAAGTTTCAGTGCAATGATGTTGTTGTCTTAAGAGGTTGACTATCGCTGCAACTTCTGGTGAGGGTCCCGGTTGGGTGTTTTGTCTGGTGTACTAGCTTTTTCTAGGCAGCTCCCAAAAAAAACAGACAGTGGCTTGATTCTAATGGGAGGAGATCACCAGACCGATGTGTATCCTGCATGCAGAATGTGCTTTATTTGTTGCTGAATTCATTAACAAGCCAAGGGTTCAAAGGTGTATCCTTCATACAGTAAGTGCTTAAATTTGCTCAACAGAATGAGATCTTTAGAAAATCATTCATAAGCCCTGATGAAGTGGGCTCCTTAAAAATCCTCTAGGTGTGTAGGCTTTTGACTCAGTGTCACAACGGAGAATGTACTTCAGCATCAACATTAGTGAAAGTGAGTCCATTCCAGAACAGTTTCCATTATGACTTATTCTAAGGTTATATTGTGATTTTTTTTTACAAATGTACTTGACTTTAAAAATTATGTAAATATATATTTTCACAGGAGATTGCACTGTACCAGAAACTACATCCACATGCATCTGTTTGTTTCCTTTATGATGAGAGCTGCCAGCATCTTCATTAAGGACAAAGTGGTTCATACTCATATAGGAGTGAAGGAATTAGACGCAATGCTCATGGGTGACCTTAGAAGCATTATGGTTGCTCCTGTTCTGGATAAATCACAATATGTAAGTCAAAGAAAAATGTAAACAGTTTCTATATTTATACACTTTTATGTAAAACTTAACTCCAGTCAAAACATTCCATTTGGTTTGGATATAGCCAAGAAGGTCTACATGTCAGGACTGAAAGGGAACACATGTTTAGTAGAATGAGAAGCTACACTTACCAGCTAGCCAGCACAAAAAACAAACAAAGAAAAAAACTACACTGGCCAACAATTTCCATACAGAGATTTAGACTGCACACACATTTGAAAATATATGTGGAAGCCAGACTGCCACTCTGCCTCTGGTGGACAAGGACACACTGGAAGCTCAGCATAGCTCAGTGGCAGTTGAAGGCCTCCAGTCTACCAATGCAAAATGGTAAAACAACTTAAATCTATTTATATATTTTTTGTCTCAAATAATAGTTTATTGGGTAAAGTAAGTATAATACAGTATACAGTAATACACAATAATGAAGTGTATCTATAGTCAAAATTTCAAATCAATATATTCAATTATAATGTCAATTGTTTTTAGCCTACTCCTTTGAATCTAAATGTTCCTGAAGTCTGTAAAAGTGAAGAATCATACACATTTATTTCCTTGATTTCTGTGACAAGTATTCACTATGTCCTGTTTGTATGCATTGCTGTGTCACAAAATTCACAAATCCCAATGTCTGAACTATAGAGGTGCTGTGAAGAGTTGTTTCAAGGGTGGGAATCAGTACAGGTTTTACTGCTGCGGTAAAAAAAAGTACCATGGGATATGTAGTCCTTAAAAAAGTGAACATCAAAGAAGAAGCTGCATAGCATACAGGGAATGCAGAAAGGTGTTGAAAGGGAAGGCCAGCAGATAGGCAGCAGTCACCAGATGAAAAGGGATTTTTCACGAAAGCATATATTGGATTGTCAATAGTAACTCTTGTTTGTATTGCTATTGCAATGCTGATCTTATAAAATGAAAGTGCATGCTGTGACCATAGAACTTAAAGGAACACTAAAGGTTTGTTTTTTTATTAGATCAATGGATAGCTGTAAGCTAGAGCATTTAAATATCACTTAGCTCGTTTTTCCTTTTGACCTCCAAAATACAGTAATACAGGTTTGAAAATGCCATTTCCTGTCTCTCCTCTTCTTGCTTTCCACCAGCACCTAAGCTGTTTTGCATGGTGGAAAGCAGAATGTTCTCACCCCCTCCCTATGACTACAGCCCTGCATGAAGATGCTCTCTTATCCCTCACAGGCATTGAGGCTAAGCCTAATGGGAACTGTGGTTCCCTTTAGGCCATGATGTAGCAAGAATGAATGCGCACCGCAAACCAGGAAGTCAGTGAGAATAACGATTCAGGAGTGGCAGAGGTGAATAAAACGGCTCGATTTCAACAGGTATCAAACTAGTTATAATGCAAAACATTACTTTTTACTTTATCAGCTACTGTCAGACTTTAATTTAAGAGGAAAATATTTTTGTCTTTACAACCCCTTTAAGTATAAGTGATTACAGAGCAGTCCTCAGTACAACAACCAGTCTATTACAAGATAGTGATGTGATCACCACAGTATCACAGCTAAATATACAGTAGGTGACCGCGATATTGTGTCAATCTCGCTCCCTTTCTCAGCGAGATTGACCACCTACGAGCCCCATCGCGGGAGCCAGCGCCGAGCCTGCTTGCTGCGATGGGGACAATGCCATCATAGAAGCGACGGGCATCCGACTTGGATTCCCGCCAATTCTACATGCAGCGTTTGGTATGAATCCTGAGGGGGAACTCCCCGGTGGATTTAAAAAAAAAAAATCCGGCATGGGTTCCCCCCCCAGGAGCATACCAGGCCTTAGGTCTGGTATGGGTGGCTTTATCCACTACACCCACTCAAGCCAGGGGAGAAGCAGGTGGAAGGACAAAGCTGAGGCAATAACCATGGCCCCAGCAAGCATGCCATGGGAGAATGAAAATTAAGAAAGATGAGAAAGGTCCCCAGTTAAATGCATCAAAATATTTCATGCACTCAGGAACTTGAAATGTTATCAAATCTTGCAGGGCATCCACTGTGTGCATAAAGAGTATATTAAAAGGTAAGGCATTCCAGTCAAAGGATTGTGGGGCAGGGGGGATGGCGTGCACGTGATGACGTGACGCGCCGCGAGGGGGGTGGGACTGGGAGACGCTGCTGAGGTCTGGAAACTGGGACGAGGCGCTGCGTCCCCGGAGAGCGCGTCAGCTAGTCTGGAGAAGCCGCGGATGACTCCTTGCAGACCACCTCGGGACACTGTCGCCAAAGGCTGGGAACCACCCCCGCAAGGAGAAAAGAAAGACCGCGGCATGAAATAAGGGCGCCGCGCCTCTCCAAAGTGGACACCACCAACCCCATCTCCCCTTCATTAAGGCTAGCTCCCCCAGGGAATCCTCCACCAAAACCCTGCAGGAGGTTGGCTACAAAACACGGAAAGGTTTTTGAAATCCTGAATACAGCTGATCCCCCTCTGTGAAGAACAGGTAGTATACGGAATAGATCCTGAAGGTAAACGTATCAATGTTAATACACTAAAAGGCTTAAATGTCTCCTGCAAAATTGATATCAAGCTTGAAGCAGAATAAGGAGTAAGAAAGTAATACAGGAAGGGAGGAGGTCACAGAGGGGGAGGCACGGCAGACTGAACTCAATGTAAAGACTGGTATTAAACTACAACGGCAGAATGATGCCTGGTCCTACTGCAATGAATTGGCAGATAAAGTTGTGCTCCTATGTATGACGGTGTGATGGCGAGACTGCAATAAATCAACTGCAAATTAGTGCTCCTCTACATGACTGTGTGAAACATTGAAAGTCTGACTGTAATAATCTAACAGCTAAGTAGTGCTTTTCTGCATGACGGTGTGAAACATTGAAAGTTTTGGAAATTAGAAACAGCTGATTCCCACCAGCGAAAAGCAGATAGTATATAACTTATAAGGCAAAGTCACCAATGTCTATATACATGAAGTCTGAGGTAAATTGGATATCATACCTCCAGCAGAATAAGTTGTAAGGAAGCAACGGTGAAGGTCACTGAAGGAGACACATGGTTTCTGTTGATTTTGGTCTGGCGATGGGTCTTAAAATACTATGGCATAACAACATTTGACCCCGCTGCACTAAATTAACTGCCAAAGGTTGTCCCACTATATGAGTGTGTGGGTGAATGGATGATCTCTCAGAATCAAACATAATTAAATAAACACCCCCCCCCAGGGGTAGGTTACATTCTAGGTGGACGTACTAGAGGCACTAGAGGCACAGGAATATCTTTGCGCCATTCACTACTGCCATTGTGATCTGGCTCTTCTTTAGAAGAGCCCTGCTGATTAATAACTGTATAAATACTATGGAGTGAATTGCAAAAGGGGTACCGCTATAAGTGAGGACAGAAGGGGTTTCATAAAGAGCCGTATGAACAGGTAGTAAGCCCCTATTCTTCTACGTGCCCCTGGAAAATCCTGCTAGAGGGTAAAAGCCCGGTGCACGTGGCACAAATAGAGGTGGAGACTATTACATACAAGATTAAGTAAGAAGAGACTTTCTACCCCACTAATGCCTAAACAATATTTATAAATTCTACTAAGGAATCGTTGTACGGGAGATAGGGGTCCCCCACCCAAAAGTGCAAGAACCAGCCCATTGGGACCAGGGTGAAACCTCGCAACTATAAGAGGTTAACTGTAACACCTATAGGCCTCAACCAACAGCTACCAAAAAAGGGGAAAACCCAGACTCAGAGGTAGCAAGGAAGTAAGTAAGCTGGCAACCTGGGGAAAAGAATTAGAAAATTGAAAAATAATATGTCCAGGATGTGAAGCAGATCAACAAAGGGAGGAACCCTTAAGACAACTGGAACCGCGGCCGCACCAAGTACAATCCAACAATATATGTCTAAAGCAACAAGCTCAAGAAACCTAGGATACCCAAAATCCTCACAAGGGAAAACAGATAAAAAAATGGAAGAAAAAAAACCTCAGAAATCAACCCAAGGAGAAACATCGGAGGACCTAAGAGAGGACTCAAGAGAAGAAGAGACCAGCGAGGGTGATGGGGAGACAAGTAGAAGGGCAGAACAGAGACCCGAAGATCAAATCCCAACCAAGGGAGACATGGAAAAGATGCTGATGCGACTTGAAAACGCAATTAAAGGAGAAATACATAGCCTAAAGACGGATTTTGGTCACCTTCTCTCAAGGGTAGAGACGACGGAGGAGCAGCTAGAGAAACAAAAACAAGAGTCAAACGAGTTAAAAGAACAAATTGCCCAGCTACACTAATACAACAGAGAAACATACTTTACAAGCTAGAAGACCAGGAAAATAGATCCAGGAGACAGAACCTGAGAATTAGAGCAGTCCCAGAAGGAAAAGGGGAGGACCTGAGGAAAATAATTGGGATAATATTAAACCCAATATTGGGGAAAACCTCTGAGGACTCAATCAGAATAGAGAGAGTCCACCGGGTGGGAAGATCAAATCGAAGTGATACAGAACGTCCCCGAGATGTTATTGTTAGATTTCATTCGTTTGAAGAGAAAGACGAAATATGGAAGAAACTGAGGGGATATCCTCCCCTTATATATGACGGGTCCTCCCTACAGATTTATGCGGACTTGGCCCCAGAGACTTTGGCCAGAAGACGACTTTTAAAACCGCTCCTAGAACAACTGGTGACTAAGAAAATCAAATATAATTGGAGCGTGCTTGGTAGGCTCAAAAGAAGGAAAATCAGCAATACTGCGTTTCCCTGAAGATTTGAGAGAATTCTGCAGTAGACTAGACCTACAGATACCAGACCTACCTGGATGGGTTCAATAGGGGGAGTAGGTAGAAGGGAATTTTTTTTTCCTTTTGTCTCTCTCTTTTTTTTTTTGGGGGGGGGGAGGAGGGGGGGGAGTGAGACAAAAACAACTTGGTGGTCCTTTTATACCAGAAAAGCGTAACGTCCCTTTTTTTTCCACCCATCTAAGTAGGATGGGGATATGGAATAGGTCCCACCCCAGAGGGAAACTGAATTAAGGGATAAAATTGGTTCAGAGGCTTATTCTTGGCCATGGGGGGGAGGGTTAGGGAGAGGGGGGGACGGGGGGGGGCGGGAAGAGGGAGGGGAAGGAGGGGAGGACCCACCACACCAAAAGGACTGAAAGAGAAAGTAAATGAAACAAGGTCGAGGTTAAAACTTGAATCAAAGAGGAGGGTGCTTATTAATAGATAATGCCGATAATAAAATGTGTATCATATAATGTAAAAGGCCTAAATAACCCCACCAAGAGACACAACGTTTTAAAGGAATTGAAGAGAATCAAAACTGATATAGCCTTTGTACAGGAGACCCATCTTACTTTAGATTCAAACGTCAGGGTAAACTCATCTGATTTCCCCATATGGTATTATGGGGACACCATCTCAAAACGTGCGAGGGGAGTAGCTATTGGGTTCGCCAAAGGGGTGAGATTCCGTTTAATCGATAGATTAGCAGACCCCGAGGGGAGATTCCTTATACTAAAAGGGAAATTAGAGGAGACAGAATGTACCCTAGTGAATATTTACTATAAGTAACCAACAGATAAAATATCTAATAGAAATTCTGGGAAAGATAAGGGATTTAAAAAAAATGAAGGGTCATACTGGGAGGAGATCTGAACTTCTGCATGGATCCAAAGGTAGATAAGACAACTCAGACTGTGGGGATCAATAAAAAACAACTAAGAAAATTAAAAAACAGCTTGCATAGTAGTCAACCAGTAGACGTCTGGAGAGTTCTAAACCCGGTGACACGAGACTACACCATCTATTCTCCTGTACACGGGTGCTATTCCCGCATCGATCATATCTTTGTTGACCACTGTTTATTGGAGGAGGTCACCGATGCGGAAATAGAACCCATGACTATATCAGACCATGCCCCAATCAGCGTGTCACTAAATATTTCAGGCAACCCGAGACTACCTCAAATCTGGAGGCTTAACGAGGAATTATTAAAAGATGCAAACAGCTTAACCAGAGTTCAAAAGGAGTTAGAAGAATACTTTAAAATAAACGACACAAGTGAAATATCTAAAGCCACACTATGGGATGCCCACAAGGCCCTAATCAGGGGCACCTTGATATCAGAAGGAGCAAGAAAGAGAAAAGAGAAACGGCTCCAAAAGGAGAAAATAATTGAGGAGATATGTAAGCTAGAACAAAAACACAAAAGAGGGGTTAAGCAACAAGACCTATACCTAGAACTAGTTAACAAACGCAATCAACTTAAAAATCTTTTATTCCAGGAAACCAAAAGAGACCTCCAGATAATTGCAAAAGAAAGATAAACGGGAGGTAATAAATCCAGTAAACATCTGGCAAGGATGGTACAGAAAAAGAAAGGAAGAAATTACATTGAAAAAATCAAAAACGAGCAAGGAGAAGAGGTGTATTTAACAAAAGATATAGCTGAAACATTTCGAGTTTACTATGAGAATTTGTATGCAGTAAAACAGAAAAATTAGAAAAAAGAGGAGAAAAAAAAACTAAATCTCAGATTTCCTGCAGGAAGCGGGACTCCCAACAGTAAATCCAATAGATGTATCAACTTTGGATAGGCCGATCACAGAAAATGAAGTACAGTTAGCGTTATCAGGTACAGCACCAGGGAAAAGCCCAGGCCCGGATGGCTTTACCGCATTCTATTATAAAAAATGCAAAGATATCCTCATACCACGACTATGTCAATACTTTAATGGTCTAGGAAAAGATTATACCCTGAGTAGAGAAGCCGCAGAGGCGTCAATAACCGTTATACCAAAGGAAGGCAAGGATGCTAAGATTTGCTCAAGCTATCGGCCAATATCTCTGCTAAATGCAGACTTAAAACTGTTTGCAAAGATATTGGCCGAGAGAATAAAACGAGAGATGGTAGGGTTGATACACCCTGACCAGACAGGGTTTATTCAGGGCAGAGAGGGAAGAGACAACGGGGTAAGGACCCTCCTCCTGCTCCAGGAAATGAGGAGAAACGGGATCCCCGGTCTACTCCTGTCGATCGATGCTGAGAAAGCGTTCGACAGGGTAGACTGGGGATTCATGTTACAAACCCTGGAAACTATGGGATTTGGGCGAAGGATCCTGGGGTGGATCGGAACTCTGTATAAGGCCCCAACAGCTAGGATTAAAATAAACAGAGGCCTCTCCCACTATTTTACAATGGAAAATGGCACGAGACAAGGGTGTCCTCTTTCACCATTATTATTTGTGATTTCCCTTGAACCTTTTCTATCTAGAATACGCAAATGTCCTGAAATAAATGGAGTTAAGGTGGGTAAAGAGGAGCATAAATTGTCTGCATTTGCAGACGATGTGCTCTTCTACCTGACCAACCCTAAAACTTCTACCCCAAATTTATTAAACTTATGTAGTCAATATGGGGAAATCTCAGATTTTAAAATAAATATTAATAAAACTGAAATACTAAATGCCAGTACACCCAAGAAAGATATGCAAACCCTTAGATCAGAATACAAATTCCCATGGGTAAAGGAGCTCAAATATCTTGGCATCCACCTGGCAAGTACGGAAATTTTTTTTTATGAAATTAACTACATCCCTTTAATAGAAGAAATTAAAAAGGAAATAACTAGGATAAAAAAATAGACCAATATCATGGTTGGGACGAATACATTTCTGTAAAATGGTGTTGATACCAAAGACTCTATACAAGTTTCAGATGATCCTGATAAATCTCCCAAAACAATTGCTCTGTATCCTCCAAAACTTGATCATGAATTATATCTGGGCAAAAAGGAAACATAGGATATCATTTCAGACCCTCAAACAAACAAAAAATAAGGGGGGACTGGCCATCCCAGATCTTAAAAAATACTACGAGGCAACAATTCTGTCGAGAGTAGTGGAATGGGCCAGAGCAAACACAGAAAAAAGATGGGTTAGTTTGCAGAATGCACTAGCAAATGTGAAATTAGAAAAAATAATATGGAATCCTCCACAATTCAGAGCACTTGGCACAGATACACACGCAATCACAAAGAATGCACTCAAGGTATGGGACTTGACACAAAAAAAAATAGATAAAAAATTAAATTCACCCCTTATCTCCCTAAAAGATAATGACTATTTCCCTCCGGGGAAAGTGGAGGTAGGGGGAAATTGGATCAAAAACGACAAGGCACAAGTTAGGGATATAACACACCAAGGACACTTATTAGCATTTAGGCAAATAGAACAAAAAGAAAATCTAATGACACTAAATAATTGGAGGTACCAACAGTTAAACCATTTCATTCAAAAATTACCCCAACCCTTAAGAACCCGGGGACCAGCTTACAGATATAGAGAAATTATGTTCCTCGGAAAGTGGAAAAGGAACTATATCTAAAATCTATAAGATCCTATTACAGCTGGAGAAACCAGAGGTACCCCCTTGTATTAAAAAATGGGAAAAGGAATTAAGGACATGTCGAGATAGGACCACAATTGACAAAATTTTAAAACTGACCCATACCTCAGCTATTGACAGCCGAACAGCCGAAATGAATTTTAAATGTCTATCAGGCTGGTATATGACACCAGTAAAACTTAGTAAATTTAAGACCGGTCAGTCAGCCGATTGCTGGAGGGGCTGTAAATCCCCCGGAACCATGGCCCACCTTTGGTGGGAATGCCCAAAGGTTAAAATATATTGGGAAAAGATCCTGAGGATAATAGAAGATATCACAAAGGTAAAAATAAAAAGTGAGCCATGGACGGTACTCTTCCATGGAGGGGGAGAAGGGATTAAAAAATATAGGAAATCATTGGTACCACACCTACTAAATGCCGCTAAAAGGTTGATACCAAGGAAGTGGCAGGAAACAGAATGCCCCACAATATGGGAGTGGATAGATACTGTGGAGGAAACATACATGATGGAAGACCTCAGAGATAGTCTAGAAGATAATAAGTACAAAACAAAATGGGATAACTGGAGAGCCTTTAAAAGAACTTGGAGCTACGTAGAAAACCTACGGACAGGGTGACAAATTAGCTCGATAAGATAAGAAAGGAGACCATCAAATGGTGTGGTGGGGGAAGGGAGGGAGGGGGGTGAGAAGGGTGAGGGGGGCGGGGCGGGAGGGAAAATAGGGGAAACATATATATATAAAGAATCCATAAAATATAAATAGTAGAAATTTCATATTATTAATATATATATATATATATATATACAAAAAAAAAAAACTTCCACAAATGATGCAAACCTGAAACAGAGACGAAAATTAAGCACTCCTACCATGAGCTGGTCTCTAGTGTGCAGTCAAGGCTAAATGTGGAAAAAAAAAGAAAAAAAGAAAAAAAAAAGGTAAGGCATTATTTAGGTGATTTATCTATTGGGATATGGCAGGTAGAGAACATCCAGTGAAGGATTACCACTCAACAGGAGTGAAAGAGAAGCTCATGGAGAAATATAATATTTGCTAGATTTTGCGATATGCTCAGAACACACACCTTGGGGGTGAGTGGGACTGGAAATGTCATCAATTAAAAATCCATGTAATAATCTGAACCCAAAATGTGTTCACAGCAGGAAAATACTAGAAAAAATAGAACTGAATGCGCACACCCCTCCCATTTTTGTAAATATTTTATGATATCATTTGATGTGACAACACTGGAGAAATTGTAGAGCTTGTATAACAGTGTAAATTTGCTGTCCTCCCAAAATAACTCAACACACCACCATTAATGTCTAAACCACTGGCAACAAAAGTGAGTACACCCCTAAGTGAAAATGTCCAAATTGGGCCCAATTAGACATTTTCCCTCCCCGGAGTCATGTGACTCGATAGTGTTACATGGTCTAGTGTGTGAATGGGGAGCAGGTGTGTTAAATTTGGTGTTTTCGCTCTCACTCTCTCATACTGGTCACTGGAAATTCAAATGGCACCTCATGGCAAAGAACTCTCTGAGGATCTAAAAAAAAGTGTTTCTTCACATAAAGATGGCCTAGGCTATAAGAAATGGAGCTGCAGCACGGTGGCCAAGACCATACAGTGGTTTAACAGGATAGGTTTTATTCAGAGCAGTCCTCGCCATGGTAGACCAAAGAAGTTGCGTGCATGTGCTCAGTGTCTTATCCAGAGATTGTCTTTGGGAAATAGATGTATGAGTGCTGCCAGTATTGCTGCAGAGGTTGAAGAGGTTGAAGAGGTGGGTGGTCAGGCTGTCAGTGCTAAGGCCATATGCCGCACACTGCATCAAATTGGTCTGCATGGCTGTCGTCCCAGAAGGAAACTTCTTTTAAAGATGAGGGTAAAGGTGATGGACTGGCCAAGCATGTCTCCAGACCTAAACCCTGTGGGGCATTCTTAAATGAAAGGTGTAGTAGCACAAGGCCTCAACATCCATCAGCTGTGATGTTGCCATGGAGGAGTGGAAAAGGACTTTAGTGGCAACCTGTAAAGCTCTGGTGAACTCCATGCCCAAGAGGGTTAAAGTGGAGTTCTGCCTAAAAAAAAATATTAACAGTCAGAAGCTCCAAAAACTGTGATTTCAAGTCATTGGTCGGGCAATCTTCTGGGACTTGTGACGGTGATCTGCACAGAGTGTGCAGATCACCATGCAGTGATCCCACCATATACAAACATTGCACCCAGGACAGCTACCTATCTGTCCCATTATTGTGCTGACCCTAATGTTAATTACAGTATGTGTTTAATGTACAGTACATTTCTTCATTGTGTTATATACATTGGAATGAACAACATGTTCATTGTACATAGATAGTGTGGGATATGTGTATTTGGTTATATTTTGTGTGGGCATGGTAAGAGCAGTGGTGGGACAAGGTAATTCAGTGCCCAGGGCGAAGAAGCCAAAATGCACCCTTCCCGAGCAGGGGGTGGAGCTAGTTCAAGCATGTGCAGTGCACCAAAACATATGTAATGGTGCAAACACACAGAGCCAATTCGATTGCTTTGATGATGGCTTGGTTTACAGCCAATAAGGAGTAATAGCAATAATAGCTGCTCAAGGGTGATTTCTGAAGATTGTAAATGGAGCTCAAGAACTCGCTGAAGCTGACCTTGGCTTCTGTCAAATGGTCCTGCTGGAAATCCTCTTTTCATCAGCGGGCAGCAGTGCTGATCATTGTACTCTGATCAGTGGAGGAGTCCTGCTGTCAGAGTACAATAGCACAGAGTAGAGAGGGGATTTATTCGTTTTTCTTCCAGCAGGCTGAACAAAACAAAAAAAACTAATGGTGTGTACCCAGCTTTAGACAATGTGTCAGGGAAAACATTTGTCATTCTTAGTGTTCCTGCACATAAAGGTGAACATACACTGTACAATCTGATTGTACAATTTCTGCAAAATGTTGCTTTTATTTACCAAAACTTTGTAAAATGAGGACAAACCTAAACAATTCATTATGCAATTAGTAGTATCCAATCAGGCAGGCCCTTGAACTACATAGTTGGTGGTAGATCGAAAAGATATTGTACAATCAGATTGTATAGTGAATGGTAAGCTGGCCATAGATGGATCAGTTTTTTTTATCATTTAGTGTCTGATTGAAAAAAACTGAGCAGATCCCCTCATCCACACAAGTAAGGTGGATGCTTGAGACATTGCATTGTGATTAGAATACATTGATTCACGCTGCAGAGCAAAGGAAACATTTCCAACAAGCAGGTTTGAGAGAAGTTGATCATATTAGATCGACTTCTCTTTAGCAGGAATGACCATAGATGGGTTGAAACTCATCCAGTCTTTGGTAAACCAGCTGAATTTCCATTCATGTCCAGACTTAGTAGCTCCTGTGTAAAATCCCTGTTTGTTTTCTGATGCCTGGGGAGCTGGGGAATCACTAAGCCTCCATGTACTACATGTCCATGTAGTTGTTTAGGCCCATTCAGATATGTGTGCCATGTGCAGGGCTCTCATGTGCATTGTGTACATCCCTGTTGCAGTGTTCTATTCATTTCTTGTGGGACCCAAACCTGCATGTCATATTAGAATACAGAGGCTGTGTGCATGCAACCTCATGTCCCAGGAGAAATGAATGGGGTGCTGGCACAGGGATGCACACAATGCTCAAGCATCCCCATGCTGATAAGATAGCCATGCATGGGAGACACATGTTGTCTGTGCCTCATATTAACAAGTCCTTAATAAACAAAGAATCAGAAAGAACAGTTGTCTTCACAGCTAGAACTGTGATACCATGACTGAAAGAAGGTTACCTGTTAGCTGAGTAGTGGAAGCCTCAGCAGCACACAGGAGACACCACTCACTTTGCAGTAGGACTGGAGAGGAGGGGACCCGAGGGAAAGGGCACAGGAGGGGAGGGGTCACCACCACATTGTCCAGAGCAGGGAGGAAATAAACAGGAGGCTAGGGGGCAGAGCTGGTGATGTCACACAGACATTGGGGCACTCTGAAAGTACGAGCCTGTTAGATTCGGCGCTCAGCAGAACGTTCTGTGCTGGTCATGGTTACACCCAGCAGACAGCGCCCTCTTCCTTCAAATAAATCATTGCGCTCAGGGCAGCTGCCCGTCCGCCCACCCCTAGTACCGGCCCTGGGTAAGAGTGCACAGTCCCTGCATTAAACTAGCACCCTTTTGGGCTAATCCAGTTGCTATATAGTAAGCTTGCAGTGAGAACAACAGGCATCATAACATGACAATTAGCTATTACATTACTATAGGATTGCATAAGCTTTAAAAAGCATTTAAAAAATAATCAGGTAAGTGATGGTATATTATATTTATCTATCATTATATTTATATTTTTATTTTATTTTTTCCATCTAGTACAGTTAAAAATAAAAACTATCTCTGGATTTCTTTGTAGGTTGGATGTAAAATTGCTGTTGTACTGTTCATTTATTTCTTGGCAACCAATTACTATTGGATACTCGTTGAAGGACTTTATCTGCACAGCTTGATATTTGTAGCATTCTTTTCAGACACTAAATACTTATGGGGCTTCACGCTCATCGGATGGGGTAAGTCAACTTTTATTTTATTCATATGAAAAAATCAATACAGTTCAGTGTAGAGGTTCACAGTAATTGAACCATTATGCAGCCAACATAACTTCAGTTATCACTGACAAGAGCTGCAAAGTACAAGGTGACTTTATTTTAATTCTGACCCCAACTATTGCCAATTGTACATGATTCTGATGCTGCTGGCTGCAGTTACGGAATGAAGTCTCTGTATCTATAGTTTGTGTATAAATCACTCAGTTTAAAATACTCATATTACTATTTAAACTTGTATGAAACTGCAAATTAATTGTTTTTGATGATGTGGCCCAAAGAAGTTGGGCTGTTGAATAACATTCTTAACTTTAATGTGCTGTGTTTATTGGGTGAAGAATCATTTTCCTGCCTTTGTTCCTGCCTATATTTTTTATGCCTACATGTCTTGTCACATTTTATATTTGATGTTGACATTTTTAAAATCCCATGCTGGGAATCATTGTATTTTATTGTGAGTTTTCTAGAATCCATGAACACATATATTATTTCCATTTCCCTGTCACTTGCTACATTTTTCTTTATAAGAACAAATGAGTGAGATAATTCTCATGATAGGAATTTGGAAGGGGATTTTAGAAATTTTTGAGGATGTAACTTACAATCTTAAAACGAGCAATATAAGGGAGTAGTACAGTGCGTGTTTTTTTATTTTTTTTTATTTTTAGAAGTGCAGCCAATTGTGTAACCAGTTGCTTTAAAACAACATATTAATATATATAAAAGTATAAAGTATTAAAGTATAACTGAAGGCAACTTTTTTTTTTAGCTTTGGATAGAGTGGAGAGGGATAGAACTCCTGTCAGTTTTTATGCTGTCTGTGCCACTGTTAAGGAGATTCATCTTCTCTATTTATCCTGTTTACCATTATTATTGAAAGTAAAAGAAAATCTCAAATTTTGTGTTGTCTCTAGAAAAATCTTGGTATGGGGGACACTATTTCCGATGGAAAGGTGTCTCCATAATTTTCTGGGATTTACTGGGATTTCCTCTCACTTCCTGTTTGGCTTTGGGTAACAACAAATCCTGGGGAATGCCCAGGGAAAACCCAAGCCTACTAACAGACCAGCTTGCAGAACAACCAATTAACCTGTCTAACAGTATGCGTTAAAAACAGGGGTTTTGTCCGCAGGCATTTTCAAATGCAAACGTGAGCCACAGAGCTGTGCCAAGGCACCCTGTAATCTGTGGTCCTAACACTAAACATTGAGGGCCAGATTCACGTACATCGGCGCATTTTTGGACCGGCGTAGTGCAACTCCTTTAAGTTAGACCGGCTTAATTTCGAGGCACAAGTACCGTATCCTCGAAGTATTTTCGGCCAAATTTGCAGCGGTGAAATGTAAATTCCGAGGCGTAAGGCGGTGTAATTCAAAGTGGGAAGGACGTGGGCGTGTTCCATTAAAATGAGCCGTGACCCCATGCAAATGAAGGGCCGGCCAGACTGGGCATGTGCATATGAAGCAGACTATGGTCAGCACCTCTCTGAGCATGCTCAGAACTCGGCACAGCGCAATCAGTTAGATAGGAACTAGGCCCGTCAGACTTAGTGAGCTATGCACAGTGCTTAAATAGACCGAGAGAAATGCCCTTCCATTGCAAAAGTACATCCAATTTTTTTCCCTTCCTGAAGCAAGGTGCTTTTGTTCTGTTGTCTTTTGCTGTTTGGAGGTTTGTGTCGTGTTGGTGTGTGCGTATATATATATATATATATATATATATATATATATATATAAATAAGATAATTATAATAATATTAAATTAGTAATAGGTAGGAATCCCTACTAGTGTGGTTGATTACACTACTAACCATACTAGTAGGGATTCCTACCTATTAGACTCTAGAGACACAATTTTTTTCTTTGTTACGCTTCTATATGGTTTAGGGTGCATCGGTTACAACTGGCATCCTCGAACTATAGCAGCAAATCACGTCGTGATCATTCGTTGTTTGACTTTACGCATTCCTATCTTTGAAATCGGCCTGCGACGGCCATGGGCTGTCCTGCGGACTAGGCCGTCCTGATTCCTCATTATACCATGAAGGTCCAGGAAGTCCTGGCCGCAATTTTCACTCAATACTAACACGTAATAAAGTCGAAATTTAGCACTGTCTCAATTTCGACTAGCGTGGAAATCGCTCCTGTCTAACAACATTTACACAGGCGTAACGCAATCTAGGCCACAATTTTTTTCTTTGTTTTATATGGTTTAGGGTGCATCGGTTACAACTCATCCTTATAGCAGCATAGGATCATTTTACTTTAGGGTGCTGGCCTGCATCCTGACCTAATTAATCCACCTTTACTCAATAAATTAGTGGAAGCTGAGGAACCAACATCTACCCTCCTATTAACACAGGGTATCTCTCCAATTACACCCTAATTCCAGCCGAAAGGGGGGCATATTACCATTGGGCTCACCCCACGGATATATCTGACAAAGATCCTCTCCCGTACCCTCCTCCGTGCCCTCCTCCTTCTGCGCTTATCTAAAGTCAGTAGTATAGCTATGAGCAAGGATGCCCCTGGCATGTTGGCATACAGATTAATGTCCTGGAAGTGTGACTGCTCAGCTCGGCCCTAATGGTGTTGCTTTTGCTGACATGTAGACCGATTGTCTAATTTTAAGCAAGCTTTTATATGGTCTAATTTTAGACCGGTTGTGCAGCTGATAAGCACATCGTGTAGACTGCACCGCACAAACTTACTTTTGTGGATCGGCGTATCTCTCATTTGCATATTTGCATAGGAAATCAATTGTTTGTATAGTGCAGTTTTGCACGCACTCTGCGCCGGTCTATCAAAATTACGTTGGTCTAAAAAATGTGGATTTCAGGCGTATATCATTTTGGGGATACGGTGCATAGATAAGCGTGTGCATTTTTAGACTTAAGCGTGCCTAACTCGTGATACTCCGGAGTAAGTGCTTCGTGAATCTGGCCCTGAGTGGCCCCACAATGGACGCACATGCATTCTGATTGATAGATAAGGGCAGGTGGACTGAAGGGGAGGCACCCCTCCTTAAAGGTGCAGGAGCATACCAAACACCCAGCATGTAGCACGATGATAATGGCTATGGGACAGGACAAAAAGGGAATCTCCAAAATGTGACATCTGTGCGGGTTTTTACACAAAAGTCAATGGACACAGCTAGTGTCTTACCCAGAAGAAAAAAGGGACCTGAGATGTTTTAGATTGTATGATTCACTGATTAAAATAGAAGCACACCTATGACTTTGTATCTGCCTGAAGTACCAGACAGAGACTAATCTATTCTTTTCTTTCCAGTCAGTTTTCCCCAGACGCACACCGAATCACGCTGAGGCATACCTCCTTAGACTAAATATCATCCTTTCTCATGACTATTACTTGCAGATCTGTATGGGGAAGTGCATTCTTTTCTGGCACTTCCAGGGATGCTCTGGTGCTGTCATTTATTTTTTATGTTGCTACTAATATAGCAAGGGGATTCTAGACTGGAGAGAGGAAATGCTTATCTCAGCAAATTTACATATAAAAGAGCACATTATGAAAGAAATGCAGTGTAGCCGTTGTTGACCTATTTTGATAAAATTACTTGCTTTTTTGCTTTAGTGCTCACTTTCTTACTTTAATACATTGGGCCAGATTCATGAAAGGTTACGCTGGCGGATCGAGTGATCCGCCAGCGTAACAGTGGCTTTGAGCCGGCGTTTCTGTTTTCTG